>OY282452.1:3238281-3680496 GCA_958295655.1 Palloptera scutellata
CTCTTGGGTGGAGTTATCACCCAAGTTCGAATAGTGGCCCAACAAAAGTAATATCTCAAAAACACATTCCTGATTTTTTCAAACCGCAGATCAAGATCAATTAATGATTGCTTGAAATATTCCATGGGAAATAACTAAATGTTTATTGGATCTGACAGTGTATACTTTTTTGAAGTTTGCTAAAATCAGAGTTTGAAAGTTTCAGAATGTTATCAGCCTATACGAAATTGAAAGTTAAAAAGGACGCAATTGTCAATATGTAAGAAAAATTTAAATAGATAAAGAGATTTCTTATAGTTACATACATATATACTACTTGTATACAGGGTTGACCTTCTTTTTATGGGGCTTTTGAAAAGCAAAGTTTACGTAGATAAGCCAGCCAATATTCAGGACCTAAAAAACAACATCGTTACCGAGATAAATGCCATACAAACGTATTTTGAAAATCGAATCGACGTATATAAAACTAGTCGTGGTGAACATTTGAGTGATATCATATTCCATACATAAATGGCATTGATGAACCTTCAAAATAAAGTAACCAGCTTGATTCAAAAATAAGATTTTATAGTTTAATTTGCGTTTACTTTCCTGCGCATCATTTGGTCAATAAATAAAAGTATAAAGTAACTCAAGAAAAATCAAATATGTAAAGCAAAATGTACAATTAACTCAAAAGTATGTTTAAAATTAGAGCAAGACTTAACAAATATCTTTGTAGTTAATCTCAGATGTCACACTAAACTACACATGAAAGTGCGAGCTGGTATTAACTTCAAAATGTTTTCAAACACTTCGAAACTTAAAAATGTTTCCTTTTTGGGAATTTACAACTACATACTATACATACATACATACTCGTAAATATGTATGTAAACACGCAATCGTGCACTATGCGTCATGCGCTTTTGCTAGAGCCGTATTACCATATGTACATTTTAGGAAAGATTTTTCATACCTAAAATATAAATCGATATATGTTTGCAAATTCAAATCAAGAATACCTAATTCCAAATTAATAATGATTTCAGGAATACTTTAGAAGTTATCATAATATTTCAAACTAATTGCTTTCATGAAAAATTTCTTGATTGAAATTGATTTCAAGAACATTTCAAAATTATTTCCGGAATATTTGAAGCTGATTTGAAAATACCATACATATATTAAATTGATATTAAAAATAAATCCAGCTTATTTCATGAATATTTCAAAAATAGAAATTCTGGAATATTTCAAAAACATTCCAATATAAATTCCAGTTATATATTTCGAATCAAATTCAAAATATTACGAATCAATTACAGAAATCCCTTTCAGGTATATTCCAATTTGTTTCAAATTTCTTTAGAATCGATTGAGAATATTTGGTAATAAATATTTATAAATTGATTTAAGGAATATTCCGAATTCATTTCCAGAATATTTCAAATTTAATTCAGGATTATTCCAAATTAAATTCAAGAATATTGATTTTCAAAAAATTGAGAATCAATTTCAAATATAGCAAATGTATTTCAGAATATTTTCAATTGACTTAGAGAGAATTTCAAATTTATTGTAGGAATATTACAGGAATATGTTTTTAAAAATAATTTCAGGAGTATTTCGAATCTCTTTCAGAGGTTTTCAACATATTTCAAGAATATAACAAAAAGATTTTAGACAAACTTCAAGAACATTCCAAATAAATTTAACGAACACTTCACATATTGATGTAGGTAATATTCTAAATTAAAATGTACCATATTAGAAATATTTCAAATCAATTTCAAAAATATTCAACTATTATTTTACAATATTTTTAAATACTTACTTACTTTTAATGGCACAACACAGCCCATGGAGGGCCTAGGCCGAACTTTTCGCATCCACTCATGTTGTGCGTGTTAAATTTGTACATGAATGGAAGGGACCTACAGTTTAATGCCGAATCCGAACGGCGAAGTGAAAAGTTTTTCATAGCAATTTTTACTCTTGTAGGTTTGCCATTGCCTGCCAAGAGGTGGTGCCGTGTAGAAAAATTGTTTTTTCTACTTTTTGATTTTGCCTGTGCCGAGATTTGAACCCCGGACACTCTGCGTAGCAGTCCAACGTACAACCACTACACCACAGCGACTTAAATACTTACATATACTTTAATAAATATGATATGTAGGTAGTCATGTTAGAGTATGTACGTACTTATGTAGGTATCCAAAATTGATGCATGTACGTACGTAAATAAGATTTCCGGAATTAAGCTTCAATTTTGTTTTACAAATATGAAACTTTTGAACCTCAACCAACCCTTTATGATTAGTATAACGAAACATGCAACCAACCCACTTGCAAATGTTATTAAGACTTTGACAGCTTGTGAACAAACTTGACAGTTGTAAATGTGGCTGTAATAGAGAACAACTGATTTCCAAACAAAAAATCGTAAACAAAACAAAACGAAAGCAACAGGATGCACATAAATGAGCATTTTACTGAATGCTTATAAAGTTGGATTATGCGCAAGAAAACTTAATAAGAATGTGGTGAGTTACGAATGAGTGGAAGAAAAAGTAATTTCAGTATATGTTGAAAAGTGGTGAGTTTTGGTTCGTCTTCTTTTCATTCTGCTAATTGAAATCTGCATTAAGAAAAACAAGTTCTGAGCTTTCGCTGGTAGCGGACACCTTCCACCGAAATGAATTTATGGACTTAATGGTCTAAGTGAGGTTTTTACACTTAACGAAGGACAAAGGATGATGACTTGTTAGAAACGCACCCACCCAAGTGGGAAATCATTGCTGAGCAAAGAAAGTCAGTTAAAACTCCCAATGATTAATATTCGGCTATCAAAGTGTAAGAGAGTATTCAAATCACCCACATTCACATCCTTAGCAATCAAATACGTTCCACAGCAAAAATTATCCAAGACTGGCAACTCTGTCCACATACAAAAGACCAATAGAAAAGGTAAGTATGCAGACTTCATAACGGTCAGTTGCTTATAAAATTTGACTTGCTTTCAAAAGCAAATACAAAAAGCCAACACAAAGTTGGCAAAACCAGCAGTCATGAGTTGAACTTAAACGCGAAAGGACGAAAACAAAATTAACATTTAAAAAAAAAAATTTTACATTAAAGCGAGAAAAACCAAAAATCAAGAATTGAAGAAAAAAAAACGGAAAAATACAATTGAATGTTAAGTAATCGTAGTGTACGGACGGATAGTGGACAGAGACACCGGATGCAAGTGTGCGTGTTAGTGATTAATTAAAGTCCAAGGAATTAGATGGTGGGGACTAGATAATTTCAATTACAACAAAAGCAACAGAAAAAGAGTTTAAAGAAAATGTTTTTTCGTCGCATGTTCACGCGTAAAGACAGCATTAATGCCAATAGCGACAACGACAACGACAACGACATCGACGATGACAACGACGAGGGCGACGTTGATGAATTGCTGGAGAACAGCAACATCCATGATAAAATTGATATTGCCACTGACAGCAACGCCATACAACGTCATCACCAACAAAACCATTATCAGCAGCACCAACAGCAACGTAAATATGGAACTGCCACCGCACCAACAGCAGGAACTGCAACAAAACATTGCAATTCAGTGACAACGCTGCATCGTGCTGCCACTTCCGGTCCGGCAGTGGTACAATTAACACCGCTCTGGGAGCATATACTGCGTACGCGAACGCTGCCCGACATGATTTGTCCAGTGAAAGTGTTTGGTGAATTTCTTGAACGTTTGCGTGATCCCGAGTGGCAGGTGCGACAACATGCATTGCGTGTGTTAGTCGATGTGTTGGTGGTGATGCGTTCAACGGCGGATGCCTTTATGGATCCGCTCATACCGCAATTGGTTGAGAATCTGGGACATCAGGCGCCTACCGTACGGAAAGGCGCCCTAGATTGTCTGCGTGTGTATCTCGCCGAGACAGCGATGCCCGAGACAATATTGCTGCAAATATTAGACATTGGGCTGAATCAGAAGATCACAAACGAGCCATTTGGTGGACGCTTAACATGTGGTGTTATGCTATCCCTACCAGCGTTGGTTCAATCGACATTGCACACATCGAAGCGTCACTTCATACTGCGCACCACCATCGATATGCTCGTACAGAAAATGGGCCAGGTAACGCACCAGGAGATCACGCTGAAGGTGCTGCTAAAGATACGTGAACTGATAGGGGAGCGTGAATTTGTTGAGTATATGACGCATGGCGCTTACCGTGAGTTTGAGCTGTTGTGCAATGTGTACGGCGTGAATGCAAAGTCTACGGGAAAAGGCGGTTCACTGAGCAGCATTGGGAATGTGGCGGGCTCCTGGCGGTTGCTGGCATCACAGCAACGTCATCAAGAGCAGCTGTCGCAGTCACAGGCGCTACAAAGTTGTTGGCGTTCATCGGATGAAGAGCAAATGCTAGAGGGCGCCTCGCAGGGGAAGGTGATAATGGAGACGGAAATCAAAATCAATGATGATACGCTAACGATGCGCATACTAGAAGCCAAAGACGAAGATTGTGTCGAAACGGAAACGGATTCGTTGAGTCCGCGAAAGTCACAAGATTCATATCCACAGAGTTTGGAGGATGAAGTCGTGTGTGGACGATTGGTAAGCGCAAAATCAAATGAACGTGATGTGGGCGGCGTAATTCGGTTGCTTAGTGATTCAGATCTGGAAGAAAGTAGCCCACAGGATGATGATGGCAACAAAGAACAGAATGCTGAGTATTTCACGGTAGTAACACCATCGACGCCATCAAGAACACCGAAGCGTGTCACCTTTGGAGGCGAAGTGGTTAAAATGAGAACACCCGATAGCGATGCAACATCTTCGAATAACAATCATGGCAGTAATAATAATAATAACAACGGCATCAATAGTCACCAAAATCCTAGTACCCTGAATCAAAATTCAATTGATTTAGCTATTGATAGTGGCGACACAAACACTTCACTTACACCACCCAACAATTCAATAGCAATGACTGAAAGTAAAACTACTATACTAAATCTTGATATACCCAACGATAATACTAAACCCTTGCCACGCCCTAGGACAGCACAACAATCACCGAAACGTGAACCACAACCGCAAACACAAACCTCGCATCTAAATGCTTCAAATCATGAAACAACCAGCCCCGCAACATCCTCCGCATTCACCAACTCACCACATTCACCCGTAAAACGTAGAGATTCAAATATCAGCAACAGCCTATCATCACCGAAGTCACCATTTAAACGCATTAGCGTTAGTCCCGTAGATAGTATTATCAGTCCGAAGGCACCGCACAAGGCAACCGAAATGTTGCATAATCTGCAGCGCGATCCTTCGCCAGTGCGTGCGAGAAGCGGTGCCGCCGCTAGAAGAGCCAGCATTCGTGAGGAATCTATAGAGGAGGAGCTACTGAAACCGACAGTGTATTCAAACCAAGGTATTGCATCGGAGCGCAGAAAAGAGCAACCTACGCCACCACCTCCAAAATCATGGGAAGACTTGAATATTGTGGATTATGATAGTTTATTGGATTTACGTTCAGGGGTAAGTACAAAAATAATGCCTACGAATTTAGTACTCGGTTTGAGTAAAAACTCCTTGGGAGCACGTGACTCAGAGTTTTTCAATAATATCTAGTATAAAGACCATTGTATTAAAAGACCAAAGTATTAATCAGCTACAATAAATAAAATAGGGAGCTGAAGAAATATTTTGCTCTAAAAACTTTTGGCTCTAAACTCAAACTACTCCTGTGCAGGTTTTACTTTACATATGTAAATCATCTAGTTTGTAAGCTTTTAGAATTCTGATCTGGAATTAAGACTTGAGCTTACTTACTTACTTTACTTTTAATGGCACAACAGCCCATGGAGGGCCTAGGCCGAGCTTTTCGCATCCACTCATGTTGTGCGTGTTATATTTGTACATGAATGGAAGGGAGACTTGAGCTTAGTATCGTTTAAAAGAGAGCACGAACCAATAATTACTTGATCAAATGTGAATGTTGGTGGTCAGAAATCTGCCAATTTAGGCCGCTTTTGATTTGAAATTTGGTAAGATTTTTTGTCTCTATTGGTGAAATGATTGCAATTTCAGCGTCAATAAATTCTGATTTAAATTTTAAACGATTTCCGATCTGAATTCTAGTTTGAACTTGTTTTGAATGTAAGCCTGATTTTTATCTGAATTTTCTCTTCTTTTTGGATGACAATAAATCCAGTTCTATTTTTTGGTCTGAAATGATACGAATTTAGATCTGAATTCCGATCTAACGTGAACTTTGAATTTGGTTAGTATTTAAGTATATTTTACTTAATTTGATTTGATTGGATTTTAGTCGCGGTCTGATTTTTGGTTTGAAATGATCAGAATTTTGATTTAAATTAAGTATGAATTTATTTTTGTTAGAATTGGGTCTGCTTTTGGATTTAAATGAATCCAAGTCCGATTATATGAAGGTCTAAATTAACCGTAATTTAGAACTGAATTTCGGTCTGAGTTCTTGCCTTGAATATGGCTTATATTTAAACTTAATACTAGTTAGAATTTGATTAAGATTTTGAACTGATTATGGTCACTTTTTGAACTTACCTTAGGTTTGACTTTCCATCCCATTTTTGGTCTGAATTTCCGTCTAATATTCGGTTGTCAAGTTTGGTTTGAACTATAATCTGATTTGATTAATTTTGATTTGAATTTTCAAGTTTTTCTCTGTATATCGAAAAAATGCTCTGATTTTAAGCCTAAGTTTTGGTCTGATTTTTACTCTGAATTTCAAACTATTTTGTTATTCAAATTTGTATGGGTTTTTTTGAGTTGAGTTTCTGGTATTATATTTTATTGACTTTATGTCCCACAAATTTGTTTCTGATTTTTTATCATTGTTGCCAGTGCTTCATTTATTTTATATTGCTACGATACATGTATGTTTATTATTATAACCTTAATACCAGCGAGTTCAAAAAGCAGGTTTTCAGTTTGAAAAAGAAAAAATGTGAGATCCAATTGCAATAGCTTCTACAGAAGTTGCACCTCTAAACCTCTAAAATCACAATAACAAGAGACCAACACTTATACGTCTTATAAGTAAACCTCACTTTAGAAGCAACTGTTGTTGCCTATGCTAACTCTACATTACTTGAAACCCAATATTTAAGCTGCAGTATTTACATTCTAAATTCCATAAAGTTGCAACAGTTCTCAAAACAAAATAACAAGTTTCCAATGAAATCATTAAATTCACATTTACATTATCGATGAAAAATGGTTGGTTGATTACGTAGCAGAGTGAAAAGCAAAACAACAAAATCAAATGCTCACTCCAGCACTAAGTAAATACAATCGAGTACAGCATATAATAAATGAAAGTATTAATATAGCAGCAACTACACACATACATACAGACAATAAGCAAATGAATAGGAAAGTATGTCAATAGCGTATGAAATCGAAAATAAATAACACACAACTTTTACATGAAAATAATATACCGACTATGTACTCGTACTTGTTCTCGTTCAGTTATGGCATAAGCACAGACTGCAATATGAGTATCTCAAACTTATTTCACACGCACTCTACAGCAGCAACAGCAGCAGCGCCAAAAACTATGCAATACATATTGAAAATAATATAATTTTACATGCATGACCAGTAATAATTTAACAACAGCTAAGCCAAATTCTGCTGCACTCCGCAATCAAACATACACACATACAAACACACGTATTTGTATGCAATATGTAAACTAGGTCACTAGGATATTTAGTCTGAGAGGGACTTATGATAAATTAAAATATGAATATATGTACTATATGTGCGTGTGACTATGGTAGTAGTTGTATTAGTCTGAGCAATGGATATGTTATTATTTGTGTAACTTTTTTTTAGTGTGTACTTTTTATCAAAAATTTACATATGCTTGCGTCTCTCATAAATATAATTATAGCTAAATGTTAATGTTTCTATTATTCCGTTTTCCTTCTTATCAGCGAAGATAAGCTTTAATGGGGGTGCATAGCTACTGAAGCTACACGTGCATGGCTGCATGTAAAACTAGTACATACATTACATACATAAAATATGTTACAGGAAATGTTTTGTATTGCACATTACAAATGTATACGTATGTGTTTTTTAAAAGCAACATGGTGGCCTTTATTTTACTAATAGTAAGACTGTTTAGTATGTTCGAGTTCACTTGGTTAGTGTTACTTTTATTGATGGATACAATGTTTATCCTATGTATTTATTTTCAAATCGGTAGATTCAGTAATTTGTACATGGAATTTCTGAGTTGGGCGTTAGTTTAAACAGATAATAACCCTGATAAGATTGATTTAGGTATTTATGTTAGTACTACTGGATTCTCATAGACCACAAAATGTTCGATATGAAGAGAGTGTGTCAATCACCACCGGTATTCATTCTCCATTTTTAACTCCAACCCCTAATACCATATTTATCCCCCATAAATCACCACCTTCTCCCTTATTATGGTTTCCCATTTCATAATGAATAGACTTACTCCTGAACAACGTTTGTAAATCGTGCAAATTTATTACCAAAACAAAATGGCCACCGATCCCGATTTTCACAAGAAAATTTTGTTCAGCGATGAAGATTACTTTTGGTTGAATGGGTACGTTAATAAGCAAAATTGTCGCATTTGGAGTGATCATAATCCACAAGCCATTGTTGAGACGCCGTTACATCCTCAAAAAGTCACTGTTTGGTGTGCTCTATGGGCAGAGGGAATCATTGGTCCATATTTCTTCAAAGATGAAGCCGGTCATAATGTTACTGTCAATGGGGAACGTGGGGAACCCTATAGAGCCATGATTAATGACTTTTTTCGTGACTGAATTGGAGGATGTTGTTGTGGACGACCTGGACGACCTTTGGTTCCAACAAGACGGCGCTACATGTCTTACAACCAACGAAACAATAAATTTATTGAGGGAAACTTTTGGTGAGCGCATTATCTCGAGTCGTGGGCCTGTGGCGTGGCCTCCAAGATAGTGCAACTTAACACCGCTGGACTATTTTTAGTGGGGTTATGTGAAGTCGCTTGTCTACGAAGATAAGCTCGAGACGATTGACGCCTTGGAAGAGAATATTCGACGCGTTATTACTGACATACTGTCCCAATTGCTGGAAAAAGTGATCGAAAATTGGGCCTCTCGGCTGGAATTTATTTGAACTAGCTGTAGCGGCCACTTGCCCAAAATCGTTTTTAAAACATAATGGCATATCCTTATCTTTATAATAAAGCTAAATTCTTGGCCATAACATATATGCGCTTTATTTCTTCTTGAAAACCACACTTCTAAAAAAAAACACCCTGTATTATATCAACCAACACCTCTAACCATGTTTTATCAATTACCATTTCTATAAATCCCCTTTCAATCACTCCCTCTATCAGTAATCACATGCTACGACTACTAAGTTATCAATCAACACTTTTATCCATTCCTTACCATCTACCATTATCCATCTACCCTCATCATCTAAATCACGTCAGCCCCTAAAAGTATACTTCAGAAAATTGCAGAATATTTTTTGTTTTACTGTGTATGTTAAAGCTGCACATTCTTTTCAAAGACGTCTGTTCATAACTAAAAATCATTTAAATCATAACTTTAAAGTAACGTGATCTGCTACTCCATATTTTTTAATACTATTTATTATCCAGTGATCTTTTGCTATTTTAAAATTATTTTCGTAAGTGGCATTGAACATTTTCCCACAGTGAAAATGGGATGTTTACGGTCCGAATATTGAAAGTTGTTTTACATTAATCTTTCAGAACAGATATGGTCTACGGTGTTTCTGGGGCAGTACAGAGTAAGTAATACCCTGCCATAGAGTCAGATCTCGGTCTGAGGTTATACAAATAATATGGAAATTTGACAACTAAAAACTAAATTTGTATCACAAAGAGAGTTCACCTCAAACTGAAAACCGGGGGAAGTAATATACTTATATTCATCAAACGAATTAAAAATCGATTATTTACCAAAGAAAGTGTTACTACTCGAGTGAATCACAGTGTATTGGGCAGCTATTGTTTTTTCCATTCAGTTGGTATGTGATTTGATTGTCGATTCTCATTATTGCAAAACTTTAAGAAAATAGTTAGATTACAGTTTAGAAATTAATTAAAAAAATAATATGAGAAATTAGTTAAATTAAATTTAATGGCCTTATTTAGACAGGGCAATTTCTAATTATTTATTTGAATTCCAAAGCAGTATAAAATTTTAATTATTTGTATGACACGAGAGAGCACTCATTTGCTTGCGTTAGTACAATGAAATTAATTCATTGCATGGGCATTTAAAATGAGTACCACGAATTAGCTCTACATTACACAATTTTCGAAATGCTGCTGATTGTTAGTATGTAGGTAACACATCAATCAAACTATCTTTACTATTGTACTATCTTTGATTAAAAAGGAACAATTTATGGTGAACAATAAGTCACTAAGGAAAACCTAGGAAAAATTGGAGATATTGATGAGTAGAGATTTTAATAAATATATAATAATAATCCAATTTCACTTGAAAATTTCGTTCTATTTAGTTTGCTAAAAGTTATAGAAAATTCTTTTCAAAATGCACAATATTAATTTGGGTAATTTTGTGAAGGTTCTCACTTCTCCTACGAAGGCATGTGTTTTTTCAAAAAAAAACTAAATAATTTCTTTGTTTTGAACATTTTCAAAGTACTATACAAATTTCTCATTAACATTTTGTGTAAATAATTTATTTGTTTTTTACATTTGTCGTAGAACGAGTATTTACAGAAAAATTTTATATAACTAGCATGTTACACATATATGTACATTTATCGAATTTTATCCGTTTATTAAATGTATCTGTTGAAATTTCATATAACATATGGTAAATAAAAAATTTCAGTTCTACTTACATGAAAATCTTGGATGTTATTATATTGTACAATGAATATAAAGCTAATTTCATTTCGGATAAAATTTATCCGTTTTATCCGAATAGGAAATTAAGTGTATTGACTCTTGCTGTTGCATCAACTGAATCGTGCACGAATCATTCGTCATGTAATTTACTTCGAATTTGATATCATTTCGGAATGAACTATATATGTATATATGTACATTTAAATAAGTTGCTTGAAAAAACATGCGCTCTACGAAAACTTTGTGTTTTACTGCGTTATGATTTGCAACACCTGTTCATTAAGAAATAAAATTTTCTTACTTTATCTGAGGCACTATTTGACATCATATCCTTACTGAGTTTCGAACTTTCCGATAGCTTAAAATCAAGCTCCTAGTGGGATCACAATAGAGCTAACTGGTTGCAATACACTGCCTGAAAAGAACGGAAAGGTAAACCACGCAAAATCATCACAAATGGTCAGCGTGATCAATTGAAGAAGAATGATGAGTAAGAACGGCTTAAGGGGATCACTGATTGTCCTGTACTAAATGCTAAAGGAACTAGAAGTCAAAAATCCGTGCAAAATCTCAAACAGTCTCTTAAAGCTGAAGCAATGATCATAATGACTTGTATATTTTCATATATTTGTTTTATACCCAACACTGTAGTTTCGGCTTAATTGCATCCCACTTGATTGAGCTAATGTTAGCGATGTAAAATTTTTTTCAATATGATAGTCCCGATCGAGTCCCGATTAATTACTTTTTGTATTGATTTTACTTTCTGGAAGAATTAGCTTTATTAAACTCTCAACGCAATTAATTAATCCTAGTAATTTTATTTATTTAAATAATTTCGTCTGAATTAAGCGGAAGCTACTGTGTAACCTTTTTTCTACCTTAAATCCAGTGGTGACACAAATGTCGAGATATTTACATGGAAAAAACATGGACAATAATTAAGTACTTAAAATTTATGCTTTGTTTTGGGCGAAAATTAATAATCTTCAACAAATTTGTAATAATTATTTCTAATAATAATTTTGTAATAATAACATCTGTTATCAGGACTCAATAATTTCAATAAATTTTGTTTGAATAAATAAACGGAAGCAATTTGTACTCTTATCTATACTCAAAATTACTTTTAAATAGCCAATTTGAGCAGTAAAAAAATTCATGCTAAAGCGAAATGTTACTAAGTATGTACTTATATGTCTGACTTATAAATGAACAAAATTGAATAAATAAAAAAAGAATACGAAAAATATCATGACAATTTGTCATGCTAACATTTCAATGAAGCAATTTAAATAAAAAATAAGAAAAGCAATTGCGTATCATACTTTTCAACGTGGTAGCCGGCAAAAACGTCAAACTGAACCGGCATAATTATAATTATTTAGGTATATGTTATAGGTTTACAAAAACCAAACATAAGTGAAAAAGAAATCGTTTTACTTTAATAGTTCCCCTCCGTTCGTAATCATTCAAGAACCCAAGCGTCCAGTCAAGCGGGTATAAATAAAAGAACAAAAATTATATAAAAACTAACAAATCATAGAAAATACTGTAGAAACAAAAAAGTAAATAAATAATATTCACTTAACCCAAATTTCGACACATTATATTTGTAACAGAAGCAGCAGCAGCAAGCAGCAAAATATGATGCATGCCACAGCATAATATTCATACAGTCTTAAATCTATGTTCACTATCCAAAGTAAGTGGTGGAGGAGCAGGGGGGCCTCAATCAATGATTAGAAGGAAAAACCAACCAGCAAACAAAGCGAAATGTCCCTGCAGCATTTCCCTATCAACACGTCAGTTTTACGTGCAATTTTTCCTGAATTTCTTTTCTTGGCTTTTTCCTTTAATTTATTTCGTCCTTTTTTATTGCTTTTATTTCGGTATACAACAATACCGCATTTTACAATACAACAATATCAGCGTCATATCCTGTTTCTCATCTGAGCTGTGCAACGGCGTGATTGTGGCGACTTTGAGCTGAATTTCCTTCCTCTTCCCGAATGTTGAATGTTTAATGTTTGTGCGCTGTGTTGTGTATGTGTATGTGTGCGAGAGAGAGTGTTCGCTACCTGTGCTTGAGTGTGTTGGTGTGTTTGTAGTAACGGTAATTTGGTTAATGTTTTATTATTTTTGTTTTGACCCAGATTTGCTACTGTGTGGCTGCTGATATTGCCGGCTTTTCCTTTTCATACTGTGTTTGTGCAGTTTGAGTAAAATAGTGCGATTTTCTTCGGCTTTTATTTTTGACTAATAAACAAAAAAAAGAAAAAACAAAAAGCTACCTATTATAATAGCTAGTACCTAGATACTGTGTACACACATACTAACACATATCGCGTGCATTAAAGTGACCAGTTGAAAAGGAAGTACCGTACATGTAAAAAACAAAGCTTTGTATATTTTTTTTTTTTAATTTTAGTTGATTTTTATATTTTTTTTTATATTAAATACTTTAAATTGCAAATACCTAAAAAAATGAATGATGACGAGACGAAAATTAGTATTCTCTTTAAATGTCCAGCCCTGGCACAGAGGCGGAATATTCAATAATCCATGTATGGTGGACTCGTGGGGTTGCACCAAATACTTATGTTTCAGGTGACAATACTTAACTATTTAGTCTTCCTCTTGAGATTTTTGCAAAGCCCTGACTCAAAAACGACAACTCGATTATGACAATTATTGCAGTGGCAAACAAGAAACGCAGTTAATCCAATGCAGTCTACTCTCAAGACACTCAAAATTTTAAAGATAAATATTTATTATGAATTTCAAAAAGTAGATAAATCGAATTATTCATGAACTGCTACCAAGCTAAGCTAATTGATTAGTAAAATAAATATAATTATTTACAAACAAAAAAATGGTCTACACGGTACCACCTACCCTCTTGGATGGCGAGGGAAACCTTCTAGAGTACCCTTGCCTAAGAAAATCTTTTCATTTTTCCATTCACATTCCAAATATAATTCTAACTATTGGAATGTATGCGAAAAGTTAGGCTTAGACCGCAAATCTATTTAACAAGTCAGTCACAATTGAAACTTAACCTTAGTTCGAACACAGTCTGATTTAGAAAGCTATCTGTAGTGGATAATTAACTGAGTTGGAGCACGATCTGCGTGTTCCACATGGCCTGCGTTGGTCTGAGTGTGTAGGTACATGGTTTGAGTTGGAATGCGACCTAAGCTGGAACACTATCTGAGTTGGAACATGACATTGAGATGAAACGCGGTCCAAGCTGGAACGTGACCTGAGTTGAAGCACGATCTGTAATGGAACACGGCCTGGTATGAGTTGAAACTTTATCTGAGTTGGAACACAATTGGTGTATAGCCCAATTGGAAGCATCATATTTAATATAATGGTATCAAAAAGCACTGTCGAGCCCTGCCTTATATTATATGATATATACAAAGCTAGTAAAAGTATGATCGATAAAAATGCATACATATTTACATAGACTTAAATACAAACCTCATTTTGAGCTCTGCTGTTTAATGTCCATCCACCTCGACAATGGGGCGTAGTGGGGGTCATTTTCAGCACTGAATACGTGAATACGTTAATAGCTTTATGTTATGATGAAGTAAGAGTACACGCAATTACCGCAACTTCCGTTTCAAATCAAGTTTCACATACAAGCATAAATGTATTCACACACACATTTTCATACAAATACGCGCAAACACACAAAAGTTAAATTCAATGAATGTGCTGAAAATCAGTGATGGACGAAAAACCATATAAAGCTGTGACCTCAATTGTTTGTCGCCAACTTCGCCAACAACAATTGAGGTACCTATGCTTCTTAAATCACTCATCCTACGCAATTCTCTGCCTTAACTACTTCTACACTCAGGTCAATATGTTATTTTAAACAATGAAACAATGAACCAATTTATATGAGTCAGAGAAGTCAAAAGTAGAGGAGAAAACATAACAAAAAACTAGGCTCAAATTTAATGAGAATTTGGGGTTAATAACGCGGAAGCACGTATCACGTTTATGCGGTCAAAAGAGAGAATAGTAAAATTTCCATTTTCATTTGTGTTCCTCTTATTAGCAATAACTCAAATGTGAAATGCAATGCTCTTTTGTGTCCTCTAAATTTGTCAAACAAACTACTGCCATGAACTTTGTACTATTAGTTTTCTTTGAAAAGGTTCTAAATGCAGCGCTTTAGTGGTACAAAATGCTGCACTTTCCCTTACTTTATTAAGTTGTAGTTGCAGGTAGGTGCCTAGTTATTTATACTGCATGTAGAACACATAAACTTTTTCGGTGCCAACCTTTAAAATTTCCTTGAACTTCACCAGTAGTAAGCAAGTGTAAAGTGACTCAATGGTTACTGCAATGAACTGTTTACATCGCAGATGTGTGGCTGCTTTGTCAAGACTGATTGAGTTATTATTGCTATATTTCCTCTAAGGGCTTCTGGGTGAATTAAATCTTATATAAAAAAGAGAAAATTTGAAAAATTTTAATCACTTGTGAGTACAAGTTACACATGAATAGCATTTATTTATACCAGAATACAAAATGATGTGAAAAGTCTTGGACACAATTGGTATTTGAAGTTATTTGAAGTCGTTTGGAGTTAATTTTAATTTGAAATCACTAGAAGTAAGTTGAAGCCGATTAAAGTCACTTGGAGTCAATTGAAATTGAAAATCACTTAAAGTCAATTTCCACTGATTTCCATCTTATGCAGAAAAAAAGAAGAAGAAGATTTGAAGATTGCACCGATTGGCGGCATTACAGGCAGTTGTGAATCCAATTATTTCTTTATATATATATATATATATATAAATATATTAAAGGTAATTTCAAATTCCAAGTGAATCCAAATTACCAGGTGTACAAGTATGAAACCGGAAATGGCATCTCTGTGGCGCTAGGTAAAACTATACGCTCTGTCAAACCAAATCATTGGCGTCATTTCTTAGCATTTAGTTCTGTCAACATTATTCAGTTCCTAAACAATCAAGTTTCACACAACAACATATTTTTTTTCTCTTGTGAAAATGTCGAATTTTGTGCCTAGGTACTACGATATGCCGACATCATTGATTTTCTATTTCCAATTGAAGAAATCTGCTTTGGCATCTCATCGAATGTTTATGGAATCTTACGACCAGCACGCTCTAGGCAAAACACAGTGCAGCGAGTGGTTCAATAAGTTTAATAGTGACGATTTTGATGTGAGAAACGAGGAACGTGGAAGACCATCGAATAAGTTTGAAGATACCGAATTGCAAGCTTTACTCGATGAGTTGTTCTGCAAGAACAACTTGCTGAACAATTAAATGCGACCCAACAACGCATTCCTCAACGTTTAAAAGCCATGGGATTATGGGATTGATTTTGAAGGTGGGAAGATGGGAAAATGGGTGCCGCATGAATTGACTGAAAGACAGCAAGAAAATCGAAAAACCACCTGTGAAATGTTGATCGCCAGGTACAAAATAAAGTCATATCTTCATCGAGTTGTTACTGGCGATGAAAAATGGATCTATTTCAAGAATCCCAAACGTAAACGATCATATGTTCAGCCCGGTACACCGGCCAAATCGACAGCAAAGCCAAATCGCTTCGGAAAGGAGATAATGCTTTGTATTTTCTAGGACCAGCGAGGTGTTATCTGGTTTGACCTTCTGAAACCAGGTGAAACAGTTACAAACTACAATTGGCCGATTTGAACCGTGCTTTGCGGCAAAAACGTCCAGAATATCAAGCTAGGCAACACAAAGTGATTTTTCTTGATGACAATGCACCATCACATCGAACAAAACAGTCTTGGGAATCGGTATTCCCAAGACTGTACAGGTAAGAAGCCATCCCCCATGCGACTTATTCACCAGACTAGGCCCCATCTGACTACCACTTACTTTTATCAATGGGGCACGCACTTGCTGAGCAGCAATTCGATTCGTACGAAAATGTGAAAAAATGGCTCGATGACTGGTTTGACTAAAAAAACGAACAGTTTTTTTTGACGAGGCTTTCACAAATTGCCAGAGAGATGGGAAAAATGTGTAAAATTGAATGTATAACCATTTTTCTAAAAATAAACGTGTTTTTTCTAAAAAAAAAATTCCCGGGTTCATAGTTATACACCTGGTGCTTCATATGAATCTAAGTGTATTCAAATGTCTCCAAGTGACTTCAATTGATTTCAAATTGAATTAAGTTGGTGTCAAGAGACCTCCAAGCTATGTATTGTGATTCAAATATTTACGTTTGATATTCAGTAATTGCAATCACAAATTTTTGAGTCATTAACTGTGACTTCAATGAACGATAATTAAATTGAATGCATTCCTTTGCTCTGGAAAAAAAAAACTGCAACTATCAAATATTTACTAACTTCATTAAGACGCCTCAAGAAACGTCCATCAACCTAGGGATTCTGGTATCAAAACGGCACTAACTAATTGAACCGAAGCTGCAGTCACCACCTTAACTTAGACTTAATCCTACCCAGCTCTTAAAATATAAAAGGTTACATTTTTTTTAGGTTCGTTTCTCAACTTAAGATCGAACCAAGGAAAATTTTAGTCAGCCACTTATGCATCAAATCTTAAAAATGGCTTACTCCATTAAAACTGATTAGAAAAGATTTACTTTAACAACATAGAACTTGAGGTTACTGTTACTCCAGTCTAGCACTCATTCATTATGCCATTGAGGTGGATAGAAGGGTATAGCAAAAGTTTTGACGCTAGACATCTTTATACCTGATAGGGTAACATGCTTGCAAGACAGAGAGTATACATATATGAGAAATATATAATAATATTAAGTGTGTACCTATGAATAAGTAATTATGTATAGTAAGTAATAATCTAGAACGTGCCTCACCCATTAGGGCATGTTTCATGGACTATCATATTAACTACTATGACCTTGAATTTTCTGACATCAACCCTTATTTAAAATAGAGGTGTTTATGAAGATAATATATTTCTTCGCAACAATGTATGGTATTCTCGGTTCATAGAATAACTAAATAATTAAGTTAAAATGGAAATACTTGTATTCAATACCATACCTTCTTTTTTTTACCAATTCTAAACAAGTTTGATTTATATTTTTAGCATGATATGATTTCATTAGCTTTCGAAGAATAAGAACTTCATTCTTAGATTCATTATCATAGTTTTCAAAAAAGAAAAAGTAGTAAAATAGGCCATGGAATACAGGAAAAACTTTAAGCTTTAATTTCCAACAAAAACAAAAACAGAATAAAGAAACTCCTTAAGCGAGTTAAAGTTCAGCTAATGGAAAAAAAATAGCAAGGAAACGAAAAACCGCCTTCTTTTAACCTTGAAGATTAATAATGGACACAACTGCTGTTTACGAAAACAACAATATTTAGGAAAAAGACAAATAGCTACGATATTGACAAAGACAAAAATTACCTCTGCAACAGTGCTGAATATAAATATACGAAAAGCTTAAATCGATTAAAATCCATTTCACTAGCCAAGAAGTTGACACAGCATAAAGACACAAGACGAACACAAACGAAAAAAGTGACACACATACACAAAAACAGAGAGAGACACTTGGGCACATACGGTACGAACACAATGGACGCGCCAGCGACATTGCGCCATCTGTTAACACTTAAATACCATGTTTTTTTGTGAAGACGAAAATAAATGCTCCAACACTGCATTATAGCGCCAATATGCAAATTGGCGCTGTCGTCGACTTCAATATATTTCTATTTTAAAATGCAGCTGAATGAAAAAAAAAAATAAACAAATTATCAAACGCGAAATTATATACATATACCATATAAGAGTTAGCTTGTTTATATTATTTTCCACCGAAATTAATATATTAATGAAGCGTTACTATTGTTTTCTATCGGTACCATACAAATAATATGTGGAAATTGTGAAGAATAAAATTAAAATCATTTTGCCTTTGCCGCGTTTTTGTGTTCCAGTCGCAGACAACAGGACTACATTTTCTGTGGACGTCTTCTTGTTATCATGATGCAATGACGCTGTCGCAGCTATTGTGTTCGTACCTACAACGAACCGCCAACAATGAGACATGACACTGGCCGATTTGCCGGCGCAATCTATTGTTACCGTTAACTACTTGAATACACCCAATGAAAGTATTACTAACTAACTACATATTTTATTTAATACTTCAAATTGAATTCAGAAATCGAGGGGCATTTTGAACTCCAATTTGTTAAACTGTTCTCAGAATTTGAAAATGAACAAACTGATTTCAGAAAGAGTATATTTTGCATTCAGAAAGAGTCAATTTGAACTCAGAAAGTTTAAAATTAAATTGGAACTGAAAATTTGTTCTTAAAAATTTTGAGGCGAAGAATTTTGTATTTTGTAAAATCAAAATCGCTGATAGTATTCCTATTTAACTATATAACATTTTTAAAAATTTTGTACATAATTTAATACAAATCGAATAATTTTGAAAACAAAATTTACGGTTTTCAATAAATAAAGGAAAACGTTTTCCCACTAGTATTTTTAAAACAAGAAAAACTTAGCAGATTAGAGATAATAGTCTGGTTGTCGCTGTGGCGTAGTGGTAGTGCGTTGGACTGCTACGCAGAGTGTCCGCGGTTCGAATCTCGGCACAGGCAAAATCAAAAAGTAAAAAAAATAATTTCTCTACACGGCACCACCTCTTGGCAGGCAATGGCAAACCTACAAGAGTAAAAATTGCTATGAAAATTGCTTTTCACTTCGCCGTTCGGATTCGGCATTAAACTTTAGGTCCCTTCCATTCATGTACAAATATAACATGTACAACATGAGTGGATGCGAAAAGCTCGGCCTAGCCCCTCCATTGGCTGTTGTGCCATTAAAAGTAAAGTAAAGTAAGTCTGGTGGGTAGCGCACTAGACTTTCACCCATGAAGTTGTCGGTTCGAATCCCGTCTTGTACATAAGTATATGAACTTGTTGCTCTACATCCATTTACCTATTCTCCTATCCCAATGAACTACAATGGCCCAACGAACTGAGCGCTATGGAAGGTCTATGGTCCTTCTGCTCAGTAAATTTTAGCAAAAAATAAATTTTAAAAAACAAGGTTTACTTAATACTTATGTGTTTAATTATATGATTGTACTAAGATTTTTCGTCGAATATCCTGACATATGTGTGGGTGTTTCAAAAGAAAAATGTGCAATGATATGTGCTCAGTTATTTTTCAATTAGAAAACCTTTTTATTAAGATTTTTACAGCTAAATTAAGGAAAGGTAGTCAGAAAGCTAAGTATTATAGATCGTTTATTTATATTCAATGACACCTTTTTGGCTGATTGCTTAAGCGATTATTTGAGCTTTGCGTGTTTGCAAATAATTTCAATAGCATTTCATTGCAAGTCATTCGAAAAAAGACAAAAAATTATTCAGAACAAAAAGATAAAATTACTCATCAAAAGTCAATATTGAAATTTTCAAGTTTAAACCTCATAATTTTTCATCGTTATTTAAATGGTTTAGACATTTCTTTATAATTTGAGTTGCTTTTAGTAAATATCGAAAATTTAGAGATAATGATCGTCTCACCTTCCTCATAAAAGAAAACGTTGGCCAAAGGCATAGAAAGTATAAACTTAAAATGAGGAGAACTGGAGGCTTGTTCAATGTTTTAACAAATATTTTATTTATTGTGAGGTGATATGGTAAATTCAATTTCCAGATATTTGAGCTAAAACATCTCTAAATATCAGAAGTTATTGAACCAAATTTCCATGAGTGTATAATACAAGCGCATAACCTAATGGATTAATTAATATAGCTCAACTTTTTTTTGTCAATACATACTACATATTTACATGTTGTAGTTGGTATTAGCATAAACAAAAAACAATCATGGCAAAACTCATGCGGTCAATAACCGACCACTGACTAACTTCTGAGTTGTAATTGTCCAGATATTGTAGCTATACTTAAGCATGTATAGCCTGCAGTTTTTTGAAGGACTTTCACCAGCATAAATTCGAATGTTGGCGGGGAAAAAGTACTTCCGTAAACTATTATTCTTATGCCAAGAAAGCTAATTATAAGTAGCGTAACTAAAGTTATGGTAGGCACGCTACGGAAATTAGATTCAAAACGGAAAATTTGTACAACGGAATAAAAATTCGCGTAGATATTTTTTTACAACAGAGAGATGAATGAGGTAGAAATTGCTAGAAAAGCATTAAGTAAGTTTGATGATTTTCATCAGCGAAATTTACTCTCTTAATTAAGTCAGTATTGAAAGTTCCCAAAGATCCAAAAAGCATCAGTTTCAATTCGAATTACTCAAATCGAATTCAAAATAAATCAATGGATCCAAAGTCAGTCAAAGGATTCAGTTTGAGTGGAGTCACATTTATATACATAGGTAATCTATACCGCAGTAATTTTTTGTTTGGGAACCTCGGTTTTCTCATTAGAGAATGAGTGCTAGACTGGAATCGTAGCAGCCAGTCAAATGTATTACACATGTACAGCTATGTCTCTAGAGATTCCTTTAGTCGTTAGAGTTCAAAGAGAAAATTTTTATCAGTTTTTGGGTAATAACTAAAAAACGATGAGGAATTTCTCCTTTTATCGTTTTGGGAATACCATTACTATAAAAGAGTAGTTATACTATTATACTATCTGGGAATAAAAATACCCTCTAGAGACGTTTTGTCGACATGTTTCGTTGAAAGGAGATTTCGTAATGGTTTTAGCTACAACTTGTCCTAAAACTGGCAGGAGAAACTCCTTATCGGTTGGCAAAATGGTCAATTAAGTAGACTCTGGGAACCCTCTGCTCGCTAAAATTTTTAGGACTTCTTATTTTCTTACGCTACATGCTGCCGGTACTGCTAATAAGGTTTTAAGCTTTGTTGTGCCGGTTTTCGAAAAAATAAATAAATAAAATAAATAAATAATGGCACAACAGCCCATGGAGGGCCTAGGCCGAACTTTTCGCATCCACTCATGTTGTGCGGGTTATATTTTTGTATGTGAATGGGAACTACGGTTTTATGACGAATCCAAACGGCGCAGTGAAAAGCTTATCTTAGATAATTTTTACTCTGACAAACCGTCATTATTGCCTGCCAAGAGGTGGTGCCGTGTAGAAAGATTGTCGGGCGCGATTTAAACCCCGGACACTCTGCGTAGCAGACCAACCAGCTACACCAAGGTGACCACCATTTTAGCTAAGAAATTCATTACTATTTTAATGTTATGGCTCAAAAACTGAATAAATCGATACTTAATTCGACTCTAGGCCTTCAAGAGACGTTTTTGCGATATATCCGCACTTTATGCGGCTTTTGAGAGCCTATTTCTGTCTTGCTCTGTATTTTACATACATAGCACATACATTACAAATATTTAATTTATTAACTTCTTTTTTATTTCTCTTACTGTTACTTTCATTTCGCAGGACTGGCGTCTTCGCCTGCAAGGAATTGTTCAAGTGGAAGAAGCTTTACGTTCTCCGGAGAATTTAGCATTGGTGCAACCTTGCTTAGATAGTCTTCTACGTACGTTACTCTCTTCGGAACGTAATCAGGATGTAGGCGAAGCGAAGCGTCAACTATTAATGAATTTAATATCACGCCTACCTTTAGACAATTTGGAAGATCGAACCGTACAAATAATGACAGGGCTGTGTCGACAGGGAGGCGCTGGTCCGAATCGTGTATGCAAAGCGTTAATGCATCGCTTGCCAGCGGCAACAATTGTTCTTAAATTATTGTCAATCGAATTTTTGCATGCAAAGAGCTCAAGGGTATGTACTCACAATCAAATGAACATGCTGCTGCTACTGTCATTACCTACTTATTTGAGAATATATGTGTGCATTTTTTGTTATTGTTTGTTTTGAAACGGAGAACAAGCACTACATGCATTTATGAAATGTATGAATATTAATATTTCTATTACTGCAACAATGGTGTGCCAATTGCATTCATTTGCGCGGCACTTCCACACTTTACATCATTTCATTTTATGGTACTTACTTACATATGCAGCATGAAATGGAATTGCAATTGAAATTGAATATTAATAATTCAATGGTTTCTTGTTTAACTCTTTTCTGCTCTCCTTTGACTACTACTTGTTAGTTTCGGGAGCATGCGCTGCAAATGGCCATGTACGCATTGATGACCTTCCCGAGCACTTGTTACGATACCACAACGTGTGTGACGAGCGCCACTTACGCTGCGCTCAATCGTAAACGGCGGGTACGGCAAGCCGCACTGGACGTACTCGCTATTTTAGGTCAAATGACAACAGCACGCACCATCATGGAAGTGGTACAGAGTGTGGGTGCAACACGCGATGATGGCGATGCATTGGTGGCTGCGGTTAGAGCGCGTCTATTACGCAAACAGTTGCCGCTGGTCACGGCTGATGGTTTGGTGCAGTATACGCTGCGTTTGCCATCGCCACCACAGCCATCGCCTCAGAGCGAACATGATCGTGATGATGGTGGTGGCGGTGGACAACTTGGTCCAGATATTGAATGGATTACAGCAGGTGTGGGCTCAGTGTCGCCTACCTCGTTAAAGCGACGTGCTCAGCGTCATCGTAGCTGTACGCAGCAGAGTTTTCGCTGTCTTCCGCATCATTATGCAGGTGAAGTAGCTGGTGGTGGTGGTGGTAGTAGTGGTGGAGGCAGCGGCTGTGGCGGTGGCATGGGAAGTGCAAGTGGCAGGTGAGTTTGTGAAAAACAATTTTATATTTAATTGTAATAAATTGTTGTGAACTTTTGCAGCAATAACTCTGATGATAGTACAAGTCGCCGTCACTCATATCGCTCCCCACCAGAGCCGTATGGAAATGTGAAGGATTTCAGCGGGAATGTGAGTTTTGAAAGTGTTTTGCGTTTTCCTTATTAAATTATCCATAAATACCTCGATTACTTTTATAAAACAAACTGTACTTGGTACCTACTTATGATATGTACATACATATTTACATAAGTAAAATCAAATCGGATTTTCTTCAATATTAAGTAAATTAATATTCTTTATAGTTTTTTGGTTTGTTATTGTTATTTTTTGGAATGCTAGTGACTTTCATTATTGAAATTTAAAAACGATTACTTACTTTGGAAGAGCTTACTTTGTAACCGATTACCAAATATTTTTATTTACGAATCTAAAGACCCCGAAAGCGTTTGGTTTTTCATATGTTCAAGCTCGACAAAGCTCTGATAAAGGTTACTTCACGGTTTTTATTTTATACGCATGAGTTGAACAAACAAGAACACTCAAACTTAACCTTATATTTTTGTCGGAATGTCTTTGGTGGCTGTTTATGGATATACTTAGGCCAGACCATGGTTGGACCTACAGTTTAACGCCGGTTCCGAACTTTATTTACTTTACTTTACTTTTAATGGCACAACAGCCCATGGAGGGCCTAGGCCGAGCTTTTCGCATTCACTCATGTTGTGCGTGCTATATTTGTACATGAATGGAAGGGACCTACAGTTTAATGCCAAATCCGAACGGCGAAGTAAACAGCTTTTCATAGGCAATTTTTACTGTTGTAGGTTTGCCATTGCCTGTTGCCTGCCAAGATGTGGTGCCGTACAGAAAAATATATTTTTCTACTTTTTGATTTTGTTTGTGCCGAGATTCGAACTCCGGACACTCTGCGTAGCAGTCCAACGCACTACCACTACGCCACAGCGACCGGTTCCGAACGGTTACTTTAAAAAATAACACAAAATGTAAGTATTCGTTACTTTTAAACACTAACAACAAGTCCATAAATAGTTGCAATCAACATATGGGAATTTCGAATAAAAACACATTACACATAATTTCGGTTTCCATACGATACTCTATAATTTTAGACTGACACGTTTTCTGTACGTTAAACTGAAAGAAATACATAGCTACACGCTCTTTTATGTTTATGTGTACATATGTATATACCTATACAGTCAAACCCAAAAGTATACGTATATACAGAACTACAGAATTGCTTCTAAATACTTGTATCTCTAATTTAATATATTGGGGTTGGATTCCTTTTGTTGTACTATTCTTCAAATCCTTTTAAATTTTTATTTTTTATGTTTAACGAAGGGTTTAAGCCCAATTAACTAACCCAAATCAAATGAATAAATTTCTTAAGTAACTTCCGTACTTAACTCAAATCCTACAGAAACCATTCAACGAATGGAACCCGTAAGTCAATCAAAAATGCGGGAGGTACGCCTAGGGTCTCGGTACACGAACGTGGAAATGAACATTTAAAAAACGAAATTATAATCGGGTATTGGTTTAGCGAAAGTAAAGCTATTGCAAAGGAACGTAATAAATGGAGCTGTCAGAGTAGGCAGAACGGAACCAGAAAACTATGACCTTTTTCATTTTATCTAACCTCATGAAGTTATGAAGATTCTTGTAAATACAAGTAGGCGTGGCACCTCCGTTACTAAGAATACTAAGATTTGCAATGGATGTTTTATTAATCAATGTCTTTTGGGAAGGTCTGAATAACGTGTCATTTTTATTTATTTACTTATTTATACTAAATATGGTAGGCCTACTTCAAAAAAAAAAACTCTCCATATAAATACCACAGTATTCATATACCATAGATACACACATTGAACTTTACTCTACTAGCTACTTTTAAATGTGGGAAATGGAATTGAAAATTAACTCCCTTAGTCAATATGAGAGTAAAAGGAAAAAAAAAAGAAAAAAAATAGTAAGACCATGGCAATGTGTTTACGGGTATATGGAAGCCAAAGAGCTTTTCCAAGTGAATAACTTTACTTTGATAGACAGACAGATACGCGAACAAACAGACGAACATTCAGCTGGTGAGACAACGGCGAGAAAGACAGACAACGATAGTAAGTATTGCGCTGTTTAAAAGCGTGCATACATACATACTTGTATATATATGCATGTAGTATGTACATATGTATGCACGTACTTAGTTGGCAGGAAAATGCATAAAGTCATACCAGCAAGTTAAAGCAGACAGTAGCATTTCAACTTTTGTTGGTAAAGGACCTAACGAAAAATAGAAACGAACAAAAGGAATACGAATTTACTATCGAGAAATTAAGTAAAAGTCACACATAAGCAAGACAAAAATTAATAAAAATAATTCAAAAAAGAAGAACGATTCACAAATGGTTTTACCATTTGTGATCGAACAAAAATTTCATAAACGCAAAATGTTGGATATATATCAAGCATTTCCAATGTTTAATTTAGTTCCAGCTAATTATAAAACATGGGTGAGAGTGTAAAGAAGATTGAATATTGATTAAATTGAAAAGAATATTTGTTTACTTCCTATCCTCCCTTCTTCCTTCTACTTTCAGGATGATACACACTCCTACAACTTGCAGCACATGCTGGGTAGCAGTATGCCACTGCATTTTGGCGTGGCCTCATCAAAAAAATCAAATGGTAAAATACGAAAATAATTTCAGCTTTTGACATATTTTTACGATTATTGGCTCCTTTTGCTTTTTACATCAATTTTATTAAGAATCGAATTACAATGCGTTTCCTTTTTTTTATAGTTTTCTTTTCATTCACATTTCTGTTGTTGTTATTATAGATACTAAGCGTTTTTGTTGTTGTTATTGTTAATACATTTGTTTACACGTTGTTAACCTAACAACCGCTTATGCTTAGCAAAAAATCAACTAACCAAACAACAGCCTACAACATGCCAATAGATGCGTTTCATTTATCGTTTGCCATTCCTTTAGTTCGTTCTGCTTCTAGAAATTTATATCGTTACCAATTTGTTATTTTCTGTTTTGTTGTTTTTCCCACAGTTGCCGATTATTCAAGTTATCTTAGTCGCCGCATGGTTGCCAAATCTTGCTCAGACTCTTCTATGGACGGAAGAAGCTCTGATAGCACTTACACTAATAGCAGCAGTGGTGGTGGTTCTGGTAGCGGTGCTGCTATTGCAGCCGGTTGCGTTGCTGCGAATACCAGAATTAGTGGCATAAGTGGACGTTTCACACGGCAGACTGTCAATTCAAGGTAATCACGAAATTTATTAGGAAAAGAAGTAAAAACTGTAGTCATATTCGATCGCTGGAGTTAAGTAAATTAGTGCACAGCAGATTCACACAGAAGATTTTACTACCTTTATTTTTACTTGGGCTCTAAAAGCACTGACTATGCAAGCTATAAAATAATCTATTGTTCTCTTCCTTGGTTCTCGTCTCACTTGAATTACAGGATTATTATGAGACCAAATCAGAAACTAAAGCAATTTTCAGATTAAGAACAGCAAATCTGATCAAAATGCACATCGAATTCATACGGAAATTAGTCAAAAATCGGACTTAAATCAATATCAAAACACAAACCAAATTCGATCGCTAAATCGAAACATATTTCAAACCAAAATTTAAAAGAAAATTTATACCAACCTCAGACTAAAATTGTGAGCCAAATTAATTCAAAAATCAATTTAAATAAATAGTTAAATTCAGGCCCAATTCAGACTTAAAATCAGACATAACTTAGAACAAAGTTCTTACTTAAAATCAAACCAGTGATCAAAACAAAATGCATACAAAACACAGTCAAAATTGAACCCAAAAACAAAAAAAGAAAGAAATAAAATCCGAATACAAACCAATATCCAACGCAGATCTTGACTAAAATTTAAACTAAAAAGGGGGCCGAAAATCTTTGATCGAAATTCGGACTAAATTTAGACTAAAACTGAGATCAAAATCCAGACCGAAAGAATCAGATCAAATTGGATACAAATTGGATCAAATTGAGACCAAAAATCAGGTCAAAATTCAAACTAAATGCCTTCATAAGATTTTAGAAGTAACCGATGTAAAAAACATGATTACAACGTAAAAATGAGCTTACGTAGTAAATACAGGCTTACGCCTTAGAATTCAAAGCGTCACCTCAGTCGAGAACAACAGCAACTGGTTGTATCGATAACCAAAGATTAAAGCTAAAGACTATACACTAAACCGAATAATATTAATGGGTAATATCTTTTAACTGAAGCGGCGGAGGCCGCTACCTAGATCATCATATTTATGTCGACTTGTTTTCTTTCGTCTCCGTATTTGGAATACCCAAATTCATTTTTATTACTTCAAACATTATCTACAAATTAAGGTATGCTAATCTGAAAGAATTAGCTAAACATTGTCAAGATTTTCCCATAAATAAAATATGTATAATATCAAATTTTTTTATATTTTCTTTATCATTATAGATTTCCCGCGATGGATCGCATGGATTTAAATGCCACTTATATGCGTGTACATAAGCCGCCAACATATTATCCTGGCATGGGGGCGTATGCGCATTTGCAACAACAACAATATAATATGAGTTCAACATATCCAAAAATTAATTATACAATGCCTATGCAGCAACAACATCGTAGAAGATCGCAGCAGCAGCAGCAACAGCAACAGCAACACCAAGAACAACAACAACAACGTTATATACAACAGCAAAAAGGCAATAATTATAATGCTCAAGGTTTACTTTTACATTTTATAATTACGTTAAGTAAATATTATTAAATAATGTTTTATTTTTCCTTTCACTTTAAAATTTAATAGAGAATATCAAACATATGGAAAGTAATGGCGCTTCAAATGACGGCAATGGCGGCGGCAGTGCTGGCGATGGTGGCAGCAGCGACAACTTGGATGGAACCTATACAATTTATTCAGATATTCCATCAGGTGCTGCTGCTGCTGACGCTGGCGTTACTACTAGCAATGATACAACAATGGATAAAGTTAGTAATAATCAGCAGCAACAACAAATTTCAAATGTTGGTAGCAGTGTACGACGTTTCGTTAATGTCGATAAGTTTATAATGCAAAGGTGAGTACATGAAGATATGTGTAGTGGTGAATACAATTTTATGCAAAACTTTTATTGCTAGCAATTGTTTTTATTGCTGATTTCTGCAGGGGATAATTAGAAACTTTTGAATACCGAAGTTCATGGCAATTCCTGCTTATGTTTTTTCTTCTGTGTTGTAAATTTTTGTAATGCATTTCTAGTTACCTGTGTTCCACATTCAATGTTTTTTTTTCATATTAATGTATGATGTGCAGTTCAACGAACCAAACTTGTTGAATACTTTTAGGCTGTTGTGTTTAATTGTTACTCAATATCAATTTCTGTAGGTACAGTTCATCGCACCGAACTTGTTGCATACTTTCAGGCTGTCGTGTTTAAATTTTACCCCATAAACAAATTTATTTCTGATTTCATAAACTGATCCGATTAAATGAAAATCTATTAAAAATCAACAAAACAAATGTTCCGAGCGAGTATTTAATTTCGGTTATTTGGATATTCGGCCTTAACTAGTAAATTCGATCAGGTGAATCCACAGTATACAGAATGCCATGAAGCTGGCAGTTCCGAAATATTCTAGTGCATTCTGAATTTTGACATAATGTTTCAATCAATTTGGAGAAATTAGACAAAAACATTGGTAAATTCACCATCAGGAAATTAAAAAAGGTTTTAATTATATTTATTTATATTTTTGATTGAACTTATTTTTATTTGCTTTCTCTTTTCAATCTGACAAGGAAGCTCATGAATATTATAACAAATTAAGTGGATAAACTTTTTATAAAATATGTTATACTCATTTTCTTAGTAAAATCCATTAAAAACCAAATAGATTACTTGGGGGCTTTTGCTTCTTACTTTTAATGGCACAACAGCCCATGGAAGGCCTAGGCCGAGCTTTTCGCATCCACTCATGTTGTGCGTGTTATGTTTGTACATGAATAAAAGGGGCCTACAGTTTAATGCCGAATACGAACGGCGAATTGAAAAGCTTTTCATAGCAATTTTCACTTTTGTAGGTTTGCCATTGCTTGCCAAGAGGTGGTGCCGTGTAGAAAAATGTTTTTTTCTTCATTTTGATTTTGCCGAGATTTGACTCCATTCACTGCACAACAGCCAGAAGATACAGAAGAAGAAGACTTCATAGTTGTTACGTATCTTGAATAATTCATAAACATTAGTGCTGAGGCGTCGTTGAGATTTCTTCTTCATCAGTGACTGACATTTCCGGTTATAAATATTGAGCCATCGATTATTAATTTTGTTTATTGGGATATTCATACTATATGATATTCGCTACATATGTATCTATGAACTACATACACATAATTATGTATGTTGTTTTTATGTTGTATGTTAAATGGAATTATTATATGTATGTTAGTATATAAATAGTTATAGTTGAAGAGTTTGGTTTTAATTTTCACATAACTAAAAAACAAAACAAAGTGTACAAAATGGAAAGATTCTATCTTTAAAGTGAACTTCAGAAACTTTAGGAACTTTTTTGAGAAGTGATTACAAGCATGTATAAAAATGGCCATCTTTATAAAGGGTATTTTTTCTAGAAGTGTGGTTTTCAATCTGGCAATACTTTTTTCATTTGGTCATTTTGGCAGCTGTCACTTGATTTACCGGATGCTACCAATGCATCCGGTAAAATGCACTTTTTTCTACGGTTTATGGACAGGCGGCATCATTGGGCCGCACTTCTTCAAAGACGATGAAAGCCGCCACGTTATGGTCAATGGAGAAAGATACCGTTTGATGATAACACGATTTTTTTTGTCGAAAATGCATTGGACTTGGCCGACATGTGGTTCCAACAGGACGATGCCACATGCCACACTGCACGCGAAACCATGAATCGATTGAATCACGTTTTGGTGTAATCACCCCGTTAGACTATTTTTTGTGGAGCTTTGTTAAGTCTCTTGTCTATAGGGACCAACCAAATACGATTACAGCTTTGGAAGCCAACATTGAACGAGTCATTTATGAGATTCCGGCCGAAATGTGTGAAAAATGTGACAAAATTGGACCTTCAGAATGGACCACTTGAAGCGTATCCGCGGGCAACATTTAAATGAAATTATCTTTAGAATGTGAATGGCAGGAATGGATTTATCGATCGAAATAAACATTTCAATCACTTTTGAAAAATTAATGTATTTTTTTTCATTTTCAAAAACTAAACTCTTTTAAAAATCACCCTTTATAAACTATTGCAGTGAATATCCGAGTATGAACTTACAGGCACAACCAGGAAAAAACAAATCAAAAAGCATTATTTGTTTACATTCATGGGTTAAGTTAGGCTTAGTAGTTGTCTAGTAGGACACACTTCGGCTAAATACGGCCCATTGTGATACCTCGTGTGTTTCTCATCTTTTCATTTCTTATTCACATATGTATGTATAAGTACATAAAAGAGAATGATATAGCTTTTAAAGTAGGCACTCGTACGTAGTACATAGAAATCCTACCTACTTGCCTGTGACCTACTTGCAAATGAACTTCCATTTAAAATAATAAATTTTTAAGTGAATACGTCTTCAATGAATTTTCAAATATGCCCTCATCAATTTTATATTTTAACATTTTGTTGGGTGTTTCAATTAAAACGCAATCAAATAAATAGCAAAGAAAATTTGCTCTTCCACATATTCTGACAGTAAAATTACCTTAAATCACAGCAGAATAACTAAGCAAAGTAGCACACACACACACACACAAATTGACCTACATTTCATCAAATGCCTAACTTCAGATTAATCGACCGGCCAGGGCGCCACCAATGGTCAGTTGGTGTGATTTACATACCTTCTTCTCTATAGTTGAAGCATATGTGGTGGCATAACAAAAGCATAACCATAAAATCAAACGGCGCATACACAGTAAATGTAAACAGTAATAAGAATCCATAACAAATGTCAAGAAATGTAAAAATTTGACCTAAAAACCACATTAAAAAGTTAATTTTGAGTACGGTGCGCTTTAAGTACATACTTACAAGAACAAGTAATCAAATAAAAATGCTAAGAAACTTCCACCTGAGTAAATCTCCTTCTCCGTCACTACTAAAATGAGCAAGTTACTTTAGAACTACATAAATAGCTTTGAATATGTTAATTGAAGGCAACTCGAGTTGGATTACGTTACGTACTGTGTTGAACCGATGGGGATGCAAAAAAAATCGGTTTTGTTTTTGAAAATGACCAAATAATGCAATAAAGCAATAAGTGCGTGGGTGCGTTAGCAAATGAAAGTTACGGTTTTCCGCATGCAATATTTTTATACGGATTTTATGAGCGCAATAAGTTTTCAACTTCCGGTTTACTCTCTTAATTTGAAGTTAAACTCATTGTATACACTTTGTATTTCAGAGGAGAATATGCTCAATACTTCAGGTATGTCTTTATCGGTGTCCTGTGTGATTGAATTCCCTCTCTCATTCTTTCTCCCACCTATCAATCTTCCTGCCATTCAACATAATGCTCTGCATTCATAGGGGTACACCCTGTGTGTTGAATGTATCAATAAAAAAAAAACATAGAAAACATTATTGGAAACTTCTTCAAATAAAGTCTGCCTGGAGAACTTCTTTTGTTTTAGTGTTAGTTTCCGCAACGTGGTCTTTGCTGATGTTAAATGATGTGGGGTTTGGATATCAAAAGACCCCTCTTCTTTATGCCTAAGTTTTTGAAAACTTTTGTATAAGTATTTAGTTCTAAGAGTTTTAGAACTCATTGTATACAATTTCTTAAAATTCAACGTAGTTTAGAGTCAACCTAGTCGCATTTCCATTTTAGAACCTTTGATACCCTGTTAGAGAACTTTCTGAGTGTCAATACTTCGGTCCGACATGCTGTTTTTGCTGTTTTGTTTTCAGCAGTGGAAGCTTCTAAAGTATTAGAATTCGTGGTGATTGGTCAAACCCAAAAGTTGCGAAAATATTTCACTTGTTTCGACTTTCATTTCGGATTTGAAAATTGGCTAAAAATGTTGGTCAGTGAATCACTTTTGCTGAGTTAAATATAGTAAATATTTAATAAAAGACAAAGTTGTTATCGGTCTCAAATTTACTTACTCGCTATGACCTTTTCTGTTGTGTGGCTATTGTGTTGCCTTAGTAAACTGGTATAGAGAAAATTTATCAAACGAAAAAAATAAAAAATAAAAAAGGCATGACTAAGACTTTAATCACCCTGTTTCCAGAATCAAAGAAAAACAATTAATATGAATTTTTGAATGACTTTTAGTTAAGTGTGAAGTGCTACAAAAACAACACACACACACACATGCAAATACTAGAAAATGACAAGTCATAAGGAAAACCACACAAGAAACAAGACTTCAAATGAAATGAAAAATGGCAAAACCGCTTACACGCATAACAGTATTTATGTAAATTTGTATGTAACAAAAGAGTGGGGGCGCCAAAACACACTAACGATTAATATAAGAAAAGCCACACGAGACTCTTTCTTTTAAAATTATTTCAATTTCATATAATAAAAAAGGCGGCTAAAATAAGAGTCGAATTGCTAGCAATTCCACTAGCTACTGTTAAAACTTCTAGTAAAAGAAATATATGTACAATATGTATAGAGGAATGCATGACTGGCACAAGCGCCGGCAACACGAACAACAACAACAATTAGAGGGTCCTTTTTATGCCCAAAACCTATTAAACATATGGAAATATAGAGTACGAGTATGTAGAGAGATACGTTGTGTTTGTATATAAGTCTGTGTGTATGTATGTATGTGTGTGTGTGTGTGTGTGTGTGTGTGTGTGTGTATGTATGAATGTAGTTAGTATTAGCCATGGCTAAAAGTCAAAAGTAGAAAAATGGACAACAAAGAAAAACATAGAAAAAAGCGAATACTGAGCCAACAGTCTGCAAAGTTAAGCGCAGCTGAGTGGACGTTGCTGTTAGCCACCAAAGTGATACGATGATTGTGTTGTTATTTTTGCATTTACTAGTTGAAACACTTTAATACTTAAAAAAGGAAAAGATAAAGGAAAAAGTTTTTATGCAACGTAAAGTAGAGACAAACGCGTACAATGACCGTATATATATTTGAGCTACTGTTGCCAACAGAACCGTCGCTAATAACGATCTGGTTGTATCCTTTGACAAGGACTATATCAATGCAAAGCAAAACTTTAAGACTTTCAAACTAACAAAGGACTTATTTGTTAAATTGTTTTCATTTAAAAAAAGGAAACCATGCATAAAATTCCAAATACTTGCAACGACAATTGTTGCTGTCACCTCCATTGCTGTTCCTCATTGCCGTCGTGCTGCATGGAAAATATTCATACACCTCTGTGCTTGGTGAAAAACTATCTATGGGAAAAAGTTATAAATACGCGGCCGGTTATTGAGAATGTTTCCAGATTTTTACGTTTCTATTGTTGTATTTGCTGTGATTATCGTCGCAAAAGAAAATCGATTGGTATTTCTTCAACTACGGGTACTACGTCGTCGGCGGTTGGTCATCGTGATGATGTTTTTGACTATGATCATGATGATATTAATGCCAAAAATACAATATTTAATGGAATCACCTTAAATTCAGATAAAAATAAATTGTTTAGCGTTAATAATTTAAAGCATGCTGTTGTGGAAACAGTCAATACTCCTGTTTTGGCATTGGCAGTTGTCGAAGAAGTGTAAGGGTGTGTGTGTGTGTGTGTAAAAGTTCTGTGTGCACACCACAATTATTTCCTATTATTTCCCTGCCTTAATCTAAATTTATAGCTTAACCTAATTTAAGCAGCAGCAGGAATAGCATAAGTTACGCTCACTTTCTTGGAGTCATTGTACTTACTGTCGTCTTTATTTGCATATGTAACTTGAGCATGTGTATGTAACTTCCTTTCAAAAGCATAGCGTAAATGTTATGAAAATCGCCACTGTGTATTTGTTGTGTCCAGACAAAAGAATCGACCAATAATGAAATAAAAAAATACAGTAAAAATCGGTTATAACAACCTGGAAGTGACAATGCAAATTATCGTTAGGTTTAGGTTTTTTCAAAATGATTCAGTTCATAAATGATTAGCGCTAGAGCTCAGATGTTTCAGGTATCATTATAAAATAAACCAAATTTTTAGGAGGCTATAGTACTAACTTCTTTTTATGATAACATACATAAATATATAGCAGTTAACTACACTACAAGTTTAGAATAAGAGTTTGCTATTCAGATCTGGGTGGGAGCTTCCTGTGAAATATGTCTTTATGTAACGAGTTTCAAGCCCGAAGCACAATCGTTAATTAGAGTTCTACAGGAACCATCTCCAGACTTTAGATTAGTCTACGATCACTGTCGGATCAGTATTTAGGGTTTGACAGGAGGCATGTGGTTTTCTACTTGTGGCAATTATTTAATATGTTCTCATTTGCTTTAAAAGCGATTACAGTTTACGATTAACTTGTGCCCTAGCATCCCTCCTCAGACAAAACATTACAATACATTTTGGATGGCATTGAAAAAGGATCTCATCTCCTTAAATTAAATAGTCAAATTCCAGCTCTTACGCAAATTGTCAAGTACTTTCGAATCATACTAAGGTCAAAAGGCCTTTATTTCCCTCTACACCTATGCGACAATTGTACGAAAGAAATGTGATTGTCAACATAGAGCGATGCCATTTAATATTAAAGCTGAGTAGGGTATAGAGATAAGTGACTTTCTAGCATTATTGGAGCTCTCGCACTGTTCTCTCTTTCTCTGCTTTGTAGAACATACTGGCTGATCATGTTGTTGCATCTTGTACTCATTGAACATTAAAGCCAACTTCACAATTTAGTTGCAACTGGACTCAAGGAGGAAGTACTGAACTCGCAAAACTTATGTATGAAAAATGTATTGTGTAATGAACTGAACATAAATGATGTACCGGCATTGAGCTTTAAGCAATAAATGGTTACAGCTTCCGCACTAGAAATCTACATCGAATATGAAATGGGTTTAAAACTTGTAGCATGTTTCTCCTTAAGACATCTCAAATTAGACAAATAAACGGCTTTTATACGGACTCTCTTTCAATGTGATATAAGTGTGTATATGGGAGGCTCAACATTTAGTGTTCGCATGCAAGGGAACATGTTTTACCTACATTGATTTAGGGTCTTTAATTGAACCTATGATTGCTGGATACACTACTATAGACGTGCTTTATAAAATCCTATGAATATATGATTCTACAATCAAGAATTCTACAAATTACAATAACAAAAAAAAGTTGGAAAGCCCTTACGGGGGTCGAACCCGTGACCTTCGGATTAGAAGTCCGACGCGCTATCCACTGCGCTAAAGGGCCGCTTAAAATAATAATAATTTTTTCACCAGAATAACTAGAATTTATTGTACCAACCACAAGTGCTTCAAATAAAATATTTTACCTGAAATGTTTAATAAATTTTTGACAACTGTGTCAATATTTATCAAGCATACAGATATAAAATGTAGATATTAAATTGTCTATGTTTTTGGGATATGTACCATGTTTGTTCGAAAATATTAACATAAGAATAAGTAGTAACTTAAAAAATTTAAAACAATCTCTAACAATCTTATTGCGTACTTGTGTTATAGATCAAGACTAAGTACTCTCTTCCTCTCTCCTCCTTCCTAGTGATTTCAAATAAATAGACGTTAAACACACGTATTAAGTATTTCGGTAGATACAGTTAAAGGCCTAGAAATTAACCAAATCCTCCCGTACAAGTGAATTCTTTAAGAATAATTAAAAAAAACAAAAATATAAATATTAAGATGATTGAACCCAACAGCAGTAAAAAATATACAAGTATATACCCTAGAAAATGCATTGCAAGTACGATGTAAAAATAGGAGAGGGAGTAATCTATTTCTAAGTTTTGAGTGCACCATGATTACTACAACGATGATGCTAAGATTAACTGGGTATATCCACCGCTGAGGCAAAGATGGAGATTGGGGTGTTTGCTGAGTTCGAAATTTTCACAAGTCAGAAGCCTAAGCACACCCTGAGCGAAGTCTGTCGCAACATGGCATTTGCACTCGACATAGAGTGGCCCCCAGAGAATGAGAGAGAAAGAATTTCTCTCTTCTGTACTGCCCCATGCTATGCCTTCCTCGTACGCGCTCAATGTCGTTTTAAAAAAGGGGTCCGATACACGTCACATATACATATGGTTATTATTTACTTAATATAATACACTGAAGAGTGGCCTCCTGGATCGCGAATCCCGGACCCTTTTCAGTGCCGATATGTCGGGATTGGAGCTCCGGGATTTCGGGATTTGTTTCTTTAATTTTTATCATAAAAGTAGAAGCTTCTCTCTTGAATAACTCAGTTTAGAAATGATCGATTGGAAGCTTTTCACACTTTATTTTTATTCGTTCATAATGCAATCCTAAATATTTACAAACTGTTATTTTTGTCGTTAATTCGAATGGTCCGTACTCAACCTAATCAGAAACTGCCAAGATCCCGATTTATAAAAGATATATTAGTTAGCGCCTGTCGAAGATCAAAACTTTTCTTATTTTTGGTCAAGATTAAATACAAATTTTTCTTCTTAATTTTTTTTATCATATAAATTTACTTATTGTTTGTTATTTTATTATTATATACATAGTTACCTACTATATATACATACATACTTCACATCTGGCCTAACTTTGCATTCACATACCTTATGTTCGACATATAGAATTAATATACAGAACAACTTGCTATTGGATATTACTTTTTTGGGTTATTTTAGCCAAAATAAATATCAAAACCGTAAAAAATCTTAATTATTGACTAGATCTCTGTTTTTTGAAACCCATTGATTTACTCGATATTTAAATTCCGAATCTAAGTACTTCAATCTAATTCTAATCCCCTCACGAATACTCCCACCTCCAATTAAGTAGCAACAAATTTTCCTACATAAAGAAATTTCCACATGTGTGTAAATATTTAGTTAAGCAAAGCATAAACAACAACAACAATAACAACAACATCGAAATTAACATTGTCCTTGACTTTCCCGTTAAACCATTAATTATTAAAAAAAAATTATTTAATATAAATAATACAACATTCTTGAATATGTGATGTAATTTTTATCAGAAACAGTTGAAGGCATGGTTAATTAAATAATTGGAATTCCTCTGATAATTAATTTATTATTATAAGTAATTCACTATTTACTCGTATGTATTATTATATATATTATAATATCTAAATATTTACCTTAGTTATTACGTTATATTAATTATGTGCTTTTACATACATACGTCTGCCGTTGTTGTAACGTACCCAATTACAAGGCCCAATTCTGAATAACTCAGTTATGAATTTTATATTTTTCACCTAAAACTTATTTTTCTTATATAACAATTGTATACTGCACATAAAGATTAACATAAATAGTATTTATGTTATATTTTTTTTTTTTTTTTGTATTCGCTTATTCGTTTTTAAACATTTGTTTGTAAAGAGAAAATATTAGAACTGAAATTGTCTTGTAGTTGCACACAAATAACGGGAAGCCATTTTCAATGTAGAGAGAGAGAGAGCGTAAGAGCGTAAGATTATTAAGTTATCCCGTTACCTTTGCATTGGAGTACATACAAAGTGCCGCGATGCTTTAACTTTTTTAATTTAAAAAAATGTACTTTTCTATGAAAATGAACATGGTAAATACTTGAGGGAGTCTAAAATGACACAGCACGCATGCTGTGGAGTGGGCACCACAGCTTTAAAGCATCCAAAGAAGGTTCCTAACGCTTATAATAGCATTTGAGAAGGTTTATATATTCAGTGATTTATAATGAAATTTTCCGTTGTATACGAGTATTTTTATTATTTTAATCCTCTAGTTGCATTTTTATAGAACTTGAAGGTATGCTTTTTTAAAGAATGAAATGGATTTTTAAGGAACTGAAAGTTTTCAAAGAAAGTAATTAAATATGTTCTACATATATAGGTACATAAATAACTGTTCTATTCTATCTAAATACATTTGAATTTAGCTTTATGAAAATAATTTTTACAAAATTTACAATTTTCATACAAAACACGCATTTATACAGAGAAAATGGGGGCCTATCAACTTCTTGGGCGAGAGACGAAGAACGAAAATTTGCCGGTACGTGCTAGTCTGTACCCAAGCGATAATCTGTACAAAGGATTCGTCTTTAGTTTCTGTTTCAATGCCGGTTTTTATCAGTGTAAATAGAGAGAGATATAGGAGAGAGACAAAATCCGCTGTCCATTTCCGTAGGTTTACGAGTCATACTCTTTTTATGGGGGCATATGCCCTCCATCTTTTGAGTTCACCTTAAACTCTCTTTTGTGCTTTTATCTTTTTAATTCTTGAAAAACACAACTTTTGCATTAATTTTTTAACAGTAATTTTCGAATTAAATTTTTATTGATTACATTTTCCACTATATTCTCGATTAAGTTTACGTCAACTCATTTATATCCAAAAAAGAAACTTGTTGTGTTGACCTCATTTCCAGTTAACTTCAAGTAAGTATGCATGGAAATGACTTCAGCGTATTTCCAAAAACAAGAAAGTAAAATAACTCGCAACTACTTACATATAAAATAAAATTTACAAAGTAAAACGAGCATGCACGCACTTTCAACCAATAGAACCTAAAAAAAAAAAAACAAGAAAATATCCAAAAGGTGGTGTGTCTTATTTAATTATTTGCTTAAGATTTCCTCCAGTCGAAACTGCCTAGCCGCTGTTCAAATTTAATGCAACGTAATAAATTGAAATTACCTCCTAAATAATGCCAGCACACAAACGCCTATAATTATGCTAATATTTAGGTAAACATTTCGTCGACTTTCTTCTGACGTTGGATGCATTTCTGTCCATTGCTCATATTTTAAGGCATACTTTTAGGTGTTCACAATTTTTATTAGGTCGTTAACGTAACAATTTTTTTCGGTGTAAAATTTAAAGCCTAAATCGTAAAAGTGTTGAATGGTTTTGTAGTTGGTCGCTGTGGCGTAGTGGTAGTGCGTTGGACTGCTACGCAAAGTGTCCGGGGTTCGAATCTCGGCACTGGCAAAATCAAAAAGTAGAAAAAATAGTTTTTCTACACGGCACCACCTCTTGGCAGGCAATGGCAAACCTACTAGAGTAAAAATTGCCTATGAAAAGCTTTTCACTTCGCCGTTCGGATTCGTCATTACACTGTAGGTCCCTTCCATTCATGTAAAAATGTAACACGCACAACATGAGTGGATGCGAAAAGCGCGGCCTAGGCCCTCCATGGGCTGTTGTGCCATTAAAAGTAAAGTAAAGTAAGATTTTGAAACTTTAAACGCAAAAATGAATTAATTACTTTTACATTACATAAATTTTATTAGAAAATGCGTCATTTGCATGAAAAATCCGTCAAGCTAACTTAAGATGTGGGAGTAGAGTGCTAGTTAATCGCATGCAATATTTTTGTTTATGTTAAATTCACGATTTTTAATCTAGTATTCCCATTTAAAACGGTTTGCGTCTACTCGTATTTGCGAGTACTCGTATGTCTGCTGCTCCAGCAACTAAAGTATGTAGTTACCATAATCACTTAAATGCGACCCAATTACAATCAGTCACATAACAAAAATAACCATGTTGTCGTCATATGCGATTGCCTTTCAATAGAGGACATTCTCATTCAATTATCAGCGTATATTTTATTCAAAAAATACCCCTGCTACTATCTGCAAGTAGGTTCCAATAACATTCATTGTTTCTTCTCTTTTTATAATAATTTCAATAAATTATTTTTTCTTGTTTACCCGTTGACAAATAGAACTAAGTATTACTAATGTTCGTACTTACTTGTGACTTACGTGCACTCGTTATGATTGTGAGGGTACACCTCAATGCATTAAAAAGCGCAGACAAAAGGAATTTCTTTTAAATAAAAATTGTTTGTTAATAATTTTTTTGTTTGTTTTAAAAGAGTTCATTGAACTATAAAAATATTAAAAATTTATTTCTTATGCGAAGAAGGTGAGAAGGGGAGGGCGGGGTTGGTTCGTTCGGTTTAGTAAATATGATTGTTTAAAATAATAAACGATCACGTGAGCAAACAACTCAATTGCATGTGTGTTGATGTTTTGGCACATGCATGCATACATCCATACATACTCGTTTGCTCGTGTGTGTGTTTATGATAATTTTAGTACAATGGAAACACATACTCGTGTCATTATTGGAAAATATATGGAAAATATGGAAATGGGGCTGTTAAATTTAAATATTATATTTATATAAGCATATTAATACATAAATTAACCGAAAAACTAACAATAACAATTAGTGGGAATTATATTTAAGCTCATCCACTTTCCCTCCCTACTCTTTCTCTTTCTCTAACTACTAGGCTTTATAAATGCGGTATAGAAAATTCAACACAAATTGTTTGAAAAGAATGTACATTGAATTTGAAAATAAAATTTTGGTGTTTCTTTAACAAAATCCTGCAGTATTTATTGTAGTTGAACTTATAGACTTTCGATGCACATGCCGCCGTAATTACTCAACCTTGAGTTCAAGCGGGTAATGAGAAAATTAATTTAGATTTCCTCTACATTGATCGTAATTATGATCTCAAATTCGAAAGTTATTCAGGCATATCTTTTCAATATCAGCACTCAAAGAATCAGTTAAATTTATTCGTTCTTCTTTTATTCTTAATCCGGAATTCAAAACGGCAAATACATACCTAGATCTGAATTCAGACCAAAGATAAACAAATTATTTGGTTTAAAGGAGGCTTCAAGTCTGAAATTAGAAAATAATACAGATTTCCTTTATTCATTTCCGATATGAAAATATTATCAACATTTTGAAGATGGAGTGTGGAGACTATAGGGTGTGAGAATTAGAAAGTGCCTTGAGACCTCACGTCTGATTAATTGATGTATCCAGGAAGTTTGTAAAAAATACCAGTACTAAATAAGAGAAATACCAGTACTAAATAAGAAAAGATCAGGAATATTTACAGTTTTGAGTAAGAGCTGTACAATGACCTTAAAATCTAAGAGGAGTAGGCGGCGAAATCTTCTAAAAAGTATTTTCTAAATAATAATTTGATGCTACATGGGTTTTAAAAGTTGGTCTGAGGACTTACCCTTTAAATAGTTTTTGTTCGATTTGGAGCAGCTCAATGTACTGAGTGCCATAGAGGGACTCTAGCCCCCCTGTTCGCTTGAAAAACAAATTTAAGCTCTTCAAGGTTTATAAAAAATTGTCAGTGTAACAAAAAAATAATGACCTCAATTAAGATAGTTTCCTCAGGTCCCTTGATAGCTTAACCGCACCTTTAACCGAGATAAATATATTCACATGCATAAATCTAAAAGATTTTCTTATCTTGAAATTTTTCAGTAACAAATCTTCACAAACCAACGGCACAGCAACAGCTGAAATGCCAGCAACAGTCACTGCAACAAATTCCGAACCGAACGCAACACCAATCTCTATGAAGTCGACAACATATTCGCAAAAGTCAACAGCATCGGCGCAATCAAATAACATCAGAAGCAACAGCGACAGTGAACGGAAAATAAATGACAGTTTGACGGGAAACGCAGGGAAAAATAGGGGAAGCAGAAACGAAGAAGCAATGACAATACAAAACGATCAACAACATAAGGAAGAGGAGACGATAAATTATAGCTCCCCGGCAACAACACTCGTCGGAACGCTCAAGGAGATGGCAAGCAGTAATGAAGTGAACAGTGAATCGCCTACGAAGTGGGCAACGGGCGAAGAAGTGCTAGACATTGAAGATATTGTGGATGCAGTTACAGAAACGGTGTTCATGACCGCGGAAGCTGGAGAAACGCCCGAAGCAGATACGCTGAAACGAAATGGTAGCGTTCTAAGCTTACTAAGTAAAACGGAAAGTATAAAAACGCAATTGGAAGACACGCCACCGACGCTTTCACGAGCACAATCCGTCAAATCGTTGGTAATCGAAGAAGATTTAATTGATGATAACGGTAGTTTTGTGGTGGTGGAAGAAGTGATAGAGGAGCTGGTGGAACAACAACCGAATATAGCAATGAACATAGGAGCGGAGGAAGAGCTGACAGCAGATAGCAAACAAGAGGAAGATGACGAAGGAAATGACAATTACGATCAGGATTCACCGGTGTATGACGAGAATTTTGCCAAGAACCAAGCTACACCTAAATCACGCCCACCCTCACGTCATCATTCACCAACAATTGCCGAACTGAAGATCCTGTCACGTCGCAATTCAATGATCAAATCAATGGAGTCGCTGTACGAGCGCCCTCCCTCCAAGCAGGACTCATCCCTCGACAACACCACCACAAGCAATACGAGCACCGATTCACAGGCAAGCAGCCAATTGAAAACGATCATACCGATCAAACCGCAACACACACCGCTCAAACAAAAATCGAAAACGTCACATTTTCTAAAGAATAACAACAATCGACGACGTATCTCTCCCGTAAAACAAGCAATCAAAATGACACAGGCCGAATTGTACCCACCGACGCTGACACGTTTCGAGAAGCCGCGCGAGGCACTGCTGAAAACGTTCGACCAATTGGACGCCAGCAACTGGGAAATCATAATGCTGGGTCTCAAGTCAATGGTGCGTCTGATGCGCTATCACCCGGAGTATTTGGAGAATCAAATGCACATGCTCTGCATACAGCTGACACGTTCTGTGCGCAATCTACGCTCACAGGTGGCACGTGCCGCCTGCCAAGCTGCCACCGAGCTCTTCACGCTGAAATCCAAAGTGATGGAGCAAGAGTGCGATGATTTGGTGTGTGCGCTATTGCATCGTTCCGCCGATACGAATCGTTTCTTACGTTCCGATGCTACACGCGCCCTAGAATCGATGAGTGATAATTTGACACCAGCGAAAATTTTAAACATTCTGACAACTAAGGGAGCCCAGCATCAGAATGCGGTCGTGCGTACAACGGCAGCTAAGTTGCTATTTCGCTTGGTGGAGCGTTTGGGCTGCGACAAGGTTTTCCAGATGCCACGCGATAATCGTGATAAGCTTTTCGTGACGGGTGCGAATCTTCTGATGGAGGGTAGCTTGGAGACGCGCGGTTATGCGAAGTCATTGTTTCGTTTGTTATCGAATCATCATAATTACAATCGTTTATTGTTGGAAGTCATACCGACGCGTACTTATCGAAATGTCGAGAAGACACTGAAGAGTATACAACGTTGAATGAACGAATGCCCGGGTCTGTACTGAGTGTGATGTCGCAGCTGAACTAAGTTTTGGAGGTAGTGCCAGTACAGATATCTCTCATAGCTGAGCGAAGTTTTGATAGAAGTGGAAGTACTCGCATTTTATAATACATATATATTATTTAGTTAATAACTACCTATATTCTAAATTTAAATTGTAAATATGGCAGACATTTAATATACAAAAAAAACCTATATATATTTACATATAAATATATTGATGATGAATATGATCTAAATCGCAATTCGCTAGTGTTCGTGAAACGTTTTTATTAGTCTCTCAAACACATACACACACACACTCACACACAGATACAGATACAGATACAGGCCCACTTACATTAAGTCACCTTCGGTTAGCTTAAGTAATCGACGTCCATATATATTTATTTAGTATTTAAGATATCCATCAAACGATTAGTTAAACTAACAGCATATAATAAATTAAATAATAAATCGAATTTAATTGTTATTCCATATATACAAACAATATGCAAAATTTATTACAAAACTGTAACGATGATGCTGAAAAAGTTCAACCATCTGTGAAGTGCCAAAGGCGAAGGCAAGCGAAGGATCTCACAAAGTAAACTCACATCGGTGCAATCTGAAGGCTGAACCTCGACTTTGCGTCAACAATCTGAACATGGTCAGTGATCATGAGTCAATCATTGATTAATTATTATTTTTGTAATTGGTAATGCTGCAGTCTCTAATTTGTAGCTCCTCACATTATTTAACTGAAGTGAATAATCAGAATAGAGTGATCGGCGAATGATCATTGATCTGAGATTAAACACGAATTTATACAGAATAATATGTATAAATATACCAAAAGTTATAGGCGATTTTTACATGTGAAGATATTGGGAAACTGAACTAATTGATCACTAATTAAAAATCTGTGATTATTTACTCTGTGATACCTTAACGTATTGATGATGATAATATGGCAATTCTATGAACCCTTACATTTTAGTAATTCAAATCATTCAGAATAAGTAATAATTGGACTGATCACTGATCTAGTACCAGTCTTAGATTAGTGCGAATTAACAGTCTTTAGTTTCTAGTTAATATTTTAAGGATACCTGTCCAATAGATTTGTAAACAAATTGGGATTAGCCACATGTTGATACCCGACAGCTTCTTTCAGAATCTTAATGCGAGAAAACTAATATAAAATTTCAGTTTACATCTTCAGGAGAACGTATGTATTTCATAGATTTAACAACAAATTGAACTGATTGAAATTATCAGTGATCTGAGGAATAGTAACGATTTGGATTTTCTTCTTCTTTTAATGACACAACAGACCGTGGAGGGCATAGGCCGAACTTTTCGCATCCACTCATTTTGTGCTTTTTATATTTGTACATGAATTGAGGGGGCCTAAGTTTAATGCCGAATGCGAACGGCGAAGTTAAAAGCTTTTCATGGGGAAATTTTACTCTTGTAGGTTTTGCCATTGCCTGCCAAGAGGTGGTGCGTGTAGAAAAATTTTTTTTTACTTTCTGATTATTTCTATTTCGAGATTTGAACCCTAGCGCTATCAACTACGTCACAGCGAATTGAAATAGTAACGAACACGATCAGTCGTAATTAAATTGCTATGTATTCATTATATCAATCTATAAAAAGACGCAGATTGGAAGTTAATCATGAAACTGTAGTGATTAAAATGATCATTAATTTAAGATGAGTCCTTGATTGGTATTCTGGTAACGGTATAAAAAAGAAAAATAATGTATATACAGTGCTTGGTTTGTTGTCCGGTAAATGAATATTGAGAAGTTATGACTCATAGTTCTATCAACATATAGAAGTCAAGAGTAAAGATCTCAGGTTAAAATCATCCCGTAACAATATATATTCCCAAGGAAAAAGTAAAGCCTATCTTCATCTTCGGATTAATCACAGCTTGTCACAGGCCTGGTATTTTTGCAGCATTTGCCTTTGACGTTGGCGAAAACAGTCTTCGAGGATATATCGCTCATTTGCAGCACGAGAGTCATATAGGAGAATATAGAATTCGAGTTAAATATATAGGAATAACCGTTAATTAGTGCTTTATCTTGTGTTAAAAGAAGAGTATTTGTCCTTACCAATTGTTTGGAGTAACAGATAATATTAAAAGTTTAAATGTGTTTCTCTCAAAATTTATGATTTTTTAGTTATGTCAGTCTTTGTAGAAAACGAGCGATATGCTTCGTAGATGTAATAAAAAACACTAGCTACATATAACATCTTGTTTTATGTTTTCCCTGATTTGTAGTTCTCTACCTCTAGAAGTAACAAGTTCCCGTTAATAAAACCCTCCAGATTTTGTAGCCAAAAATAGTTCTCAATACGGAACTATGGGCTAAATGGAGAACAGCTCTCAATTTCGGCCAAAATAAAGCGCAACAAGTGGAGCACTTGAGTAAAAATAGGACAGGCCAGAAGATTAAAGGAAAAGTACATAATTAAATTAAATAGCCCTGTACCCATTGTCAATATATGGCAGGACAAAGATTTGTAATTCGGCAAATCAGTCTTTATAGAATTATTAACAAACAACAAAGTGATTAAAAATATAATATTTCCGAAACAATCGGGTCAGTTTTTTTCTTAATCATTTAATTTTATACTTAAGTAACATCAAATATTAAGTTTCTTTTAAATTTGTTAGTCTTGAACATATTTATGAATTAAAAGACAGCGAATATTTATTAAATTCACTATTGTAATATTTTTAAAACAATAATTAATTTATACAGTTTCTTTTTTTAGTAATTAATAAAATTATAGACAGATAAGAAGTGAACTTAAATTCAGACAACAATTGCTATAGAAATTTTGAAATTGCTGCGACAAATAAATATAAGATCATAAATAAATGCCTCATAAGTTTATACGGTTTGGGAGGCATTTATGAGGTTATATGAATTCAAGTAAAGGCAACATTACACGATCAGTAATCAATGCAAGTTGAAAGGTTGCTTCTTTCATTTAACATAATGTCACCAGACAGGGAATTTCCAACTCTACGCCACTTTCTAATGATGATGCAGAGTCTGCACATGTAATTTACATACGTACTACATATTTTAAAATCGAAATTAATAAAATGATAAAATCTTACAGGAAGGGCAATATTTTATTTAAAATGTGGATTAGGTGGGAATGCTCCACCTAGTTATACCAAGTGCGCGCCAATAAAGTATTTCAACATGTTTCGGGCACTCAAAATCGATTGCTTAAATCTTATTATTGATTTTTATATTCAAAATTATATGTAATTTTGATATATGTAGATACAGTTCTATAAAATTTTGAATTGTATTTTAAATGCTAAGTAAAAGTACAAATTCCCTTTTGTTTTCCACAGACAAGTTATTTGTATGTAGTTAAAGAAGAGGTACTTAACATACGCATATGCTTGCTCACAGTTAGTCAGCCACTCAGGTCCCTTACTTTCCGCTCCGCTCTAGGATCTACGCCCGCTACGTTGTTCGAAACGGCGATTGCTACCGCGATTGTGCGCATATCGACTTTGATTGCTATGATCATTACGATCGTTTGAGTCGTCGCCACTGCGACGTTGTGACGATTCGGAGCGTTGATATGGTGCAGCATTCAAGTGTGGCCGTGACTGTGAGGAAGCATGTTTCGAAATGCCACCTTTACTTCTGCGTCCTGATGTGCCTGCAGTCCAATTATCTGGTGACTTTGAATCATGCTTAAATGGATTTCTTCCTTGATCGTTCTGCTCGTAGGCCGCAGGAAAATTACTTCCGCGCAGTGAAAAATTATCGTATCTACTTCCACTGCCGCCACTACCTCCATTTTCGCCACCACTCCTTTGCTTTCTTCTGCTAGTGTCATAATCTACATCTGATGTATTTTGTCTTATGGGAGGCGGATTTGGGTTACCTTGATATTTTATTGTAATTTGTTTACGAAAGAATGTCAGTCCCTGATATAATTGCATTGCATAGCGTGCGGAGCACGCGTGCACGTACTGTACAAATCCAAAGGAGCGTTGATTGCCGCTGTTGTCTTTGGGTATACGTACTGACTCAATGGGGCCCGATTGTAGAAATGCCTCGTACAGCATCTCTTCGGTTACACGATCATCCAGATTGGCACAGAAGATTGTACGCTTCTGCTCATCCTCGGCATCATCACTTTCCTCGCTGGAGATTTCAACTGTGTATTTTACGGAATTTTGGGGAATATATAAATTTTGCTGCAGTTGTACCGCTGCGGCGGCTGCATATTGTATCGCTGATTCAATTGTCCAGTTTCTATACATACTACTTTAACTGTGCTATTTGTTGTTTCGTTGTCTAACCGAGTTTTTATACAATTGTCAACTAGTTAACTTCTTATTTGGCTTTTGTTTTGATATTATCAGGCTGTCATGTGTGTACAGAGTTGCATTAAAAAGTGCTTGGCTGACTGAGTTGGCTGCGCTAATTTCGTTAGTAATAATAGTTTACACTGTTTCTCAAACTGTGTATTGAAATGAAATTTTACATTTGTTGTACTTTTCTAATTTTTTATTTAAAATATCTTGTTGTTTAGAAGTTAATCATTCTCTTTACTTCCGTTGATATTAATTAATTTAATTAAAAATGCTAATGAACTGCTTAACTTAATCCGTAAATGCTGAAAGAACAAGTTTTTACAAAATAATGTGCTCTTGATTGCTTTAGTTACTTACCTTTTTGCCAGAATACTCTTAGGCTGTGGTTATATTAAAATTTTACTCGGCGAACACCATGCAATTGTTGTTGCCCCATCACGAAAAAGAGCTTTTACTCACTCTCACACCGAACACGATATGCTGGGTGAAATCTACACCGAGCACGCCGAGTAATCAGGGTGTCAAAGAGTTATTCTACAAGAAAAGAACAAAAATGTATGTAAAATAGAAGGAAAACATGCAAACCTGTACCTCACTATTTTCATATCCAAAAAAGCGAAGTTGCGAATTTTATTTTAGTTTTAAAGTGACTATTAAATATATTATTCATAACGCTATTGAAGAAAAATTATATTATTTTCATAATTTTTCAATTATATTATTAATTTCACGCTGCATATTAATAAAATCGTTTAAGTTTTTTGGTATACCATTTAATGTTGCCGTTGCTCAAAAATTTTATTACAAAAAGAACTGAATTACGACAAAAAGCAACACTGTAACGAACACCAATGTAACCACTACACCCAGCACGAAAGTAAATTGGATGTGTTCGTCGAACAGTGAACACTAGTATAACCAGCAGCTTAGGGTAGCCAAGAGTACAAAAACTCAAAAATTTAAGCTCAATCCTTGATGTGTATAAATGGAGACTTAGAGATTAATTCGTTAGCCAAGGAATATAATATAGATAGTCATCGCAGACCTTTAAAAGTAATAACTACGCTAATATCGTATTTTAACGAGAAGCTAACTGCACTGAGGTAAAATACTTAAGCAAACCATAATGGTAATGAGTATGATTAAAAAAAAATAAATACTTTTTTTCAGTTTTTTGGAACAAAATATTATATGAAAAGATGACACTACCACTCAGGACACGCCTGCATCGTAAAATTATACAATTTTAGTTGTTTGTATGATTTTGTTCTTCTTTGTATGTAAAATTACGTGACCGAATTTTATTGCCCATCACTGTATTGACTAATTTCTGCTTCCACAATCTACATATGTTATTGCTAGTTCTAGCAATTTGCCCTAATCTGCTGCATACGTTTTGGCTTATTCTAAATTAAAATCACAAGTTCTACGCATAAAGTCTGGCAACGCTGAAATGCACAATTAGCAGTTGAAATTTTAACAAAGATCAGTTGATGTAAACAAATTTAAAATATATATTTCGAATTTAACTAATCCAAAACAATAAAGTGAAGACATTTTAGGGCAGTGAGTGAGTAAAGTGACACATAAGAAGAAAAATCAAGTGAATGAGATTCGGGCGCACTAGCTGCATGCGTTTGGAGTCTCAAAACTGAAGGAAAGCGTTATAACGGCAAGGTTATAGCGGCCATTTAGAGAATGAGTGAGTTAAATTATTTGATTAGACTTTATTAATAAATAAATCATACGCTATTTCCGAATTAGATAAATACTTTATAAAGTTAAATAATTGGAACAGTCGACAACTTTTTATTAGCAGCAGCAGCAGCAGCAGCAGCAGTTTTTACAATTCTCAACGAAATCTGTTTCTCTTTATTTCGCTTTTTACTGAGAAGAGATTAATTAATATTTTCGATGAAATTTATTTTATTTATGTTGCCCTCAACTGCATACTGAGATTTTGACGACAGAATATTTCGTGTCCAAGTATCTGTGCCTCTTGAGGTACTCGTAGTAATATTGATGCCGGAATCATAAGATGATACTGTGCTAGTTAGTTCAGTTGGCGAGGTATTTGTAAGCGATTCAAATGACGACGGCGATGAGGACGACTGCCCCATATGCGAACGTTTAACATCCATTTTAATAGCGTCTTCATGATCATCCTCGCTGCTGCAAAAACGTTTACGCTGTGAACGATTAGCGTGTGAACTCAGTGATGCAAAATGCGATGCTGGACTCCAATTCATTTGGTGGTGCACTTCAGCGTGTACAGTTGTTTTCTTTGACAGTATCTCGGGGCTGCTAAATGGCGAGGAGCAATCACTGTAAATAAAGAAATGCTAGAAAACAAAGCTAATAATGCCTACAAATAATTTAAAATTGATATAAGCTTACATTGATTTACTAGTTGAAAGCGATGTTGCTAGTACATCAGGCTTAGTTTGATTTGGAAGCATTGTTGAGTGAAATAAATCATCTTGAGTTGGCGCAAAGTCCAATTCACTCTCCTACAAATTATGCAGACATTTGAAAACCCTCTGTGATTAATATCTTAACTTACTCTCATCGCCTGTTCCATATCACTTTCCAAGAAACATCTGGTATCAGCTGCTGATTCTTGTAAAACAGCTAAAATTTGACGCATCTCCTCCTGCGTCATACCTTTCTCGTAGAGACCCATACCTATGTATTTTCGGGTGAGGAAGTATGTAACTATTTTGTAATGTAATTTTTCGTTGTTAATTTTTTGCTCCTTACCTACCAGTTAGCGTGTATTTTAATTCTTTATATTCTTCGGATAGGCGTTTTTGCCGTGCACTGCGTAACTCCATTTAAATTTTTAATGTAACAATTATTTTAACAACTTCTTGTAAGTAAAATTTTATAGAAACTACTTGACGATTGACGATTCTTTGCTTTTGTCACAGTTCAAACAACAAATTTTGGTTAAGTTAACTGTAACTTTCAGAAACTCAACAACAGTTTAAGAGGTATTGAATTAACCCTTCCTGGGTAACTTTGTGGCCATTAAAAGACGAAGAAAGCAACTTAAAACATGCTTTATAACGAAGGTTAGAAAAGAAGAAAGAAATGCAGTAAAATTGTTGTGGTTGTTTTCACTGACGACCTGCAGGAAGATCCAAGTATAAGAAGAAAAACAAGTTGATGAATGTCTTGTTAATTTTTTTTTTTCTAAAATGTTTAAAATTAGCTAGGATTAGAGTTAAAATATAAGTAGTTTAAACGTTGTACACTTAAGAAACTTTGTACTACCTACGGGTTCTTTTATACTGAAAACTGTGGTAGAGGTAGCTCGTAGTTTCCTTTTACTCAAGAGAGTTTTTGCAACTCTATGGATTCCGTCGATCTGCGCGAGCCAATTCGTCACTACCTAACTTATCTTAAAGGTGCTCCTTTTGCTTTATGGTTGAAAGTCGTTCCTTCGCACTAACAAAATCTGGCAACTATAAACATGAACTATTATGGTTTCTTGTAATTATTATGGAGCTAGTAAAACTCCGTGATATTAAGGACATTCGATATTTATTAATGCTGGACCTTTTACCATCTTGGTCCCATCTGAGCAGAATGAATGATCGCTGCAATTGATATCTGTGGTATCAAGTGGTTTGTAAGTGAAGGATCCCTAGTACCTCTATGGGAAGTGGTGCTATAATACATTAGTAGTAGTATGTAAATAAATTATAGTGTACTTAAAGTCTTTATAAAATTTTTGGTTTATAAATTTCTATACTTTCTTTTTTCCATTCCTAGTTTTACGCTGACTATTTACTATTTTGCGCTATCAACATTTAAAATCAAGTGACAACAATAAAAATGAAATTTCATAAACAGCTTAAAACTTAACCTACATAAAATCACTTTCAATTTAAAATCAATTTAAATAAAAAAAAAATTCGAACAAGTTCATCCAAACATGTTTGATTTTTCAATACCAAAAAAAAAAAAAATATATTTACATATTTTGAGGCGCGCACTTTATGCGCATATTGATGATGATGATTTGAAATTGGCGAAAAATAAAATACATTTATAATAAAATGCATAAAAAAATGAAATGAAATTTAGTGCAAAACCTGCTGACAGTGAACGCGACAAGCTGAGGCTATAAAATATTTCAAGTGAATTCATTTCTGGTGCGGGGTTAAGGAATTCAGAGGAAAATATACGAAGCGATATGAGGTTAACATTAAGGCGTTGGTGGTGCTCCTCTTTTTTATGTCAGTCGGTGTAAATGTCAGTTTATTTCAGTGAATGTGAAAGTTAAATTTGATTTTGCAATGTTTATTGATAATTTTTGAAAATATATTGAAAATATTTCCAAGGCAAAACAAAAATGATTTTTTTTTATTTCTTTTTCGCACAAGAAGAAGCAATCTGGTTTTCTTAGGCCTGTTATCATCTCAGTTGGATTCATGTGATTAATGTCTAAAAAAAAATGGCAACTCATTTAAACTCATTTACTATTCAAAATACTAGCATTTTAAAGGGTTCTAGTTTTCAATTAAGTCTTTTGGTAATCCACAAGAACCAAAAAAGCACAAATCCCCCACGAAAAAAGTGAGCAATTTTTCCTTTTCCTTCTCGTTTGTGTTTTATGAGTGTTCACAATGACCATTCAAGTGCACTTTGCACAATTGATAAAATATTGCGCAAACTTTTCGCGTAATTCACACGCAATGCAAACATAATTTTTAGACATACGCTCAAGCATGCTCGTACGTACACATACACAAAAATTTTTCTCCTTACTTATTTTCGCTTTTAAAAAAATTTCTTCGGTCTCATTCACACTCTTTTTAACATTGCTGCTCGTATATTAATTTCAACTATTTATGTTTGTTTCTCAGTGTGTGTGTTTGATTTCTTGGCCAGAAGCTGTAGGTCAAGCTGGGTTAGTTTATTCTTACTGTTTGTTGTTGTTGTAGTTGAAGTGTTTTTCTTTCTCAGCATCAACTTGTGTCAAACGTATGTAAGTACATACACACACAGCCATCTACTGAACAACCTTACTTTAAAATCGTTTAAACGTTTTTGGTTTTACATAACAAAAACTTTTTTGCTTTATGCTTTGCTGCTGTCGGTTATTTTTAGTTTTTTCTAGTGAACCCTTTAGTAGAAATTAGCATATTCTTTAGTAAATTGATTCCTTTACTCATGCACTTTTTCCCTCTCTTTCCATTTACCATACCATCACTCGTCTCTTTTACACAAACACAAACTTGTCACATCCATGCATATGTATGCATTGAAACGAAGAAGCCGCAGAATAAGTAGGAAAAGCTTGCCCTGCGGTTGTTTACACTTCATGCCTTATTTAAGCATAAATTTACGTTTTTCATCATTTCATATAATATGAAAACCAAGTAGGAAATATATACTCGTATGGTACATAGTTGATGACGGTAATGAAAAGTTGCTGTGGACTCAAATTATTTCGAGTCGATTCCTCTTATTGCTTAGTAAAAATTTGTGTTTCCAAGTCGAAGCTTATTATCTTCAGATAGAAAACGTTGATATTTATAGAGACCGCCTGAATGCCAGTAACTCATTAGCATCTAGCTGGATTAACTCTGGATCTGCCAAATACAAATTATAGTGTTTCACATCTTTACCTCTTCCAACTCCCTCTAGTCACTCATGACGTCTTAAACTGTAAAGGTATGGTAACCTCTAAGAATATAGAAAAACTCCCATAACTCCCATAACATAGTCAACTTAATTTGAACTTCAAAACAGCAAAACATATAGTTTAATGGAAGAAATTAAGCCTTAATACTCAACGATGTGGGCGACATTAAATTTCAATAAAAACATATGATCTATATTGATCATATGGGCTTGTGTTGGTTCGACGGTTGAATTAACTCTAGCATAAAATGTAGTAATCTAAGAATAGGGTTTCGGAAAGATGGTCACTAGAATGACGGCCATCTTAAAATGAACATTACTCTAATTTTCGTAGTTGTAACTATCCAAAGGTTAAAAACCACTAACGAACATTTCCTTTGCATGTGTACCGGGTTAGTTCCAAAGCCAAACAGGCAAAAAACTGTAAAACCCTTTATTTTGGGCGAGTGGGCGTGGTACCTCTTATACAATAAAAATGCTTTCAATTTTTTTCTACTGGGTATTATGCAGCTGCATGCATTCTCCATTCTACATTTCATATTGATGCTTACGCTTATTGCTTGCGCAAGCTATCAAGTGTGTTAATCTTTTGCTGAGTTTGGCTTATGGCAATTTTCAGTTCAGTAAAGTTCAGGAAAATATGTTTTTAATCCCTTTAAATTTTCATTTCATTGCATTTAATATAAATATTTTCTTTTAGTTCTACGTAAATATACTCGTAATACTTTTTAGTGCTTGCACCTAAGCTTATAATTTTCTACTATCAGTTCAACAGTTGTTGGCTTTCTACTTTCCTTTGCCAGACCTGTGTGTGACTCTTGTCACATTGTGTTTAGGTAAGCTGCTTGGAGTAAATACCTTCAGGGAACAGCAATAATAGCTCTATGCTGAGCTATAATTATAAGCTAATTTTGTATACATAATTTAGTATTCGAAACTCAAAAATATCTAGCTAGATAAGATATTCTTCGAAAATTTTCTTTTTTCTTTTATTGGCACTACAGCCCCTGGAGGGCATGGCCGAGCTTTTCGCATCCACTCAAGTTGTGGGTGTTATATTTGTACATGAGTGGAAGGGACCTCCCATTTTTTGCCGAATCCGATCGGGGAAGTTAAAGCTTTTCATAGGCATGATGTTAAGTTAAGTACTAGGAATCCGGTTGGGTATACGACCTATTATGTTCAGGTTGGAGGTTCACTAATGGGTTCGCATCGTAGCTCCTCTATTCTACAAACTACCGACAAAATGTCGTCTTGATGCAATTTCGTTGGTCTAGAGGCAATCCGTGAGTTTTTTAGAAATTGTAAATTTAGAATTGTAGTCGCCACGGCGTAGTTGGTAGTGCTTTGCCCAGGCTACGCAGAGTGTTCGGGTTTCAAATCCCGGTACATGTAAAATAAAAAAGTAAAAAAATTGCACTGCTGTCTTGGCAGACAATGGCAAACCTACAAGAGTAAAAATTGTCTAGGAAAAGCTTTTATCTTCGCCGTTCGGATTCGCCATTCCATTCATGCACAAAAATATATCACGCACAAGATGAGTGGATGCGAAAAGCTCGGCTCCAAATTAAGAATTGTTAATTTCTGGTATTCACAAGAGCGAGGCAACGTCAAAGGCTAGAGATTGATTCATTACATACGTTTCATTGCTTTTATTATCAATGATTTTGATCATGGCATCGATGCTTAATTTTAGAAACTAGTGAAAGTATCGAACCTCTGGAGGGTGTTTTTTTGCTTACAATCAAATTATGTGGCAATTTTTTTTCAGATTTAAGCTCTAAATAAAAAAATAGTACGGAATTTCACTTTACTGTCCTCAGTTCACTGCGCATAGCTTTTTTAAACGGAACATGCCGAGCACTAGGCACTAAAAGATCCTTTAGAAGAATTTTCTCGGCATTTTTTGTTTAAAGAGAAATCCCTTACCATTTTGTATTATATGTACATAGGACAAAATCTCAAATCAAATATTCGACTCTAGTTACTAAAAGACCCTCTAACTGTGTTTTCTCGGTTCATCGAATTTATGAATAAAGAAAAAAAAATACAGATTAGAGACGAATGTGTTTTAGTTCGTGAACTAATTGAATCAGTACTTATATTACATAACTAAGATAATTTTATAAAATATAATTATTCAAAATATGCGCCTTCACTTTCACTGAACTTCAAGCTATTTAGTTCCGCGTTACATAAGGATTGTAAATAGTGTAATAATTAAAGGATTTAACTTATCCGTACGGATTTAATCAAAACTTTCTTGTGTGCTCATATAAGCAGCTATAATAATATTCAAGATTATTCTGAAAATATAATTTTTCTATCAAAATCCAAGCAAACGAGAAAGGAGAGTTTTCTTCTAGAAAAGAACAGCAAGAATACAAGAAAAAATTGAAATTCCAAAAGTTATTATAGAAAAATTTACATAATCTGCTTCTTTTCTTTTTGTTGTTTGCGTCGTATGTGTTGTGAAGTTGAAGGTGAGGGTGAAAAGTAAAGAAATTACCTGCTTGAACATAAGTAACCCCAGAAGAAAAATCTACGCATAAATTTGTCAAAAAACGAGCACATAACTTTTATTATTTGCGGATGACTTTCACGTGTACATACTTAGACATACACACAGAAACTTCTGGCCAGTTACCCAGCAACCGCGTTTTCACGTTGTCATCTCAGCTGCTGGCACTGCGCTGCTTTGGAAAAGTTAGTGCCATGTAAAACACCAAAGAGAACCACAAGAACAAAAACTGAGAACAAAAACGCCAAAACCGAGTATAATAATAAAAACTTTTGACCAACCGCACACAGCTACACATAGGCACACACACATTCATGCAACAACACATTTACAGCGCCACATAAACGGAAGTAACTGGCTTAATGGTGGCACTTCCGTTTTCATTTGTTTAAATAGTTTGGCTACATTTACATGCATACAAACATACAATTGTTTGAATGTATTCACATATGTACGAGTATGTGCGCAATGGTAGTAGTAATAGTAGAAGAGTATGGCAGGGGAGAAGAGCTTCTTGCAAGTCTGTTTTTTGCAATCTCAACTTTTGAAATAGATTAAATTCACCCACACAACACACATACACATACACATACACACAAAAGAGAAAACAAGTTAAAGTTGACAACAGCAGCAAAAAACTACCGAGGGAGTTCAGCATACAGCACAATGAAAAAAAATCCGGAAAGAAGTTAAGTTCAGCAAATGTCAAACTGCCACTTAAAATCATTTTTGTGTGCAGCTTGCTGCTTGGGGTTTTTTTTGTGCTTTTCTGTTTTTCTCTATGTTTTCTTGTTATTGTTCCTTAAATATTTTTCATTCTATTTAACTAGCAACTTTCGGAGTTCTTTCTGGGTCACTTTTGCATTTCTTTTCATTAACAAAAATATATTTATTTTTTCTTTGTACATGTATTGCGGCTTCTTGTCCACTCCTTTATTCTTTTACTCTCCTCTTTCCTCTCCTCACTTCTTTCATTTCTGTGCTGAAACTCTTCTTTTGGACCTGTTTGCATTGTGCTGCACTTGTTTTGCTGTACCAGCAGATTGCTTTTTAAATTTTTCTCTTTTTTGTTGATGAATATACATAGTTAAATTTGACCCCTTTTCACTTTGCAGCTAAAACGTTTGAAAACTCGTCTTTTGAATTGAAATGATGAATATCATGCATATGTTTGAAATACATTTTGGTTTCTGCAACAAAACGAACATTTTTATATATATATTAAATTTTAACAGTAATGTCTAGAGGAAGAGGTAGCATTGAGTACTCAAAATATTACATATATTATATAACCTAGGGTCTGATCAGAGAATATAGAATACAATTCCCATAATAATCTAACATTTAATATGCTTTTAGTGTTTGTAACATTTTTTGCTTTATCCTTGAATTTTATGAACGCATGTTGCTTGTGGTTACGCCTATTCCACTCTCCTGTAATTTATTCATTGTTGTTATGTTGTTATGTTGTTGTTATCAGCTGCCTCTAAAGCTTCCCTCACTGAATACTGTACTGAATTTGCTACAGAAAGGGTAATTTGCACGAAAAACCATTCGCCAATATCAGATTCATATTGACCGACCTTTAAAACCCGTATTTCCCAAAGATAAGGTAATTTTCTAATAATTATATGACATTTTGAGTTGACTTTTTTTTCTCAAAATTTAATGTTAGATTCGAAATCCTCGACGTTCAAAACAAGGAGACGACGAAATTTTTTCCAAAATCATCCATCATTTTGCTTTTATATTTAATACAACCTCTGATCCGTAAACAGCACCCTTGACTTAAAAAGGTCAGCATATAAGATATAGAACTTCATAAAGAGCGGACAATGACTTATGGTTGCGACCAGCTGTGTCCAAGTTGTAACATAATGTTGCCAAGTTGATATGAAGTAGAAGCCGTCATAAAATGGCTCAAGTGCAATCAAATTTTGGCGTCTGATGGCATAATGGATAATAAGAAACATGTGAGTTTCAATAGTCTTCGTGCATGGAACGTGAATCTACATAATATGCCCTATCAACCAAACGAAAGGCGAGATGTGTTAGAATTATAAACATTGTCAATATCCGGTATAAATATCGTTTCCGCTTTATTTTGAGTGTTTGACTGAAATTTTGATTTGACCAAGTTTATTGGCCCATGCTTAAGTGGTTTTATCCTGACTAAACTGGCCTAATGTCTGCACCTCTCTTAATCCTTGAGAAACTCCAGACACATAAAGACGACATGCTCTACTTGAAGTAAGCTTATGATAGCAATGAATAAAACCTTGGATACCTTTGGTCCACCACCAAAGTGGTGGTAAAAAACACCAAGTGAGAGAGCATCGCATTACGAAGGTTTTGTGTTTTAGCAACTTGGAACCAAGGGCTGGTACTTTTGGCCTTATCATCAACGATAGCAAAACAAAGAACAGGGCATCTCAAAACCTCTTGAACTAAATTCAGAATATCAATATTTCGTATACTTGAGATCGCTCGTTAGCTCCGAAAATATCACTACTGTAGTGAAAAACCGAAAAGAATCAATACAACTCGTACAACGTGAATGGATGCGAAGAATGACGGCCGAATCTTTGTAGGGACTGATGTCCCATAACAGTACTTAAGTGGCTTGAGCAAAGTTATACGCTACAGACAAACATCTAGAAAAACTGCGATTCGTCTTGTAATGAATTCAGGGGAAATTATACAATACCGAGATGAGCGCGATGGCATCAGAATTTTTTGTAATAGATCCGGCAAAAATGCACAGCTTTCGCTGAAATTAATCAGAGAAATTAATACTGCGACACTTGGTTAACTTCACGAGGAATGCGTTTAAACCGGACTCATGCGAAAATATAGCTGTATATTTCATACAGGAGACTCTCATAGTAGAGAGCTCAATTAGCCGGGGAAATCAACTAAGCAGGCTTACAATAATTAAGCGGGATACAATTAATCGGAAACTACTGTATAAAATATTATCATCTCTTGCGTGGGTAGCATAAGTGTACAGAGTTTGAAGAGACCTGCCGCCAATCCAAAGAGTCTCATTCAGCAATCTGGTGAGCACTAGTGATATGCCATAGAAGAAAGAGGATGCCAACTTTTTGGGGTGATATCACTGCTGATTGAAATGGAATGGAACTTCAACGCGAATGTAAGTATGTAAAGTAAATAAAAAGGAGAGAGGTGAATGCTGAATACCATTGAATTGTACCAAATACTTATTCTTATATGTACTTCACTTGCACAGCCAGCAGCGTAATTTCAATATTAAAAAGATATCCAATATCCAATAAACAATGTAAATATTCAACTTCAAAAGCAGCTGCGATGACGATGACATCCAATTGTGAAATGAGTGAATATGAGCCTTTTTGATGCAGGGCTTTCCCAGCGTACAAATATATTAACCATGTGTCCACGTACAATATCAATCCAATCAACCGCATATAAGCAGCCATTAAGCGATGACCGCATTGTTTTCCATCATCTTATTGTTATTGTTATTGCTGCTGCTGCTGCTGCTGCTGCTGCTGATGCTCCTGCTCCTGATGCTGATGCTGTGTAGTAATGAACGGAAACTATTAATGGCCGTGGAGGTGATGATGTTTGTAGTGGTGTTGATGATGCTGGTGTCTGATGTTGGCTGCTGGTGCTTCATGTTGGTAGTAGCTGTTGCTGCTGCTATTGATGAGTGTGAGTAAGTCTGGGCTCAACTTAATCTGTTGCTGCCTTGCATTGCATTGTTGCATTCATTCGATGTCGTTTAATTGTTACACACTCATGCTTATGCATGTAAATAATTGCAATTCTATTATTGACGTTCACAGTTTATTCTTACTATAAATGAATTTGCATTTGCTGCAATATTTCATTAAATTTCGTAACAATTATTTATGTTAAAGGTGTGAGCTGTGAAGTGTACTTTGTAAGATGCCTTTTCAGGTATTTTCTGATACTCGTCTACTACTACCTCTTCATTTTATTTTTCTCTGCTATTTTAACTTTATTCTAAGTAGAAAGCATCCTTAGAAAAAATTTAATTTTATATTAAGTATATTTCACTTTGGAGTTTTCTTTACTGTAGTAATGCAATTTCCGGTTTAACAATTACAATTTCTAGCTTTCTGCTTTCTTACTCGTGTTGTATATATGTACATATTTGTGCATACATATGTACTATGAACATCCTTTTAACACTTCCATGTTTTCCGTTGATTACATTTTTGTTTTTCTTTTACACCTTAAAATAGGACTTTGATATATGAGATATTTCTTAGCATAGACACACACACACACATACAAATATATATGCATGTATATAATGACACACGTGTGTATATTGATGAAAATTCCCAGGTGGGAAAGATGGCTGTTAAGTGATATTCGAAGTTAGACATGTGTGATAATGTCTCCTTAGCAGGGATGGGTATCGTTAATCAAGAATTTAACGCCGTTAACCAGAAAAGCGTTAACCAAAAGGTTAACAGACACTCAAAAGGACAGCACTCAATAAATAATCAGCAACCTCGTTATGCTTGTGCAGCTCTAAATATCGATCTCGTTGTTCATCGGGATGATGGATTCCTTGACCATAGATGGATGGATGGATGTGAAGAAGGCCGAGAACCTGACCTACGAGTGCAGGACAGTTCCTCAAGCATTCAGGCTATGTAGCCCATTGTACTTAAGGCCTAGTAAAAGAAGAAGGGGTGACAGCAAGTAAGGGGTTAGAGAAAAAGAGGGAAAAAGTTGAAAAAGGGGTTATAGGGGGACTACGTTCTCTTCCGCAAATTTTTCGGATTCTCTCACAAATCTCAGAAGATCTCAGACATCGAAATCCAAAATGCGCCATCTCGTTTTGGCAAAGGCGGGACATGTGCAGAGAAAATGCTCTGTGTTGTCCACCTCTTCCAGATAAGATGTGCGGGTCGGGTCCTCGGTGAAGGGTCCTCGGTGGATTATTCCCTGTGATGAGTCCCACCATCCGGCGAAGGTCCTTCCTTCCTAATTTAAGAGAGAATTCTGCTGCCTTCCTGTTTGGACAAATCACAAAACACTTAGCCGTTTTACAGATGTCCAGATTGGACCAGCGTCTCTCTTGACCATACGCACCATAATTTTCTTTATCTTATCGACCTTGGTAATATTGTATTTCTCTAACCGCATAAGCCGAAACTTGGGGTGGAAGACAGCAGCTTAATGTCAAAGTTAGTCGTTAACCAAAAGTTTATCGTCATTAATTAGCGCTTAACAGATTAGTGATTTTCTGCCCAGCTCTGCTCCTTCGATTATCATCTCCTTTTCCATTTTGTTTGAAACAAACCCTTTATTAATATATAATTTCAGTTATCATCAACAACAACAAATGAGGTGAGAGCTCCGAAATTCTTTTCTTCCTGATTGCATTTAGACGAGCCCAACATTTTGTTCTGATAATTCAAATTCTCCCAGTTCACTCACTGGGTGTGGTGCACGTACTTAAGTTTGTTTGTCTTTATGTATTGGTCAGAAATTTTATTTTCATACTTTCATTTTTTTGCTTCTTGCAGGAAGAAAAATTCACTTTAAATAACATTTCAAAATTGAGAGAAAAATGTAAATTTTAGGACGACAATTTTAGGGTGCGTCTAAGTGTGCATGTGTTTCTGTGTATTCACAAGTTCCGGATAGTTACAAATGATTGCACAAAAAACCATACGCACACTATTTTCTCTAATTGGCTTTATGTGTGTACGAGCAGCTGAAGGTACAAACTACATGCATACACAAAACATGCCAAGCCATTCCATTCTAGTGTTCCTTTCTGTCAAAGAAATTCCATTGAGCTCATTTGATCTTTTTGTTGAGCTTTTTGAAGCAGAATTCAATGAAATACTTTACCAGTAGTTGATCAAAGCAAAGCAAAAGAAAGAAGACAAGGACATTGCAATTGCAATGAAATTGCTATTTCAGTTAACCAAGCTATGCCTTTAATCGAGGGTAAAAAAGTAAAGTTCCAGATCCAGGTAAGTGCATTTTAGCAGGGGCCAATTAACTGAGAGGCGACTAACCGGGGATTACTGTATATAGTTGTCTAAAGAAAATTCATCTCAGTAGCACTAAATTCTCGGCGAACATTCTATTGAAACCGGGTTACATCCCATTTGTTTTTTAAATAGAAAGAGAGAGAGAGAGATATAGAGGGAAGGCAAAAGATGAAAAAGAGATAAGTTATTGAACAAAATGGGACCGTTAGAAAATAGAGAGAAATATGGGAATGAGGAAGGGAAAGCAATGAAGAGGGGTAGGTAAATGAAACTAAGTTAGCGAGATAATGTGGGTAAATCAAAAGAAGGATACAGAGGAGAGATTTGTTAAAAGAAGGAAAACGAGTCACAGAATGAAGAGGGAAAATGAATAAAGGGAGGAGTGAGAGACAAATAACGGTAGGGACTGGATAAATAGAAGGAGCTTAAGATTGATGGGAAGGAAATGAAAGGAGAAAATGAAGAAAGTCACGAGAAGATAGAGAGAGAAAGAAGAGTTAAGAGAGTATGAAGTAAGAAAGGGAGGAAAAGCAAATTTTATGAAAGGAAAAAATATTGGAAATGAAGTGAAAGGAGGGAGAACGAGGAGGAGATAATTAGATTTAAGAGGGTATGAAGTGACAAAGCGAGAAAAAAAGTTTTTGAAAGAGAACGATACTAAAAAAATTTGGAAATGAGGAGAAAGGGATTGTGAAGGAGAAAAAAAAGATAGAATAAAGAGGAGAGAAATTTAATGAAAAGGGAATAGAGAAGGAATCGATGTCTATAAGGAGGCATATAAAATATGAATGAGTGGTAAAAATTTATAAAAAATAATCGGTTGAGATAGAGAGAAGGCTAGAAAAATGTCCTTAAAACCGGTAGTGCAGGGTGAAGTGAAAAATAAAAAGGTGAAAAGGGAAGGACGTGGGCAGGGCCGTATCTCTTTGTCATTCGAGGAAAGCGATTGCAGATGGAGTGAAGTATTTCAGAGAAAATATTGAGAATAGGGGTGAGATAAAGGAATAGAAGGTGAAAAGCTCGTAAAATGACGTTTTTTGATGACTTTTCCAAACAGTGGGTACTATACTTATATAAGTATATTCTTTTTCTTGTGATGCCACGTTTGTTACACTTACTCTTCCTTCGATGAAATTTCAAAGATTGAGTCTGGAAGACTGTATTTATATCAAGAGAGCATAGAATCAAATACCAGTTCAAACTATGAAGTAGATGTCACATCGCAATCACCCTTAAGATTTAATTTCAATATTTTGAAATTAAGTGAAATTTAAAATATTTTTTTCAATTATAATATCAATAAAGTATGTATGTGCCTAAGTTGAAACTGAGTAAAACAAAAAATAAGAATAGATTCTACTAGAAGAAAAGTCGTACAAATGTTCATGGAAACCATTCTAATCAAAATTTTACTTTATAAATTATAAATTAACATTAAGAATGACAGGGTGTTAGGAATGCGAAAGAGCTCCATGGGCTGTTGTGCCATTAAAAGTAAAGTAAGTAAAGGGTGTTAGGAATTAAAAATAAGATAAGAATTCAATTAAATGCAGAGTTAAAAAAAATCCAGCCATAAAATATTTGAAGACACCAGCAAGGTATATTTACCAGGGTATATTTTTTTATATATTTTCTTTACACTTAAGTACGATGCTAAATGAAATACTAAGTTGCAACAATTTTGATGTGAAAAGCCAGATTAATTTCCATATATGCACCCAAAAACACAGATTCGTGAATGCACTTAATATGGGACAAGCTTAAGTTTACCATTTTTCTTTGTCATAGAAAATTTTTATGACCTCATGAAAATATAAACATTTTTTTCTTTGTACCAATCTGAAATATGTGTGCCATTTTATCGCATAGCATAATATAAAATAAAGAGAAAACAATGAGCTGAAAATATGCGAGCTTTCCAAATTTAATGCGAAATGGTGTGGAAAAATTGTAGCAAAAGGGGTAGATTACTACTAAAAATATGTAGTATTACTACTAGTATTACAACTGCTGAAACTACTACTACATTTGTATAAATATGTACTTGTACATGAGTGCGTCTAAAGCATTTCAGCATCAAGTAACTAGTTGTCGTGGCTCCATTTACTGATACTGTCACTGCATCTTCACCGCTACTGACTTGAGTAGTCTGTTTGGGTGCGTGAATACCGAATACAAAAGATGTTGCAATTTAATATTGCATACATTCAGGCGCTAACGTAAACATTCTTTTATTTTCTGTTTGTTTTGTTTTCCTTTTGCGCAAAGGAAAAGCAGCACAACTTAAGTGAAAATAAATTGCTTTAAAATATATTCCTTCTTTGCAGATTACGATGCAAATAGTATTGCCACAGAACAAAGAGATGATCTTGTTATTGCTATTGTTGTTGTTGATGTTGCTTATATTGTCGCTCCGGTGATGCTCATGACGATGAGGTGGCAACACAGGCAGGCAATCTTCTCTTTGTTTGCTTTTGTGTGTGTATAGTGTTGGCAACTGGTGTTGTATTTTTTATTTTGCTTTCCATTTTCTATGGTTCAACTGAAGCTGCTGTAAGGCTGTGGTTATATTCAAAGTTTACTCGGCGAACACCATGCAATTGTTGTTGCCCGAACACGAAAAAAAGAGCTTTTACTCACTCTCACACCGAACACGATATGCTGGGTGAAATGTATACCGAGCACGCCGAGTATTCAGGGTTAGCAATGAGTTATTCTACAAAAAAAGAACTAAAATGTATGTAAAATATAAGGAAAACATGCAAACTTGTATATCACTTTTTTTATATGCAGAAAAGCGAAGTTGCGAATTTTTTAGTTTTTAAAAGTGAATATTAAATATATTATTCATAAAACTATTGAAGAAATATCATATTATTTTCATAATTTTTCAATTATATTAGTAATTTCACGCTGCATATTAATAAAATCGTTTAAAGTTTTTTGGTCTACCATTTAGTGTTGTCGTTGCGCAAAAAATTATATTACAAAAAGAACTGAATTTCGATATAAAGCAACTCTGTAACGAACACCAATGTAACCACTACACCCAGCACGAGAGTAAAATTTGATGTGTTCGTCGAACAGCGAACACCAGTATAACCAGCAGCTAAGTAGTATGTAGTTGTTGAGTTAACTTAATACCACCATATGCCATATGTACATAGTGGCTGTTTACATTGGCGCAAGCATGAAAGATTGCGCGAGAGAGACAGGTAGAAACGTACGGTAGTAAGAAGTGAGAGCGCGAAACTTCTATCTCTTTCATACTTCTTCATTTCTTTTAACGGAACCACAGCCCTTGGAGGGCATAGGCCGAGCTTTTCGCATCCACTCATGTTGTGCGTGTTATATTTGTACATGCATGGAAGGGACCTACAGTTTTATGCCGAATCCGAACGGTGAAGTGAAAAGCTTTTCACAGCCAATTTTCACTCTTGTGGGTTTGCCAATGTCTGCCAAGAGGTGGTGCCGTGTAAAAAAATTATTTTTTTCTATGTACTTTTTGATTTTGCCTGTGCCGAGATTCGAACCCCGGACACTATGCATAGCAGTCCAACGCACTACCACCACCACAACGACCACATATATTTTACTACTTACTTTTTTACGTGTCTCTCTCACAGTATTTCATGCATGCGGCAGTGTACCAAAATCTCAGTTTAACCTCCTATGTACATGTGCGGCTAAGTCTTTAAAAATTCATTTTAAAAATATTCAAATCTTTCCCACATCATTTTTTTTTTGGAGCATAACAACAATTTGCTAATTTTTTCACTTTCATCATGGAAGTTTTTCATTTTCGCTTTTTATAGTGCAACATTTATTCGCTTAATTGTTTACAAATGGCAAAACAATTTCAACGAAATTCAGTGGAAATGCTAGAAATGCAAAACATTGAATGCCGACGACGACAACATGTCGCATAAAAATTCCATAAAAATTCGTTTCGTTTCGTTTCATTTCACTAAGTGACATTACACACCAACAACAAAAAACAGAAACTAAAGAAAAATAGTAAAATGACAGAGCCAACCAAAAAAAAAGAATAAAAAAAAAATTACGTGCTATACATATTGGTGGCGCGCTACGCCACTGAACGATCAATGTGGCAACGCTATATCGTGGTATATATACTCGTTTGTAAATCGAGAGTATGAAACTCATTGGCTGAACTCATTGGTTCAGCTGAGCTATGCAAATTAAATGCGCTCGTTTTGCAGCAAAGTGCTCCCAAAAGCACTAACCAAAATGGCGAGTACCGGCATAAGTTAGTGAAGTAAGCGCTTAAATTGTGGGATAGAGAGATTGGAAATGCGATACATAGACATACGGAAAGACAAGTCTCGGAATACAGACAGTGACATTTGTACATCGTACCCATCTCCATATTTTTGCAAAAATGAAATCAAGTTGAACCGAAAGCGAAAAGAGAAAATGTGAAGTTAAATGAGAAAAAAGGAAATCGCAAATCTCGGGAAACGCATAATCTCTCAGTTGACAACACTTAAAGGAAATGTAGCGTAAAAAATCTTGCAATCATGCCCGTTCATGCGCTTCCTCCTGTTCTTTCTCTTCTGATTAATTTATTTACTATTCTGACTGCGTGTTCATCGGGCAGTCTAACTGAAAGTGCACTCAAAAAATGTAGTAAGTTTGTTTACGTTTAGTTCATAGATAGAGAGAGAATGTGAAGGGGGAAAGGTAGAGAAAGATAAGGTAGGAGCAGCTGTGAAGGTAAAGGTAGACATAGAAAAAGAAGTAGTGGAAAAAGTAAAGGTATCGGTAAAAGTAAAGTTAGAAGCAGATTCATACGTAAAAATAGGCGTAAAGGAAATCGTCGAGGTGGACGAGGGGCAGACGTAGAGTAAGTTTTAAACGTAGATATAGAGATAGACGAAGAGATAGAGCTAGACGTAACAGTAGAAGTAGAGGTATAGGCAGGCTTAGACGGACGTAAACGAAGAGATAGTTGTAAAGGTACACGTAGAGGAAGACGTAGATGCGGAGGTAAAGGAATACGTTGAGAAAAACTGGACATAAAGTAGAAGTAGACGTAGTTTGACGTAGAGATTGAGGTAGAAACAGACAGACTTAAATAGAGAAATAGGGACGCTTAGGTGGACTCAGAGGGGTAGACCTGGAGGTAGAGATAGTTTTTTTTTACTGACCATTTTAAAGTGAACTGTTAAATTCACCAATATCTGCTACTAATTAAAAATAAGTATAAGATTAAGAATATATTCGAACTTGAATTGTAAATAAGAGAAACTTGGTACTCAAAACTTTTAAAACCTTTCATAAAACAGCCTTTAGATTTGGGCCATAAGATTTAGGTAGGTATTTATTACATATTAAGCACATAGCAGATTTTTAAATTAGTCTATGATTATTATATTCAAGGTTGAGGTATTTGTGCCCATTATTTTTGTATAATGCTCACACCATCCATAGAGGTGACAAATCATCGGTACAGTTAACATTCTGTTCCTTTATCTTTTTGGTTATCTTTTGAGCCAAAATCCATGCCTTCTTTAATACTCTTTATTAGTTCAGGCAAAGCACACTCGACCTGTTGTTCTTCGTATTTATTCAAGCATGGCAATCCTAAATTTTTCGATATTCCATCTTTGCCAAGTGACAGTGGGGTTGCAAAATATTCAGCCTTAGTTACATCCGATTTAACATAGGCGCACTGTACATCGTTCGGACCACCTCCCTTCAAGGCCTTAAGTAAAGAGTTCACGAATACCGCCGTAGCATAAGCCGTTGATAAAGTTGCTGAGCCTTTACCCGCCTTTGCTTTAACAACTACCGTACCGCCATCTTGCACCTTCTCCGTTAACTTAACATAATCCTCATGATCCATATCTTTGAGTGGTGGTTGAATTTGTGAGAAAACTGGAATAATTGTTGCACCAGCATGACCGCCAATACAATCAATTTTAATCTTGCTCGGATCGCATTCCAGTATTTTCCCGGAAAAAACTCGGGCTCGTAGCACATCTAAGGTAGTGATACCGAATAGGCGATTCGGATCGAAGGCGTTGTTATTCTTCAAAACTTCACCCGCGAGCGGTACCATGCCGTTGACGGGGTTGGTTACAATGCAGATGAATGCTTTCGGGCAGAGTTTCGCTATTTTCGTCGTAATATCTTTGATAACCATAGCATTCACTTTGAATAGATCTTCGCGTTTCATGCCGGGCTTACGTGGTATACCAGCGACGATGGCAACGATGTGAGAACCTTAAAAAAAAGTTGTTTTTAACCATTTTGTTGAGATTTCAAAACCACACATCTACATACTCGTAGTTATACAATAAACTTACACTTTAAAGCTTCATCCAATTCTTCGGGTGAACAATAACCTTTAACATCGCTATCCGTGTCGATGTGGGATACATCAGCAGCCACTCCCGGTGTATCTTGAATGTCATAAAGTGCCAGTTCGGTAACCAATTTATTAATTTTTAGAAGCAGAGACAGCGGTTGCCCAATGCCTCCTGCTGCACCGACTATGCAGACTTTAAAGTTGCTCTTTAAATTAAAAAAACCTGAAGAACTTTCCAAGAATATACAGATTTAAAACTTACTTGAATACTCGTTGATAAACTTCTTCTAGCTGATGGAATTAAAAAACTTATTTTCGGCGCCGCTATGACCAAACTTCTGCTTGTTATTGGAATTAGCCAGCCCCTACTCATAACTTGCTTCAACATATTTCGCGTGATGTAGATTGCTTGATGGTAGTGCTGAAGAAATGGTTTCCTGTTTAGCTGAAAATATCTATAAAAAAATTAACTCAAATTCTTTGCTTTGGAAGTTAAAAATAGTTTAAAGATTTTCAAGTGAAAACAAAATTTTACATTAGATAAAATTGAAAATGTCTATGTGATTTAGAATTGTTTCCCAATAACATAAAGTATTTAAATTATACGTTTTTAAATGTGTATTAACTACAGTAGTGCTCTTTTAGTAAACATTTCCATATCTCTCAGTGAAGAAGCTTTTTATGGCATACTCTTCAATGTTGTAGATTGCCCTAATTCTTCCTTATCAAATCTCAGTATGAACTGCAAACAGTTCATGAGATATCACGTCATGAATATTCAGGTTGTATGGGAGGTGCTACGACCACTTGACATTAGCAATTCCAACTCCTTTAAATATAAGCTCGGCATTGATAAATAATACTTTCACATCAAATCTTAGTACCGTACAACAAATGGTGCCTGAGATATCCTATAATAAACATTCATGACATACCACTTTTCTAAGCCTACCCATATTTTGTTCAAAGAATGTCATTGATGAATAATATGTATGTATATACCAAATAATATGTACCTATATATACCGTACCATACATAATTAGTTCCTGAGATATTCTATATTGAATATTCAGGTTATAAGGGAGGTGCCACACCCCCATTTCCAATCGCAAAAGCACATTGTCAACCAACATCTTTATATGAAATTTCAGTATGTTATTCTAATGTGAATTTGGATTGTATGGGATGGTGCCATGCCCTCTTGTAATTAGGACCTCGGAGTAAGTAAGAAAACTGCGCAGAGATAAAATGCATCATGCGAACAATTTTATGCCATGCCTGGTACAAACGGGAATTCATTTTCATATTCGGAATTTTGTTCTGAATTTTGGACTAAGTTTGGTCCGAATTTTCTTTCGAATATTACTAAAAATGTTGGTCTTACTTTGCTTTTTTTTTGTGGTCCGAATATTGATCTGATTTCGATATGTTTTTTGAGTTTGACTTGTGAGCGATTGTGAGCCTGAAAATTGGTTTGTATTTTGGCATTAATTTTTTATCTGAATTGTGAATAGTGTTTTGGTCTAAATTTGGTAGAAATTTTGGTTTAACTCTCAGATTGATCATTGGTCTAAGCTTGAAACTATTTGTGATTTGGATATTAGTCCAGATCTTGGCATATCACTTTAAACTTTGGTTCCAATTTTTACCTGCTTTGGGTGGCTCTAACTTTTAGTACGTTTTTTGGTATGAATTGCTGGTCTTAATTTCGTCTCAATTTTGGTCCGATTTTGCTCTGCCTGTTGGATATACTTAGTTATAAATGCCTTCAGAGCTATTAATGACTCAATTTTTAGTGGAACTACTTCACCCTTCTTCCCTTCCTAGTCAGCAGAATGATTTGCACTCACAGAGTTAACCTGACAAATACTGGGAAATAAGTCAAAACTATCACTACTTATCTCTTTATGAGTTTTGCAATCATACAAATTATGCACTCAGTTAGAATTTACTCTCATTTCCGTTGATTTTAGTTGCATAACGATATAAAGATTGTAATAATTTCCTTTTTCCACACATAAATTACACACAGAAATAGATTGATAATATATAATTGAAGAATATAGTTAACAAGAAGTACATATGGAACTAGATACATATGAATACGAGTATGTACTTATGTACATATGTATGAAAATCCCCAAAGAATATGCAAATCAAGCAACCCAGCTTCACATTTGCTGTTGCACACTAAAAGCAGAGGTAGCTACAGTACGTGTACAGTAGCTGTTCACTATGGGAATATACCATATGTATGTACTTATACAAAGTTGGCCATAATTCGAGGAGGGGATACATTAGGAAAATGAAATTGCTTACCTTCACAGCGGAATTTATTGGCATTTGAGATTTTCTACACCACTAAACGAAGCTGCTCTACTCTCCTGCTCACTTAAGTCTACAAAAGGGATTTCAATACTAAATTTTACGTTGATGAATGCATAGCTATGTACGAGTATGTATGTACATACATATCTGGAAGCGTTTATTAATAGAGTAGCATTAAAATTACACTTCAATTGATTTTTACCCAATGACGAATTCGTAAATTTTTATTTTGAAGATTCTCCAGAGCAATAATCAAATGTGCAAGTTTTCTTCTTTGCTGAAAACTTTAGAATTTATTTTATTTTTTTTCTTGTATATGGCCAAAACTGTAATCATAAAATTGTTAACATATTTTTACAAATCCATAAAATTTATTACGTTTTCAGTAGTAGCAGCAGCAGCAGCAGCAGTTGTAACTGTATATGGCAATCGTTGCAAGAAATTGTAATTCATTTTACATCAATCTGCTGCAGGATATCATGCCGTTTGCTGTCAGTTGGGAGAAGGCGAGGATGATTGTGTGCCGAGACAGAAACAGACGGTGTTTCGAAACAGCCGTTTGCAAAATTTTGTAGCTGCCCTACAGCAGAGCAGCGGAAGGAAGGAATTCTGTGGTATCCGTGAAGTTTATGGGATTTTTTTTTGGTTTTCATATAGTATGTATAGGGACCCTATATTCGGTACTCTTAAGCAAGTTAATATGCCAATAAAAAATACTCATAAGATTTAAATAGACTTTTGAACTTAACTGAATCCAAACACGAACCTCATATTACATAAAAAAAGTGATATTAATATGCAACTCCCTCAAAAGATTCTGTGAGGGTTGCTGAGCTGAATCCGACTTTCTTTCATCTTCAATACTTTTAAGTACTAGTGTCCGACCGAATCTGATATTTTTAACTGAACCGAATTTAAACCCGAACTCTGACTTTCTTTATGGCACTGCCAAAATCAAGCCCGAACCGAACCTGTACCATTGCCATACAAATTGTAAACAGGGCTGACTGTCTCAAAACTAGCCTAGCCAAAGCCAAGACCGAACTCGAACATTGGATCAAAAACCGATAATTACTTATAAGTAGTTACCTACTAAGTTCCAGCCCAATTTTTCACAATTTTCCCTAGTAGATTTAAAAATTTTACAACTTTTTACATAATAACAAATTTTTTTGACATAGATTTTGACTTCGGATTTTGAAGTAGGAAGTTTTGCTCTTAATCCCTGCTCTGGGACTGAGGTAAAATGAATTGAAAATATAAATCAATACCTGATCTTCGTAAATCTTAACTTATTCGAAAGATAATACGTAAGAGATCAAATCGGAAATATTATTTAAAATTTTGCCACCACCAAAAAAGTGGTTAAAGGTGTAGAAAAGGAGATAGGCGTAACCACAAGCCATGTGTCATTTACTTAGATAAAGTCTCTATGATTTAACAATAAAGGCTCTCAGTGGCACTTCCTCTTTTAGAATACGAATTGAAATCCCACTTGGCTTTGTGTAATGGTAGCTTTCTGGTGGTAGCTCATGTATGTAAGTTCAGCATTAGGAACGGTATGAGCCATTCTCATAACTCATAACTGCGATTCTTAAGGTCATATCTGCCATTGAGGAGTAGGGTATCCTGCTAGGTTGTTTATTCCGAAGTTTCTTTGCAAGTAGATAGGCACTTGCTGCATTTACAACGATTATCCTTTATATAGAATATAAATATGGATATTTTTTTTTTGGGTTTTCTGTTGCTTCTGTTGCTTCCGTTTCCATATGGCGGCATGGATTATGGTGGATTCAATTTTGCTTTTAGCCACGTTCAAATTGCAATTTTGTTTATACATATTTGCATACATATGTAAAAGTAAATAGTTGTTGTTGTACAAGTATTAATACATATTTATCTGAAATATTGTTGTTGCATTTGTAGGTGTTTTAATTGCTGTAGATATAAATTTTGGTATTTTGTACTTTTATTGAACTTGCAGCAATAGTAAATTTTGTTAAAGTATTGCCAATAAATTCTGTTGCTTGTCCGGTTGATGGTACAGCGTTGCGCTAGGTAATAATAAAAATAATAATAGCATTCTTGCTTGCCAGCAAGTTATGCTAAATTAGGAATGCAGTTTGACATCTTGATTTAATATTTTTAGAGAAATTCCATTTCATTATAAATTTCCAAGTTCTATTGTAATTGTATTTGGTAGAGGAAAAGTTTTTTTTTATTTTACTTGGTATTTTTATTTGAATTGCATTTCTCCTGAAAATTTATAACTCATTCATTACTAGTTACCAAAAGTTTTGGCAAAAGGTTTTTTCCTTCTCATATAAATTTACAATTTATTGCCACTCCCTTACGAAATATAAAATTTTGGCATTAATTTTAATTGCATCAAAATTGAAATTTTCGTTGCTTATAAACTTTTACATACTTTCATATATACTACATATACTCGAACATAAAAATAAATATTCCAATTAGGTTGATTGCAATAAAATGTATACATGTTCAAATGAAATTCGGTATATTTACACTATGTGACAAAATTTTACTTGTTGTGTTGTGCCAAAAAGTATGAAACAAGTTGTGGGTATCAGCTTCATCTTGTAACGACACTTTTGTGGATACTTTTTATATGACCCAATATAGGAAAATAGTTTTCTACGGAGATTATAATGAATACAGGTGTGTTAGGGGCATGCCTTTCAAATGTCCATAATATTATCAATAAGATTAAAATTCATCACAATAGAAAAATTCTTTCGATTTTAAATTGATTTTTACAAATTGATATTGAATGCAGTTTGAAAAAAGAAATAAAATTATTTCAAACTTTCTGAGTCCTCTGATCAAGACAAAGTTTATCAGTTTTATTGATATTGTTGTGGAAATTTTATTTATGAAAATCATTTGTCATGTTGCTGCACCTTTCTCCCAAATCGTTTTAAATATCACCTTCCTTGAACTTAATCGCTTCTATCACAACATCTGCTAGGTAATAAAAAAATACACAAATTTTTTCAGGATTGCTCATTAACACTCAGAACTAAAAGTTAAACCAAAATAGTCAGTCGCACAGTGTTATTTTACCACTCCCACCTTGACATTCAAACGTTAAGTGTTTTAAGCTTTGCCTTACACTCTTCTTTCTTTCTTTTTTTCTTTTTTTCTTTCTTTCAAGCAAATAATTTCAATTAAATCATAACCTTTGAGCCTTATTAAAGATTTTATGATGCCTTTCTCCGAAAATAACACAAAAATTAAATAGAAATAAACCTAGGCCTTGATTATGCTTCAGTAACTTTTGGCTGAAGTTTGGTTGGTTGGTTGCACTAATGTTGGTAGCACTCGAGTTGGTAGCCAACTCTTGGAAGGAAACTGTAAGGACAAAGTTTATCATACATACTCGTATACTTACGCTAGACACACACACACACACACACACACACACATCCATATGTATGTATGTATGTATGTATGTATTTAAATGTGTTTGCAAAGTTTTTGCCAAGTATTCACATAAACAATTTCAAATGCTTGAGCAATTATTAATGCACGTTTATGGATGGTGTGCTTGCTCTGGCATCGAAGAAGTTACACGCGTTCGCTTTACTTTGTCTTTGACTATGCCCCTCACCTTGTGCTTGCTTCGAAAACTTCCACTGCTTCCTTTTTTTCATATACATAAGTAAAACATAATACAATAAATACAAATATACATAAACATACGAGTACTTCCGTATCGATTTAATTGTATTGCCATAAAAAAGCGCCAAAAAATCAGGAAAACTCTTTACTCCCACCGGCAAGCAGAGTTCGCCAAGTGTTTACTGTATGCTCGGATATGTGCTGGAGCTTGAGGGGTTTCGGGGTTTCGGGGTTTCGGTGTTTTCTTTATGTGTGTTTATAAAATATATGACCATTGTGCCTTTTAATATCATAACGTGAATATATTCTCATGCCGCCTACAATAATAAGAAACAAAAGCTAAAGTATTTTCGTGAAAATTAATGGTGCGTATTGCCGGAAATTTCCAATTCATTGATTGTTGTAGTCTCTCCTTTCTACCCTATTATAAAAACCATAAACCAGAAATTTGGTTGTATTTCATGTCAATTTCTTGAAGTTCTCTTGCATTCTTCTTTTTATTTTCTATTTTCTGTTTTTCCTTCTTGTTCTAGGTTTTTCAGCTTGGTCAAAATGTTAAATTAACTAAATAAATTTCATGTTGCCAATGAAAAACATTTAATGTTTTGTATAATTAGTTACAGATTTGCGTGTGAAGGGAATTGAAAATAAAAGGTAAGCTAATAATTCAACAAATATATTTTCTTTTATCATTATTATCTTTTTCCGTATAAATTTTTCGTGTATTTTAAAACTATTTAAATCCTGTAAAACCCAGTCGGTCCTCATAACTTAGTAGTGAAGGAGTGGAAAAAGGCTAATTGGTTACATAGGAGAGGGTGAGAGTGAAGAACGGGGAAAAGAGATGCGGAAAGGACAGTAGAGTGTAAAAGTGATGTAACAGTGAATGGAATGCAAGAGGGAGGGAGAAAAAGGAGAAAAATAAGTGATTGTAAAGGTGGAGTAGGAGATTGAAAGGATGGGGAAAGATTAAAAGTGAAGTGAGAGAAAGATTAAAAGTAAAGGAAACCTATGACATTTTCAGGGAGGGGAAATGAAAAGAGAAAGTAGATAGGAAAGAAAATGACGGTGGACTTAGGGAGGAGGAGTTAAGGATAGGGAAATATCGGAGAATAAGAGATTATAGAACTATTAAGTAGAAGTGGGTGTAATGAAGAAGAACTGAAGAAGATTAGAAAAAAGAAACGGAATAAAAGTGGGTGGGAAAAATATGAGAAAAATAGAAAAGGGAAATACTGTAGATCAGAATGCAAGTGAGAGAAGGCGGGAGGGAAATTAGGAAAAAGGATAAAAGAATGAAAAGAAAAAAAAATAATAATAATTTTAGTACATTGCAGTGCCTAGGTTCAGCTTTTCGCTTCCATTCGTGTTGCAGGAAAGCAATTAGAAAAGAAGAAAAAAGCTGGTGAAAAAGTGAATAACTTCATTTATACATTCAATGACAATACCCATTCAAAAAACACAACTGTATACAAATGAAGTGTTGTCAATGAAAAAAAAAATTTTTTTCAAAAAGAATAAATTTCTCTGATTACCTACCCCAATAAAAACGGCAGCTAAAACGCTAAAAGTAAAACTGCAAAAAATAAGACAACACAAACGCCAGTTTATTGCAATACAATCAAAATATAGTATATGCAAAAGAAGCATGAAGCAGCAATGGCAGGAGCATGCCAGCAAAATATTGTTTGCATAAAACAAAATGTAAATGTAGAAGAATGAAAAAAAGCATGCATGCATCGTCAAACTTATTTTGCAGCATACAAAGTGTTAATGCTTTTATTTGAATTCAAGAGTGCACACACACACATGAGTATGTGTGCAAGATTTGTAGTATTTTGCAAATTCTTCTAACAAATGCAGTTAGCAAATGTAATGCTGCTCCTGCTGCTGCTGCTGTAGCAGCAGCTTTGCTTCCTCCACGCGTTTAGCATACAAAAATATGAGAATGTAAGTATTTGCATGTGAGTGTGTGTGAAGGTAAATATGTATGTGCTGATATTTGTATGCAAGTACAAAGTAGAATGCAGTAATTTCCGCTTAATTGCATCCCGGTAATTTAAGCTAAAATTTGTGCTATGAAAAATTCATATAAAATGTAAATACAGTTACAGTTTACATACGATTAATGGAGCCCTGCTTAATTGCGTTCCCTCTTTAATTTTGTTGCAGTTTTTTTTAGTTAAAAGCACTGACAAAATTGGGAATGAAATGAAATAATTCTACTTGCTTTTTTTTATTGATTTTGTTCTCTGTATGATCTTGCTTTGTTGCACAGTCTCTGGTTAATTTCTGTGCACTTTTGCGAGGCTCAATTAAGCGCAAACTACTGTATGAGTAAAACACAGAAATGCACATAAACGCAAAACATTCAAAGAAATAGACACACATACATATGTACTATACATAGATAAACGCACACATGCATATGCATGCAAATTGCTAACAAGGATTTACTACATGCAAGTACGAGTATATGCGATTTCTTTTTCGTTTTTGCTTGCTGTTTGTTGTTGCCTGCTTTTACTTTTCTCATGCAATATTTGAATACGCCTGTTTGTGATTATTTTTGCTTTATGTAGATACTTTTGTGAATGATGTGTTTGCAATTCTTTATTTGCATGGAAAATACTAATTTTTCGTATCGTTGTTTTTTTGCACTATTTTTTTTTGTATCACCAAAATTTGTACAAAGTGCAACAGGAAAAAAAAATGTGTAAAATTAAGTGAAAATATGGAAATGTTGTGTATTCATTAAAATGTTTATTTCTTTCAAATAAAATACACTCAAATCTTGTTTATATTTTAGCAGACATCCTTCGAGATTTACTTTACCTTCCTTTTCAACTGACATTGGACGCTTCCTTTTATGTACCTATAAATTTAAGTTTACATCCATTTATTACATTCACCATTAATTATTTCTGTATACATAACTCGGATTTTTTTGATTTATAACAGTCTTGCAGAATGAATAAAGTCAGAAACATATTTGAAGTAATCGGTTGATTATTATTTTCTCTTTTGGAGCAAATGGAATGCAATCGTTTCGTGTAGTCATGGGAATGCACATGTTGTTACTTCAAATCATGATTTCAGATAATGAACCAGTTGAAGTCAATTTGAATTTGCATTTAATTGATATTTAATTAACTTGTCAATTTAAGTCACTTAGAGTCAATTGAAGGCATTATAAGGCAATTAAAGTTACATAAAGCCTTTGGAGTCACTTGAAGTCACTTGGAGTCACTTGAAATAACATGAAGTCAGTTGGAGCCAATTAAAATTTAAAGTCACTAGACGTCTAATTGAAATTTCACTTGGAGTCAGGTCACTTGGAGTCAGGTGAATACACTTGAAGTCTATAGAAGTCTCTGGAGGTTGGAGTCACGGCCACGTTTCGATGACATTCCAACGAGAAATTCAATATGGTTAAGGAATTCCAGATATTTTGGTGAGGCATGTCTGAGAATTATACTATATTTGGCGATGGTACACCTGGTAAAGGTACTGATTATTAGTACCTCAAAAAGCTTAGGTACTTGCTTCTTTGGACACGATGAGAAAATGGAAAGACATGGCCAGAACATTAAAATTTATTGGCTGTGCTGCAAATGCCCGACCCATAGATAGACAAGGGGTTAACTAGGGGATGGAAATCTCAGCTTGTTAGATAACAGGTAACGCGCATTATATCGTTATAGAAAGTCATTGATGAAGATAGAGAAAATGGGGTATTGGAGAGGACAAAGCCCTGCGGTACTTCTCTGCTGCAATGGAAAGATTTCCCGAAGTAAAGCCTTATGGTTTATTGAAAAGAACATTCTGAGGATCGCAAAAATTGATTTTAAATTAAAACCGTTACGCTTAATCCAACCCTTTCCTCTCTCTCGCCTCGGATCCAATAGTGGTCCCACTCAAGGTAGTACAGCATAGTCTACCCTACACGGTAAAATATAGACAAAAAACATTAGCAAAAAGCCTAATTGGAATTACAATTTTCACACCTTCACATATACAAAAACAAGTAGCTGCTTTCTTTTTCGTTCATGTCTAGCCATGAATTAAGCTATAAAACAGGAAGAGCGGCACTGAAGTGAACGCCGGAAGATGCAACAAAAACAAGAGGAGAATATGTTAAGCAACAGCAATAAGCATTCATGAAAATAGAATTTGTGAATGAGCGTTGTAATTCATTTAATAAAAACAAAGCAGAGACAACAAAAATAACGCTTGTTTTATGTGGAGCGGCACATACACGATGAGAGCATAACGCCTAAAGGCAGACTACAAAAATTACAAGCTGCATATGTATGCTTGTTGTGTGAATGGCTATGTAAATATATTTATGTTGCATTCATGCATATTTGTGTTTATCTTTTTTGTTGCTTTTTATTGTCACTGACGTTTTTACAGTTAGTGCATTTGCTTGTTGTTAATTTAGTTGGTTAACACAATCCTGGAGCATTAAATGTCTGTGAATGTCGCTTCTTTTTCTTTGTCTCTTTTTCTATTTGTCTGTCTACCTTGAAAGATTTTTCGCTTGTCACATTGTGGTGTGGTACTATGTATATTGTTGTATGTGCTTGTCTTCCGTTTTATGTTTTTGTTAACATTTTTAATTCGCTTTTGTGTTTTTGTATGCGGTTTTTTACTCCCTACTCTTGGGTTGTCTTCTCTTCAATACAAACACTGTAGTTGGCGCTATGTTGTGTTGTAAAAATGTTATACATATAATTGTAAAATGGAAATATTGCTGCAAGACAAACGACGAATATTTCCTGATGTCGTTGCTACTGTCACTGCGGTGCGATTCTTACATAGATACAAATTTTTAGCTACATTTTACTCTACGTATATGTGTGTGTCTATGTGTTATTTATAAGCTGCTTAATACGCTATAAAAATAGGTTCTCAAACTTTATCTATCTCAGTTGTTATTTCAGTAGTTGTTCTATTTATATTTTATTTATGTTTTCATCTGTCATATTCTCCATTAATTTTAGTTAGGCGTATACTCTATATACGAGTACATATTTATTTATTACTTCCTTAATCGATATTTGTATAAATTGTATTTTGCAATAACTTCTTCCATGTTTCGTTCATTTCAGTTTCCTATGATTAAAAATTCACATTTAATATCTCCAGAAATTCAAGTCTTATTTCGATTTATTGATATTTTAATTTGCTACCTTTGAGTATGTCAGCCTCTTCTTACAACATCTGCCGTTCATTTTCATGTTCTTCATATTCTCCCGATTAAAATACATATTGATGTTAAGGTACTCATGCACCTATACTCGTATGTGCGTTAAGGTGGGTCGGTGCACATACAAAAAAAAAAAAAAATATATAAAAGTCTGCCACTCATATGAAAGCTTGCCTCGAGAGGATTTCAGGACACTAAAAATTTTAATAATATAACTTTGGTATTTGATGTTAAATTTTTATGATTGATATGTAGTTATAAAGGTGGAAATGAGAACAACAATTTCTTCATAGGTGTCAATGACCTTTGACCCCGTCTTCAGGGTGAAAATGATACAACTACTTTTTTTACATACTTAAGTACCCCCAAATATTTTGTGTTAATTAAAAAGATCTCCAATAGTTATTTTGTTTTTCCACTTGAAGTGATAAGATTCATCTATAAACAAAAAAGTTACAGCACTTTTGGCGGTGTTTAGGGCGTGGCAGGGGCGAAAATTTTTAGTGTCCTGAAATCCTCTCGAGGCAAGCTTTCATATGAGGGGCGGACTTTTACAACTTTTTTTTTCGACCCACACTAGTGTATGTACATATTTGAATAGAAATTACTTTCTATTTATTGTTCATTTCATTTCATTTCATTTCATAAATATTTACCAATTGATAACTCAGGTTTCATATCAAAAGTTATTACAGCCACGATTTGCAATGCACAATGAAAATAAATACATATAAACTTACATTTATAGACCTACATGTGTTCATACTTACATATATACATACACTTATCTACTTTGTATGTATATGTATGTATGTATGTATGTATGTATTATTATTTAATAACTATACCCATCTATCTGTCTATCAGTCGGCACTTACTGATTTGAAACTTTCTTCCGTTTGCTGCCAAGAGGCAAATCCACAATAAATTGAATTAATTACAAATACATAACTTTGAGGAATACTTAAATACACACGCACCCATACACATGCTCACATAATTTAAGTAATAATCAAATTATAAATATTTGTATAACTACTTGTATGCTACATTCATACTTACATACATAGTACATAGTATTTAGTTATGTCTATATCAAAATCATAGCAAAGTCTAGATACGAGTATCTTATGGCACAGTTTATTGATTGAGTGGTACAAATAGTTGCATCTACAATAATAATTTAACTCAATTATTTTTATAAACTAATTTAAATACAGAATTGGTTTAATTGACCTGTTTGGCATCTCAAAAATCTTAGAATTTGCAAAATCATATCGAATACTAAATGAATGAATGTTTATAACTTTGATATTTTTTTCCACAGTTAACATTTTTGTGATATTCTGAAATTTTTGTGTGATTTTGGTTTACGGTTTGCTTTCTGTTCTGCATTTGGATGTTGTCATGGTCTGCTGTGTTGTAATATTTTAGTTTCTGTTATAGGTCTAAGTTTTAATTTGAAATTGGAGTGAGTTTTGGTCAAATTTTTGTCGATTTTCGGTCTGAGTTTCGGCCATATTTTGCGTCATAAATACAAATTAACGAGTGTTCTTCAGGACACTCGAAAAAATTAAAGTTACGAGCCTGCCACTGGCTCGTTTAGTCACACTGTAATCTTTTATTTAAAAAGATTCTTATTTAAAGTTATAATTTTATTACCTATTAACTCTTAAGCTTAATTTTATATAAAGGAAATTGCTGTGTTAGCAGTTCCCACGACAGCAGCGATAGCTACGCTGACGTGTCTTTCATAGCGGATGTGCGTGTGGATCATGTTGCACATCGCAGACGCGTTGTCAGCAGGTTATAGCACGTGAATGTGTGAACAGCTTAAGCGGTTGTGTTAACTTACGTTCCTAATTTGGTATCAGTTTCGGTTTGATTTTGGTCTGAATTTTAATTTTATTTTGTCTTGAATTTTGGTCAGAGTTTTAGTCTGAGTTCCGGTCTGAATTTTAATCTAACTTTTCGTCTGATTTGTGCTTAAACTTCTGGTTTGAGTTTTGCTCTCATGTCAGGACTATATTTTTGATCTAAATTCGATTCGAATTTTAGTCTCATTTTTGGTCAGAGTTTCGGTCTGATGTTTGATCTATATTTTTTGCTCTGATTTTGATGTAAATTTTTTTTTATACATGACGTGACTTTTGGTCTGAATTTTGGTTTGAATTAAGTTTGGATTTTATTCTGTGATATGAATTTTTGATAAGATTTTTGGTAAATTTTTGGTTCTGTATTTTCGTCTGCATATGGTTGGAATATGGTCTGAGTTTTCGTCCCTTAAGAGTTTTATTCTAAATGTAGCTCTACATATGGCCCAGATTTTGGTCGAAAAATTGTTTGAGCATATGTTTAACTATATTTTAATTCGGTTTGAATTTTAAATCTGACCTTAAGCCTCATTTGTGGCCTTCTTCTAATTTGAGATTTGATCTGAATTTCATTCAGTTATGGTGTGAGTTTTTTGTCTGAGTTTGAGTCTGAATTTTGATCAGAATATTAAATTGAAGACAATATTCTGTAGTTCTGACAGTATTTAGATCTAGTTTTTTATCTGATCCGGGTTTCTTGTTGCGAATTTTGATATTTGAATATTGCCTTACTTTTGGGTTCAATTTGAGTTTAAACTGAATTTAAGTCTAATTTTTGGGCCGAATTTCAATTTTGGATTGAATTCGTTCCGAGTTTTGAACTTATATTCGATCTCATTTTGGTTTTTAATTTTGGTTTTGTTGTAATATTTGTTTTGTTAACACAGAAATCAACATTATGGCATCTGTTGATTTCTGCGACGATGAATCAGTGATTTCTTGGAAAATAACATAGCCCTGATTTAAATCCTGTATATAAATTATCCACCAAACTTAAAATTTGTAGAGATATTTTATGTTTAATTGCATCAGTTCTGCAAAAATTATTTCACTATCTTTCAATTTCGCGAAAGTGTTTCCATTTTACCAGCTTTAATTAAACGGAAACTACTGTATTTAATACAAAACAAATTTAAAATACTTTTTCCTCACTTCAAGTTCCAATTGTTATCATCGGAATCAAATACGTTGATGCATAAATTAAATTCAATTTTATGCTAATAAAATAATTACTAAAACTATTCTTTATGGGGCGTTAAATTATAAAATTTAATGTCGGAAACATTCACTCGTGCTAAATGCGAAATTTAGTACAAATGCAAATATGAGTAAGTAGGAGAAATTATATAGGTACGAATAATACATACTTAATAAAATGCTTGAAAATTGCACTAAATTTCAATACGTAGTACATAAATTATTGTGCAGCACACACACAAAGCAAACGACGAGGAGCCAGCGAGCGAACGCGCACAAGGTTGCCACCTTATTCAGAAAGTGACTTGCGTTAAAGCGAATATTTATTATTATAAAGTGCTAGAATGCATGTTATGTGTATGTATGTATGTATGTATGTGTGAGTGTGTGTATGTTTGTCTGAGTTAACATTTTTACTACCCACGGCCAAGAAGTGTAGCTAACTAGTGAAACTATTACACCTGATAAAATATGATATATGTACGGGTATTTACGAGAAGCGAGTTGTAGCTAGCTACCCAATGCAGTTTGTAGTTGTTGTAAGTAGTTGATGCAATTTACTGCAGTGTGTGTGGGAGTGTGTGTGTGTGCCTCCCATTAAAGTGAAGTTAAATTAAATGTAATGAATGAAGGTCACGTAAATTTTGCTATAATAGCAGTTAAAATGAGAACGTTATTATCAAATTATAAATACATAGTACATAGTTGGAAAGATAAAAATCTGGAATATTAAGTTTCAATAACATTGGCCGATGCAATTTAAATTTAAATTAAATTTAAGCAAGCAAATCAATTAGGCGCCTTTAAATAAAGCGGAAACTACGTGTTTCCCTAAATCAGTCGGTTGTCTATTAGAGTGGATCGACATACAGGGGACTGTTTAACGCCCAGCATGACATCGATTTGGGAGAAGAGTGGAGTGGAATTTCTAACTTTTTTTTCGTTTGTTTTATAAAATTTTGAATAAGAATATCAGTTCCTTGACCCAAAAGTCACATGGTAATTAGTTTTTCCTTGATTGGAATAACTTTTGCTCTTTGTTCTGCAGCCTCTTCATTACATGCAGCAGATCTTTTTCTAATCATCAAAGCTGGATCATGAATCAAGTAGATAAAACCTGCAAGAGTGAAAATTGCCTATGAGAAGCTTTTCACTTCGCCGTTTGGATTCGGTATGAAACCTGCAGGTCCCTACCACTCATGTGCAAATATAACAAACACAACATGAGTGGATGCGAAAAGCGAAAATCTCGGAAGGACCTAGCTTCATGCCATTAAAAGAAGAAGAAGACAACCAAGCTACACGTAAGTAAATCCGTGTCTAGTCCTCTAACTATGTTAAAGCTTTCTGCCTCGTTGCATATATCCAGGCGTAATTGTGTTGGATAACAAAAGAAACTCTCGTTGATTTCCAGAAAGGATTAACAAACTTTTTCCACTTAGTATTTTTCTATTTTCTTTGATTTATTTAATTTTTTAATTTATAAGTAAATATATTTTAATTTAAACCATAATCTATCACCACACAAAAGTTATCATTTTCCCTTTCTATTCACTTCCCTTCCTCACGCTCTTTACATGACATTAAACCGTATTAAAAAGGATTAGGATATGCGCTTGCAATCGTTCTTCATTGCAGAGTAGGCATTAACAAAATGCGAAAAATTAATTACACAAACATGAATTTGCACGAAATTCTCAAGCAATGTACTTACATATAGTACATACCATATATGTGTCACACCTTCATTCTTACGCCCTTTCTCTTTATACCTAAATGGTTTTTGTGTTTTGTGTTTTTGTCTCCGTTTGTTTTACTTGAATTTTAATTCGCTTAATTCTTGTCCACACTTTTTCGCTACGTTTGTGACAAAACTGCGACAATTTTTTTTTCCATGCGAAAATAGAAAAAGTAAAACAAACAACAGGGGAAAAAGGAGGAAAAGAATGTACACACACACACATACACATGTAGATAGGTGCCGTACATATCTTCTTATGTATACAAATGATAATAATAGTGTGCAATTAGTCAAGTGTGTTGGCAGCAGCAGCAGTACCCAAGAATAATATGTGATCGAGGACAGAAACAGAGAGAGAGAGAGAGAGAGAGAGAGAGGAACAGGAAGCACACACACATACATTCAGCTTTATATATAGATATACATATACATGTACACATGCATAAATTTTGAATGCAAACCAAAAACAAACAAGAAAAAAATGAAACTAGGTGAAAAATGTGGCACCCTAAGAATGAAAGAATACAGCGAGGCACTCAGCATAAGTAGAAGCAGGAGAGAGGCATATGTGTGTGTGTGGTGGGCTGTGTGTATTTGTGTTGGCAATAATGAATCGCATGTAGAAGAAACGTTTACTTAATGTCTTCTTTATTATATGGAATTTATCATTAGATCCGGGATTGTCCTGGATTGTGCTACTTGTCGTTTAGATTAAAAACTTCGTTTTATTCCAGGTTAGAGTTCTTTCTCTCTCCCTCTACCTCTTTCACTGCTGTGTTTACTTTCAGCTGTAATTCTTTTTTGTCATGCATACGCATACATATATGTCATCCCTTATGCACACATGCACTTGCACACTCACACACACACGTACTTAGATTAACACACTGGCAACATGTGAAATTAATGTGCTGGTTGTTTTTGTTGAAGTTGCAAGGGAAGATTAATGCGTCTGTGTTACTCTCTCTTTATGTGTTCGTGTGTGTAAATGTGTAGGTGGTATCCATATTTAGTTAGTGTGCAATTTTAAACTTTGACATCAGCAACAATGCATTTTATGCACTTCTCTTTATAGGAGCTCCTCGTGTATGTGCGGATGCAATTGTGTTAATAAGCATAATTTTTTTATTGTAATTGCTACCTGGCATCTATGACATATGAAGGCGTGTCTATTCAATTTGATAATAGATTTTCTGCTAGAGCGTAGAGCAGTAGGGAAACGTTGAGTGTACATCAAAACGTTAGAAAGAACATAATTCTGATCCAACCAGCTCTTGATCAATATCGGGTAGAATCAGAAGGGATTTTTCAAGCAGAAAGTTATTAGATAACATGAAGAGATAGGCGCTTTCAATTATTTCCATTAGAACTCTTTACAGTTAGACCAGAAAACACTGAAAGGGGGCAATTACCCTATATTTTCTTCAGTGAAGATAGAAAGCGGGAACTAAAACAAGTTAAAAACTTCTGTGTCTCTCTCTACTTTCTCTTCGCCTCTTTAGAGTTAGAAAACAAAAGAATGTTTTTTCTCTTTTCTCCTTCCTTCCTTAGTTCAATTGCTTAGTGTTTCTTCTAACTCTTGTAAAGTTACAAGTAAAAAGACAAGACAAACAAATCGGTTAAATTACCCGATTTGATTGCCCTGATTTCGCTGATTGCCTTGATTGCCCTGATTGCCTTGATTGCCCTGATTGAGTTGATTATCCTTATTGTTCTGTTTACAATAATTGCACTGAATATCTTGACTGCCCTGATTAACGATTGATTTCTCTGACTACCTTGGTTGCCCTGCTTTGATTGCCTTGATTGCGCTAAACGCCTTGATTTCTCTGATTGTCTTGATTTCTGAGAATATCCTGATGGCTATGGTTGTCATGATTACTTTGGTTGGCCTAATGCCTAATGGCTTTGATTGCCCTGAATTGCTCTGATTGTCGTGGTTGCTTCAATTGCCTCGATTGCTCTGATTCCCCAGATTGCTTTGATTTTCCTAAACGTCTTCATTGCCATGGTTGCCATAATTTCTCTGATTTTCTTGTTTTTTCGCGATTATTTTGATTGCCATGATTGCCTTAATTGCTGTGATAGCCCTGAATACCTAGAACTCTGTGATTGCCTATAATGCCTTGATTTCCATTATTGCCTAGATTGCCCTGATTAACTTGATAGCTTTGAATACTCTATGTATGTTACTCTGATTAACAGCTTTGCTCTGAATAACGTGGTTGCCTGGATTATTCTGATTTCCTTGATTGCTCTGAAAACCTGGATACCTTGATTGATCCGTGCATGTGAAATTTAGCAAAACAATAGATTTAACTTAAGGATAATGATTTTCACACAGGTTCGTCAAATATTTATCGTTTTGTAGCTTTTGAAATTTCCGTCCTGCGTGGCGCTCATGTCATTTTATTTTGTTCAAAGTAAGTGACATTGCGTCATCGATTTATAATACATGTATAATCTGATTAAAATTTCGTAGTTTCAAGTTTGTGAAAAAGTTAACATTCAAACTAATATCATTCATTTCGAAAACTACATATTTGGGAAATTCCACTCGTACTAGTCCAATCATTTTATCGTGTCTTCAATACGTAGAGCTTCTTAAAGAGTTCCATGAGTTGGAAGTGCAGTTGGTCGTTTTATCATGATACTTAAATATTAAATTTCCATCTCTTCCATACTCTCACACCAAATATACTTCCGCGTGTAGGTCTTTCTTTATAAGTATGCGTCTGATCATCTCTTGAATGTGTTCGGGTGACAATCTGTTACTTGTGACATATGTCAATTGATTTTTTTAAGTTCACCCTTCACAGATATAAATCTCCACTACAAAGAGCTTCAAGCAAACCACAAACATGTCATTAACATGAGCGTTTTAAATGCTTTGAGTATTAACTACATACATCATATGTATTCATTAAATTTATACGTACATACGTATATAAGTACATATGTATTAATTGATGGAATTAATTTATATTTTGTTTGTTTTTTTGTTTGCTTAATTAACCGCATTTACTATATACATAAATAAGTAAGGTCGGACACTGCCAAACTGCAAATCAAATGCATACAGGGAGATCACGGGGTTAATGAAAATATTTGCACTGACGGCTTCCATTAATACTTAATAGGGGAAAAATCATGAATCTTTTTTGGTGGTTACTAGTCAAAGCTCAAAGCTTTCGGCTTGTATGTATTCCAGTCAACTTTAAAGCTTTGAGGCTTAAAGCTGTTTATTTACAAGTAGGAGCTTAAAAGCTGTACAAAATTGGTATAATAGCCAATCAAGACCAAATTATTCGATTTACTCTTAAAATTTTTATGAGCGCCAATAAAAAATAAATATTGCTTATGGGTGATAATTTCCAAAGCAATAGTAGATTACGTTTTGTATATACTTATACTATATCTTATAAAGGATGATTTTTATAAGAGTTTAGTTTTTGAAAATGAAAAAAAAAAAACAGAAATTTCACAAAAGGGAATGAAATTTTTATTTGGATCGATAAATCAATTAATGCCATTTACTTTTTAAAGATAATTTCACTTAAATGTTGCCCGCGGCTACGCTTCAAGTGTTCCATTCTGAAGGTCCAATTTTGGCGCATTTTTCACACATTTCGGCCGGAATCGCACAAATGACGTGTTCAATGTTGGCTTTCAAAGCAGCAATCTTGTTTGGAATGCCCCTATAGACAAGAGACTTAACATATCTCCACAAAAAATAGTCTAACGGGGTCAAATCACACGATCTTGGAAGCCAATTGACTACAGCAAAACGTGAGATTAACTGCTCACTAAATTCGCCTCTCAATTGATGCATGGTTTCGCGTGCAGTGTGGCATGTGGCACCGTCCTGTTGGAACCACATGTCGGCCAAGTCCAATTCTTGCATTTTCGGCAAAAAAGTCTGTTTTCATTGAACGGTACCTTTCTTCATTTCTCCATTGACCGTAACGTTGCGGCTTTCATCGTCTTTGAAGAAGTACGGCCCAAATATGACGCTTTCTCATGAACCGCACCAAACAGTGCATTTTTCGGGATGAATGACCTGAATGGCTCTAGCTGGTATTCACTCCAAATACGGCAATTCTGCTTATTCACGAATCCATTGAGCCAAAAATGAACTTCGTTGCTGAAGACAATTTTGCGATAAAAAACATTTTTCGCAGAGCACGAATTTTGATAATAAATTTCAATAATTTGCAAACATTGTTCAGGCGTAAGTCTCAGGCGTATTCATTATGAAATGGCAAACCAAACTGAGCATAAATCAAGTGACAGCTGTCAAAAAGTAGAACTCCGAAAAAAGTATTGCCAGATTTAAAACTTCTGGAAAAATCACCCTTTATGTTCACATGTATGCGTATCTCATGGATCTTCAATTTAAAACAGATAATAACAGTAATCATTTGAAAATAAATAAATATGTAGAAAAATGTGAAAAGTGAAATAATTTTAAGTAAATTTGTTATAAAAATTTATTACAGTAATTCGATGTGACGGAAGTAATAATGCAACATCAGCTAGAGCCAACGACAAAAGTTAGTGACAAATGAACTTCTCACTCATGCACACACACACAATTACACCAATCACAATCGCACTCACACATCATATACATATACAAATAAATATTAAATTACAAATGATAATTTATGTGTATTTATGTGTGTATGAGGAGTGTTTTTGAGCTTGAGCTAAGTATTATACATTTTGCAAGCAATTATTTTGAATTACTTGTTATTGGCTCCGTATTTATGCATTTGTCATTATGTAGTATCTACAATAATACAAAAATTTTGCACTCAAATTTTACACACAATACAAGTTTTTATTTAATAATTCAACAATAACAACAATATACTCATACATAAGGCACATAAATAAAGATAATTTATATGAAATTTTTTTGTTGTTGCTAATAGTAGCAAATATTCAATAATTTTACTCCAAAAATTGGTGTTGATGACATTTTATAACCACACACGCATACACAGAAACAGAGACACACACTCGCAGGCTGAAACACTAGTGTATATATATAAATGAAGTCACTTTTTTAAGCCAATCGATTTGTTTAAGTTTCAGCAACAATCAACAAAGCTGGAGGCTTTTGTGCACAATAACTACTGAAGTTAAACTTCTAGTCTTACATCCCTTGGGTCTATTCGCTAAGCTGCTGCAAAAGGTCCCTACAACAGTCCACGTTCTTAGGTACCCAGTTTAGATAGTCCAAGATCTTTTGCAGTACTCACCCTATGAGCCCAAAGGATATGTCTTTTCCGTTAAACACGCAGTGATTTTAATAGGAAAATTACCACTATGAAAATTAAGCGCATGTTCTTAATCTCCGCTACCGAGTTTGATTGCCTCAAAATTTATATTTGTAGCTTAATGATCATGATATGGATCAGTTTTGTTTCTTGCTGTACTTAGAATATCTGATTTGGTTGTTTTGAACATGTGTTATACAAGTATGACTCTGTGACTATGTTACTTTAGAATGGATAATTGTTTTCATATTTTTCCTTAAAATCTTTTAAATCTCTCAAAATCATTAAAGAATTTCACTCTCACTAATTAAAGACATAAAGCTCCTAACCAATCACACTCATCCCTTCACAGCTCCTACCCCAACATCCTCCCCCTACAGTCGTAACACTCCACTCTTTATAGCCTTCTCGACACTTCTCTTTAATACACCTTTCCCCCACATATCCCTACCCCCACACTCCTCTTCTCACTCCCCATCCCCATATAACCATCTCTTTACACCTTCTCCCCTCACATCTCTTCTTCTAAAGCCCCATCTCACATCCTTTCCTCTTATTGAGTCATCTACTGAAGTTTAATTCCCTTCTTATATTGGTTAAATGATAGAAGGAAGCCTTATAGCCTCCATTATTGTACTGCATTTCATTGAAAGATAACCTTCAAATTTTTTTTAAAGCATTAAATATAATCGAAGATTTCCAAGCCTTCTAATTCTGGGTAGATGAGAGTTAGCCGAATCTTCTTTTATCCAGAAATGTTTCTCTAAGTAGACAAACGTATTTAGTTCGAATGAAAAAATGGCATTCGGAGATGAAAACTAGGCTTAATTTTAACCATATTTCTTTTGAAACCTACTTGTACTGCATTGCGTGTAAAGATGAAGTTCGACGAATATGTAAATTATTTATTACTTAGTTATTGCAATAGTGGAAAATGCAGTGCCTTGAAGTTACAAACACATTCTTACTTCTTCTCTCTCTCACTCTTTCCCTCACACCGAAAATAGAAAACAAAATTTAAATACATACTTACTAAACAAGAAAGGTGAAAACTTTTACATAAGAATATGTTGCAAAAAGTATTTTCACCAAAATGTTGCATACTTTTGCGCTTGTTTGTTATGTTTTAATTATGTGTATGTGTGTGTGTGTGTTTTTTTCGTATACCTAAATGTTTATGCAAGTGAAATTGTTTGCATAGAATGATATTATTGTATGTTGTGCCATAAGAGTATGATAGAAAAAGCAAGAAGTAGAACTACTTTAACAAAATACTCGTATTGTTACTACACTTCCTCCCAATATTTCTGCAAATATGAGAAATATGCAAGAAACAACACACACCTATGTACTTACTTATGTATATTGAGAGAAAGAAAAATATGTGAGAAACAAAAAAGCGAAGAAAAAACACAGTTGCTGCAAAAGTTTTACAACAATAGTTTTTCTTTTTCTGAAGAAGAAGAAGTAAGTAGTTAGTATTTCATAGAAGTCGAAGTATTTCATGAAAGGCAGCATACTCTTAAAGTTTAAGTATGCAAAAGAAACATTTTGTTGTTTTTCACTTTGCTTACTTTACTAGTTTTATTATTTCTAACTATTTCCTCTAGCATGAGTTTATGTGTGTGTGTGTATATATGCAATATTTATGTAGTCTAAAATTAAGATAAACTGCGCAAATTTTTCGAGGATGCAAAATGTCATTATATTTAAAATGCTATAAATCACTTTGTTGCTGGTGTGAGTTCATAGTGTCGCGCATTTATTCTCGTACATTTTCTCACACACACATACACAGAAAATTGCATTTTGAGATTGTCTACTTCCGGTATTTTGGGTAAAACGCAGTGATTTGCATCATTCTTTGAATATCTTCGTCTTCGTCTTCAACTAAATTTATTTGCATATGATATTTGTAGGAAAGCTAAACATTTTCAGTTACAATAAAGAGAATAAAGAAAGAGATAGCAAGAGCATCTGAGAAAGGAGTCTCTCTCCTCTCCCTCTCCCTCTCTCTCTGTCGCAAACTCTCTCTCACATAAATCAAGTAATGATTTTCCGCCGCTGATTTTGTATATGGAAATCCTTTTCCGTTACGTTGTTCGTTTCCCATTTTCTTTTGTTTTATTTATTTATTTGTATTTTTTTGGACCTTTGCCAAAATGCGATAAGGAAGGAAAAAGCAACAAAAATACTCTTTCAGACAGCAAATTTTGACAGATAGCGAAAGAATTTCTGTGCAAATTAATGCAATTTTTCAAATGCGCCACATTGGCGTCTGTATTTTATTTATTTATGTGTGTGTGTATGTATATTTTAGTATTTGTTTGTTTAGTTTAAGCCTTCTTCAACTGAAATCTGTAGCTGCGTATTGAGATGCGGGTTCTAAGTAATTTAGCAATGTCAGTCATACTAAGTCGTTCTTGAAAGGATTAATTGGTAATGGATATGTTGATCATTTAAGTAGAGATATCTTCTCTAAGAACACTAAGTTTTATATAATCTCTTCATCACTGGATTTGAGTAGTAATAGTCTTCATTTTCCGTTAAGGAAGTTCTAAAAAGCTTTTCGGCTTCCCATATGAAACATTTTGAAATCTTAAAGCTCTTTGTTAATCCGTGCTCTCCACCAAAATCTTGTCTGTTCTCTGAAAATTTTGCTCACATATTTCTCCATCGGAAACGTTTTGTTGTGCCCCACAACTTTCTTTTATTCCTCCAAATTTTTACCCTGCAAATTGTCTCTCAGTTCAAAGCTTTCATCTCGACTTCATAATTTTCTACACATTTCAAAGGTTTCCCTCTCGCCAAAACATTTCTCTATCAAATCATTCTCTCCCCGCAAAATCTTTTTTTTTTCACTTGCGATCGTTTCTCTTTCCCCAGAAACAGGTGAGTTTTTGGCTGCCTTGCTGGTAGACTTCAATTTGCTCATTAAAGTTGCCGTCTACCCCTAAAACATTCTTCTCCTCTGAAAAAAATTTTCCTGTGATCACGATTTTCTCTTGCTTTCTCTCGAATCTCCACAAACTTATTTTTCATTTCAAAGCTTTTCTCTCTTCTGAAATCATTTTCTTCTTAATCCTTTTACATTCCTAAGAGAATTTTCCTCTCTAAAACTCTTCAATTCTATGTTTCTTAGCCTCCTTAATCTTTGTTCCCCTAACCAATTTATTTTTTCTGAAAAGATTTGCTCTCAAAAACTCTTTCTTCCCTCAACATTTATTTTCCACAATTCTTTTTCGACTTTCCCTTAAAGCGCCCCCTCTTCAGAACATCCCTCTCCATGTAAAGCTTTCCTCTACCCCAAACACCTTTTTCTCTTTCGAAAACACTTTCTTACCTATCAAAACATTTCTCGTATTTTCCAGAAAACGTTTTATTCACTCTCGTAACCTTCCCTCCTCTTACTCGAAAGCGCAACTCTTCAAAACACTTTTCTTATTTCAAAGCATACATTTTGAGGAATAAGTAGTTTCCTGTTCGAGTTTAACAGCCTCAGTTTTGTTTTTATAAAGGGTCATAATTTAGTTCCGGTGATCAATAGGAAAACAAATTTAAGGGAAGCTGAGATATTTGTCAATTGCAATCTGCTTTAGGACGAAAATAGTTAAAGATTTTTGCATATTGTTTCAGTCTTTTCTAACAACCTGCGGTTACTTATATTTTTTTTCCTTTTTAATGAATTTAACATATTTGTTGTATTAAGCTCAATTACGATTTTTTTGAATAAAAAAAAAACAAATTAAAATCTTTCCGTTCTATTCAAAAAAAAAAATAAAAAACGTTATCAAAGCTTAAATGAAACAAACTTATTCATTTAAGTACACATTCAACGAGCAATCCCTTCTTTCTGGTTTAATTAGTTTGGTCAATATGAAAAATGTAAAATAAAATAAAAAGAATTTGAAGAAGTCTGCTGTGGTTGATCAAAATATTAAAAGAAACACAAACATTCAAAGTGAATCAGCTTGCCTATGCTGTTTACTGCTTCTAGAGATAGAGAGAGAAAGTTTATCTTCTTTTACATACTATTTCTCTTTTGGTCCCAGTCAACAATAGTAAAATAATACGAAGAAAAATTAAGTTATAAAATTCAAATTAATCTCAGATTACTACACTTTACCTAAGTCGAAAGGAAAAAACAAAAACTGAAAACTACACATCTTTAACATTTCTTCTCTCTTCGGTTGCTTGTGATTTTCTGCTTTCGCGTTTTCATGTCAATTCCTCCTACTCCATTTTGCTGTTGCTGCTCGCTCTTTCTACATATTTTTTGATTGCATTTTTGCCAATTTAATGAAAAATTAGTTATGCTGTTGCATCATTTTTTTTTTTTTTTTTGCAAGCTGTAATTTTTTCTGATTTTAGATGGAGATTTTTTGTTGTTGTTTAAAATTTGTAATCAGTTGAGATGGAAAATGGAGAAGAATCGGAGGGAAAATACTGAAATACATTTACAATTGTAAATACTTATAGTAGTTTAGTATTTCTTTCTTTCTTATTTTATTTTCTTTTTATTTTAACTTTGGTTAGCATCTTCTCTCTGAGTAGATATTCTGAACTAAATTAAAGAAGAAAAGCAGAAAGTAGCAGAAGTACCATAGGAGAAAAGATGCTAAGAACTGTAGATGGAAAAAATGCTGTTATTGTTGTTGCTTCTGCTGCTGCTGCTGGCTTCCGTTGCTGCTGCTGTCTGCTGTTGCTGCGACTACTGCTGATTCCTTTGTGCTGCTACAACTAAACGTTGTTCCACTGCACTGCAAATGTTGCAAAATACTAAAGAAGCTGATTAAGTTTTTATTTAGTTAAATTTTTTTCATTCATTTGTTTATCTCGTTTATCTAGTTTTTCTCCATCTCTCTCCATCTCTCTCACTCGTTCTTGCTTTTATTCAATTTCAAGAAATGGTAATCGAAACAATTTCGTATTTAATCACTTCCATCCAATTTAATTAAATTGAATTAAATTAAATTTGAATGAAAAGTTTTGCCTTTGCTTTATGCAATGGTTTTTGCTAAATGTTTGCTCTCAGTTCATCCATTTTTTCATTCGAATGAATTGCATGTGCATTTTTGTAATAAATCTTTTGGGTAGAAGAATACATTAATGTTGTGGATAATTATTCTGAGACAGTGTAGGGAAGGTTCAAGTGAAATTTCTGTCTCGAAAATATTCGAAAAACTTGAGTCCATGCGCTGTTGAGCCACTAAAGAAGTTTTCTGCAAACAAAAGTTTAATTCCCCCTCGATGTGAAGCATTTTTTTTCAACACAAACATAAAAAAGCGCCAGCATGAACTTGCTCTCATGAATTTTGTTGATCGATTGTTCTTCGGTTGTGTGTATGAAATTTGTCTTCATGTGAAAGCTCTTGGGCACACTTGCTATTTTTAGCCAACACTGCCGTAAACTATTCCTTTCTTCTTTTCGAAAACCTTAAAGGTTTTCCTGTTCTCCAAAACTTTTATTTTCTTCCAAATAATGTTCCTTCTTCTATATACATGTATGTAGGAATGTTTAAGCTTTCAATGGAAAGCATAAAAATGATTAACACGTTTAAAGGATTTAGTGAGATTGGTAAAGAGCTTTTGAGATGGATAGAGTCATATATAACCGAAAACAAAAATTGATTTTCCGAAATGTCATATCAAAAAGCATTGCTGTTACTGCCGTAGTTCCTCAAGGGAGACATCTGGGAATTTTATTACTTTTTCTGCTTATCAATGATTTGCCATCTGTTATTCGAAATTGCCAATTTGTAATGTATGCCGATGATGTAAAGTTGTTCTTATCTTACAATTATATAATCTAACAAAAACTTTTGCAAGAAGATCTTGATAATTTTTCAAACTAGTGCCGATGTTACTCAATCGTTTATGACATTTACCTATGTCTGCTAAATATTCTTTACAGGATCAGACTCTGAGTCATGTATTGATATTTGTTGATTTGGGTGTGACAATGGACTCCAAATTAAGTTCCAACTTACATATCAACTCGTGTGTGAACAAAGCTAAAAGTTCGTTAGGATTTATTAAACGCTGGTCAAAGGCGTTTAACGACCCTTATACAACAAAAACGCTATTCACTTCACTTGTTAGACCCATCCTTGAGTATACATCTCCTGTCTGGAATCCTCAATATAATTGCTACATAAGTAAAATTGAGTCGGTTCAAAAACAATTTCTTATTTTTGCACTGAGGAGTTTTTGTTGGAATACTCTTTTGAAGCTTCCACCGTATGAACATCGATTAAAACTTATTAATCTACCGACATTGATAAGCAGAAGAAAAATACTGAATATAATATTTCTTGTAAATCTTTTGAATGACATTTTATCAACTTTGTATTTACTAAACGAAATAAACTTTAATATACCCTGAAGAAGCTCAAATTATTTTATTCCTATTAAACTTAGCATATGCAAAACAAATTATGCTTAAAATTATCCTTTTCGTGGAATAATGTAGAGATTTTAATGAACTTTATAATCTATTCAGCATTTCCGATTCTCTGGAACATATCAAAACAAACTTACTTATCATATTAAATCAATAATCAGCTGATGATTTTATATCTGTAGTTGTAAAGAATGCTTAAGTATTTGGATATACGCAGCTCATTACATATTATCGTGTAAAGCGGTTGCGTCGGTCACCGATCCATAAGTTATGTATATGCGCCCCTCGGTCTTGTTGGGCGGAAGGAGGGTCCGTTGGGATTCGTTCGTAAGTAAAAAATAAAAAATTAAATACAAGTGTTTATGGAATTCCCAATTTGTCCATATTTTTTCCCGACATATTTCCTCCCTTTTTGCCTAGAACTTCTCCGTGGAATATCTCACTTTTCATATCTTCCCTTTCTTCATGAAACTTTCTCTTTCCTCTGAAACCTCTGCTTTCCCTTGAATCCACTCTCTTGTGACTTTACTATCTTCACAAAACTCTCGCCTTTCTCTTACCCTTTCATATCTTCCAAATACTTAACCTTTCCTCCGAAAAACTCTTCTGCCCCCATATCATTTTTTCTCCCGGAAACGTTTCCCATGCAGACAAATGTTCTTTGTTCCGATTTCGTTTCCCCCTACCTCCGCTCTTTTTATGGGTTTCCTTTTCCGTGAAACTTTCTTCTTTTTCGGAAACAATTCCCTGTTCTTCAAAGTCTTTTTTCATTCTAAGAATCTATACGTCTTTCGCTCGAAAAATGTTTCTCTTTCTTCATCATGTGCTTGTTTTTTCAAAATTCTTCTTTTCACCTCTAAAATTAACAGTCACTGTTACTTATAAAGACTTTGGAAAAAACTTGTTTTTCTAATGAACTTTAACTACATGTTGTTAAGTAGAAGCCATTCTAAGTACTACTGATTGCAATTTACACATATAGTTTTTTCATTACTCTCCATGTGCTGTATTCCATTCATCACCCTAAGAATTATGAAGTACCTAAATATTTACTTTTATGGCAAACACCAAAACACAAAATTGCAATATTTTCGAAATTTTAGTATGACAAATGTCAAGAAAATAAAATTTCATTATTACAAAATACGAAATACGAAACAGGATCACAAAACAAATGCAATGCTACAGTCGTGACATAATATTATAGCTTAGTTTAGAGCGCAGTAGCACATGCAGTAGCGACATGCATACAAATTGCAAGAGCTGTGAAGGCAAAAGAGTCTAAGTAACACTAACATAATAGAGAGTATTATGTACAAAGTTGTTATTTTTATATAAGTAAGTACATATTTTAAGTAAATATTTGAAATGCAGGTCGATAATTTGTCGATTTTTGATTAGAAATATTTGCAAAATAAGCGACTTGAGGCGGCTTTGTTGCGAGTTGTCTGAATTTAATAATTTTTCATACATTATATTCATTATATTCCTTCTATTCTAAGTTTCCATGAGATTATCTCAGCCACAGAGAGCACAAGCTGTTAATTCTTTGCAGCAACATATGCTTTTAAAATAAGAGACTGTAAGCGAGTAGAGGTAGTGATAGGTGAAATCAATACGTTTGTTGACTATGTATGTATTGTAAATATGCTATTTTTGTAATTATTTTGATTTTTCCTGTTATTTTCTTTGCTTTACTTTTATAGTTTTAACACTTAATCGCTTTTGACTTTCAGTATTTCAGTTGAGTGTATTTGGTAACAAAAAAAAAACAAAAAAAAAAAAACCAACAACAGTACCAGCAACAGCAACAGCAACAGCGAAAACATTTTCATTTTACATTACTTACAATACAATTCACAAATGTTTTATTTTATAATAAAAGTATAGAAAGCAGCGCAAACAAGAGAAATGCACTTTTCTCTGCAATTTTACAGTAGTGGAAAATGATATTTGTTTTTATTTTTTTTGCATATAACTCGTAATGTCGTTAAATTTTGAAATGGTTTGGAGTTGCAATCAAACTGTATGTGTGAGTGTGAAGAAAAGTGAATTTGTTTTTTGTTATATTTTATTTGAAGGCTATGTAGAGTGCAGTTTTTATATTTAAGCATTACGCTTTTGAATTAAACTATTGTAAATGGTAAAAATTATTATGGGACTATGAAATGCGAAATGGCTGTTGGGATTTGTTGGTGATTTGCTTTTAATTCCCTCATATCTTCTTTAGATGAGGTTAAGCTGTCTCCGAATTGTATTTAGAATTAGATTGCTTCAGATACATATTTTGATTTTGAGAAGTTCCTGAATCTTTTTTTAAAACTGTGTCTGCGTTTCACCCGCTTTGAGTAAATTTTGATACAAAATAATAATTCTAGTTTAATTAAATGCACAATTTTTGGATCAAATATCCGTTAAAATCAATAACCAATTATTGATATATTTTCAACTTAATTAGCAACTTTTGGATACCAAAATAAAAGGAAAACGAAATTAAGCTAGTGTCAATTAGTCAGAACTAATTGACTGAAATATTTACCAGATTTAGCAATGTATAAAAAAGTATCAGAGTAGGTATAAATAGGAAATAACTGACTATTCTTTATTGGATACTGTGATTTTCTGCTCTCAGTAATTTACAACACAATGAAAAAAGAAGCTTATCAAAATATTAGGTTATTGCGTTTTTCTTGGTATAATTGTTTTTTTTTTTTGTGGTACAATTCTACTTTTCTGGTACAACTGGAATTTTTTTTTTTTTCAAATCGAATCCGAATAGTACAGTGGTACAACAATAAAATTTTTGTTATAAAATATTCTGCAAAATGTAAGAATTCATTTATCATTCTTAGTTCGAACACGCTGAGTTTTTTCTTTCGATTGTGGTCAAGCAGGGCTTTAGTGGGATTATGCAATAAAGTGGTCGCTGTAGCGTAGTGGTAATATGTTGGACTGCTACGTAGAGTGTCCGTGGTTCGAATCTCAGCACAGGCAAAATCAAAAAAAAAAAAAAATATTAAAAAAAAATATTTCTACACGGCACCACCTCTTGGCAGGCAATGGCAAACCTACAAGAGTAAAAATTGCTATGAAAAGCTTTTCACTTCGCCGTTCGGATTCGGCATTAAACTGTAGGTCCCATGTAGGTCCATTCATGTACAAATATAACAGGCCCTCCAAGGGATGTTGTGCCATTAAAAAAAAAAAACCTAGTAACAATTTGCTTCATTTCGTAGTCGTAAAGATAATTGACTTGAAAGCTAATAGATCTCGAAATAAATATGTAGAATTCAGGTTTGCCCAAAAGCGTCATTTTTCATTTGAACAGGATTACTTCGGATAAACAGAATTTTATTTCTCTCGTACATTTAAGCTAGTTCTACATCAATTGAAAGAGTTTTTTTTCTAATTTTTCCCTCCGAAATTATTGGATGAAACTGCGAAATAAATTAGGACACGAGAAGGTCTCAAGGTTTAAGTACTTATTATATAATTTTAATTAGATTGTTAAGGTCAGTTTTATGAGGAATATTTAAACCATTAAATTCTGCCATTATGAGTCTTCTAGGTCCTGTTTGTTCAGACACTTGAATAAAAAGTTGCCTTAGGAAAGGTATTTACGGGTTAAACTGTTTTTCGAAAATATTCTCACAAAAATTTCACTATGAATTTTTGAGGACTAAAAGCAGCTAAGGGTTGAATGTAAGGAATGAAATTAGAAAAATAAAAACAACACCCAGTTGAGGTTTTTGCTAATGAAGTTAAGTACTTTTCAATGAAATTGGTTCGCCCATAAACAATACTACGAATGTTGTGGCACAGTGTGGTCTATTGTGTTTCTTTCGAATAAATTCAAGTTGCTTGTAAAAAGTGTTCGTTCCATTGCTTCGTATGCCAACTGCTTACCATCTCTTTTCCTCTCGTTCTCTTGGCTCTTTCGCTATATTGAAGTACGGTTTACTTCTTCCTTGGGTTATGCGAACTTGTATACATATTTATATATATGACAAGGAGTTCGGCGCAGCGATATTACTCGTAATCAGTATATGATTGAATGCATAAATGAGTCAACTGTTTCAGGCGATGTTCAATTATTGTTGCTGTTGGTCTTTGTTTACTTGTGTTGGCATTGTAGTAAATAAGTAAAAATGAACATACATAGTTTATAGTTTGTTGATATGTATACATGTACATATGTAAAGTATATAAACTGCTTTGTATATGGCAATAATACAAACAAATAATAACCATCAACATCAACTACAACAACAATAACAACAATTCACTAACGAATCATGTAGCAATCATAAATAACAACGCACAATATTTTTTTGTGTGTAGCGCTGTTGCTGTTGTTGATGTTGCTGCTGCTGCTGCTGCTGCTGCTGCTATTGATGATGATGTTGTTGATTTTTCTCGTAGCTGTTTGTTAGTTTATTAGTGTATGTTGGATTTCATACAGCTACTTACTTACTTACTCTAGCTATTGGTTTTTGGTTTGTTTCTGCGTAATCATCGATATTAAAAATGTATGTATTTATTGTACATACTTATGTATATACCTATACTTATACGTAGATATGTATTTACATTTATACATACATATTTTGTACGTATTATATTTATTTACCACTTTTTCAATATAGCAGCAAAAATAATAATAATTTTATGTTGAACTTAGAACAAATACGAAAAAACTTTGTTCACGCATTTTTGAACAATTACTGTTCAATTGTGATTTTGCAATTTGTTACTACTCGTACATAATTACCTAAGGGCTTATGTTTTTGCTTGTTATTATTTGTTGGATTTTATGATTAGTTATTTCATACATACAAATTAATGTACGTAGGGTATGTTTGTATTTTTACTAACTAATACTTTTGCTCTCTTTTCTGCAACTTTTTTTAAAATAATATTTCTATTAATTGAACCGTATAGCATGAATAAAATACACAAATTTTTGTTAAGTAGCTCATTTTTTTATTTCCATTAAAGTCAAATTTTGCACTGAGCTACAATTTTTCAATTTTAATGGTTATATATCAGTGACGGCCAATATGTAGGGAAAACCCTTTAAACTTTTTCATAGCTTTGCACAGCCACAGATATGTGGCTGAAAATTTTAAATTTAAAGAAGTTTTAAGATTTAATTACTGAAGATTTTTTGAATACATTATTCCTACTTTTTGTTAATGGTCGAGTAAAATGACCATTATTGACCTAGATGGCAAAAGGTCACGAATTGGAGATTTGTACCCGTGGCTTGGTGAACAATACCTAGTCCCCTGAGCATGGAAGAAACAGTTCAAACCCCTCAGGCATCGCCTTCCCTCCCCCCCACGTATCTATATGATTGGTGAAACATGGCGGCCATTTCTGAGTCGTGCAATAGGTCTGGCGTGTATGTTTCAGATTTAGTTGACAGGTTCAGATAACATTTGCAACCTGGGCGACAGATAAAATAAACTCGAAACTGACACTGTGTGCGGTGAAGCGATAGTTTTACAGCTATCATGTAAAAGAAACAATAGAAGAGTCTGTGATGAATCTGTAGGTTCTCTTTTCGTATAGTCCTATTTTCTTTACGATTTATTATTTTTATTAGCAAAAGGAGAGGGGCAAGACAAAATTTGTCGAACCATTACTTGTAAACTAGATGAGAACGCGGAAAACTGAGAAATTATGTTGTTTTATAGTTTTGACATCCACTTTCGAATACCAAAAATTTTAATCCAATACCCAGATTTGATCAGTTATTTTCACATACAATGAAAGGAAATAAGAGTAAATAATTCCTCAAATACGAGTAAGAACATCATATGATTACTTTATAATAAATAATTAATCGTTTTGTTGCACAAAAAAAAACATATATAATATTGGTCTTATGCCACGACATATAACAAAAAAAAATATATATATTAAATAATAATTCTCTGATTTAATTAAAACATCAATTACGTGTAAGTAACCACAATCAGTAAACCGCAACAAAAGTGGCATGTCAGTGGTAAAACAAAAAACTCTCAATGTGGAGAGAAAATTTATTATTACTTAACTCACTTTGCTGTGGTAAATAAGTAACAAAAATGAATACATCAATCTAGTAGCGGTCGAGAGTGCAGTGTTATTGCAGCAGTAGCAGCAGCAGCACCAGCATACGCCTGCAGTCAATAATCGCACAAAGAGTTGTAGCAACAAAATTAGCGACAACAGCGGGTGACAATGCCAGCGTCAAGACGGCAACAAGGAGGGAAGCAAGGAGCGGCCAGCCAGTAATATACGCTCGTATGCATATCAAATATGAAACGTGCATTTGTTGTGCATTTTGACATATCGAAATGTTAAGTAGACACGTGATCAAGTATATGTGCGATGTATGCACGAACACACACACACACACACACACACTATCTCGCTATCTCAGTAGGACATCATCTGCATGCAGCGTTGTTGCATACTTGCAGCTGCGACACGAGTTTTGTAGTAGCTGCGACAGTAGCAGCCACGAATATGATAAATTGACGCATATTAATCATTTTCCAGTTAAGTACATGAAGTGAATATGAATGCTGCTTTTGGCTCACTGTTGCTCGTTTTCTGATTTTAAGTTGCAATATTATTTCTTCACCGTTTCCCTGTAGCCATGTGTTGGAATTACAAGTGATGGCGGTCAGCCACCGCAAACAGGTTTTGAGTGCGCTGCTTGATAGTTCTTTTTCTTATATTTCCCATTGGTGTAAGTATCTGCGGGCTTTCGCGTTGTATGGCAGATTTTAACCTTTTCACGTGGATATGGTGTGATTTTCATGCATTTTTCACGAATATAATTAAGCAATATTAGCAATTATTTACTTTATATAAGGGAGAAACTGAGTGATTGATAACTCTTGGAGTATAAGGGTTAAATTGTATTATTATTAAAAAAAGAAAAGATTTTCAGTAATTGTCCTGTAAATTCATCCACATACATATTTCGATTCATAGATGATTTCATTCTCTATCTCTCTCTCTCTCTCTTCATGAATTTTATTTTCGAATATTCGCTTCATTCACTCTTTTATTCGTATATGTTCGTAGTTCTTTTTTGCAATTAAAAAAAATAAAATAAAGAAAATATAAAACAGAAAACAAACGAACAATAATAAAATGTTGATTGTTGCAGAATTTTCGTGTTACCCTCATTTATTTGAGTGCTATCGCCCAGCGCCAACCTGTGCAACATTTTCATTATGAATGTATAATGTAAACGCTTGAATTGCTTTGCTCGTTAGTTTGATTCGAAACGGGAATGTCTGTATGTACATATGTATGTGTGTACAAAGTGGACAAAACAAAGAAAAATCAGAAAACACCGAACTCAATTTAAATGACTTGACCCATTGAACAATGTCAGACCCCACAAGCATACACAAATACTTACAAGCACACACTCTCACACACATGCGGATAGGGAGCGATTTGTTTTCGATTGGAAATTGTGATTTTGTGTTTTTTGTTGGCTTCATGGTGCATTGTGAATGCGTTTAAAAATTAATAAGAAATAAAATCGCGCATACCGAATAACTGCCGCAAACAATGGCGGCAATATAAAATTGATGGGATTAGCGCCATTATACCAGTACATACACACATATTTGATGAGGTAATAGATATAAGTTTTTTTTCATAAATTTTAGTTTGAATTTATAGCGGAATTATGTGGAAAAGTTGCTAAGGGAAATATGTGTTAGATGCGACTGTTGAAAATCTAATTTTAATTGCGCTACAAGTGAAGTTTTATTTTGTAGAAAAACTGAGAAGAAAGCTATAAATTTGTGATTGTTGGGTTTCTCTTAATCTCTGATCCTTTTTCTTTGGTTTTCAATATATAGTTTTTTGTTTCTAATCTGTGATCTTCGTTCTTCGACTTTTTGTCTTTGATCTTTGGCATTTGAAGTTGGTACACTGCGTTTCTGGGTTCTGGTCAATTGGCTTCTACATTTAAGTCTTTCATTTCTGATTTTTTATCTTTAGCTCCTAGGCTTCTATTCTCGTTCTTTAGTTTCTTATTTTTAGTCATTGATCGCTGCCGTATGGATTGGTATTTGAGTTTTTACATCTTCTTTTATATTTTTTATTTTTCATTCTTCGTTTGTTAAGCAAATATTATCAAGTTTTATATGGTCCATCCAATATGAAAATTTAATAACTGAGCCACATTTATTTTTTCCCTCTTACTGCTTTTTTCAAAATTTTTTTTTTTTTTAATTCTGAAAAATCTACAAACAAATTGTAAACTATAAATGATTTTTTAATTGTTACACACACATTTTTGTAACAATCCCTTATTGTCATAGAAACATACATATCTATAAATTTCTAGTCATAAATGTGGAATTTTTAATTGCTCTTGAACACTTTGAGTGTCTGCTGCTAGCTGTAACAATTACTACCATAACTTTTGTTCGTCACTCTTCGTTCTTCGGGTATGGGTAGCTGTCTCAAACTCAAACAAGTTGTGAGCAACATCAGCAATTTTACCATTTACTAGTTACTCCCTTTAATTCTTGCACTTTTTACTTTACTACGCAATTAAGAATTTGCATGCAAATGAATCAATGATTCGAGAATACTCGTATCGGTGCAGAGAAGAAAGCAAACGGAATTGCATCGAGTTGAAAGAACAAATCATTAATTAAACAAGCCACCGCTGAGTAGTGATGGTATGTTAAGGTGCATTAAGCTATAACCTTCGACAACTAGTAAGGTACTTAAATGTGTACATATGCAAGCTATTTGTACCCACTGTAAAAGGGCACAGGTAACTGGGTAATGCTGATGCCTTTCTAGTTTTTTGCCTTTCATTTTGGGTGGAAATGCAATGCCAATACACGATATTGCTGCCAGTTTATTGGCATAGATTAAGTGCGTCATTGCTTGCAACAACAACATGTTAAGCTACGTAATAAATGCCAAATAGTACATGCATTATATGCACTTGTAAATACGTACATTTGTATGTGCGTGTGTGTGTGGTGTATTGGCATCAGCAATGCATATGCTGATGACTACCAAGGCATTACTCTCTCTCTCTCTTCTAGCTGCAATCGCCGAAACCAGCAACATGCTTAACTTGCTGCCTGCTACTGCATGTTGCTACTGCTACTGCTGCTCCTGAATCCTTTTCAAGCTATGTTTTCTGCTAAACTATGATGCTGTTAGTATTTTTTATGTAAATTTTCTTTCCGCTTTTACTTCCTCTGTGTGTTTGATTTGCTTTTTGCGCAACATACATATATATGTACACACATACATTAGCAAAAGGATATTTCGCCAGTTTTGAAGTTTTCGTTTTCGTTTTCGTGTATTACTCCAAATCGTTTTTGGGTCATAGGGAAACTGCATTCGATGTGTATTTATTGAACTGTGATAAATTTTAGATATGTACATACCTAATTCACATTTATGCGAATATGCTGCAATGCCATGACTGTGTGCTGTTATCTTTACGTGAAAATCGAGAAGCGTTAGCGAGACGAAGAGTGAGGGGAGGATAGAAATAAGTAGATACGAAGAGCGTGTACTTTGAAGGCAACGGATGCACAGCGCTTCGTTATTGCTCTACAATAAAAAGAAGCTCTACAAAAATAGTAGCTATTTTTGCTCCTGGTTGCCTTTAATTTTGTGGCATCATTTTTGATGGCCTTCAGTGGAAATATTGAAATATTTAAAATATTTTAACTGTTATTTACAAGGAATTTTACTCACTGTTATGAATTTTATTATTCTTCGACTTTTGATTTTACCATATGCCTGTTGTTTTCGGTTTTTAGTCTGTGTTCTATATGATTTTTAGTCTTAAGACTTGGTCTATTCTCCTTGATTTTTGGAATTTGGTGTTGAATTTTTTTTATTTAACCCTTAACTTTCGGTTTTTGACGTTTATTATTTCAATACTAAAATTTGATTTTACCTGTCTTAGGTTTAGTTAAGACTGTTGCTTTTAGTTTTCTATGTCTATAATCTCTAGTCTTAATTCTAGAGACTTTTGGTTTCTTCCCAATGGATTTTGGTCTACGGTTGAGATTCTTGTTTAATTGTTCTCTGGTTTCAGATCTTTTATATTTTGTTTCTGGTCTGTGTGCTACTTTTGCTTTTCAGTCCAATTTTTTTCGGTCCTGTACCCGTGGTCTGTTATCTATGATATTTGGTCTATGATCTTTTTTCATTGATCTGTGATTTCTAATCTCTTTTCTTTGGTTTTCCTCTTCAGTTTTAAACCTGTGGTTTTTATTTTTGTTCTATATTTTGTGGCCAAAAGTCTAGAGAGAAGGATTCTGTTGTCTTTTATTTTTAGTCTGTGGTTTTTGATATTTGATTTTTAATGTTTGATACTTTTAGTTTTATAGTTTTAAGCCTTTGGATTGGATCTATTGTTTTCTGTTTTATTTAAATGGTAGTTTTCTATATTTTAGCACTGTTTTTCTGGTTTGTTGTGCAGCGTCGCGATTCCACTCATTTTTGTTCTCTCTTTCTTTGAATAAAACATTTTAATCAATCGTTTGGATTAAGATTAGATTAAAGTTTCTGTTCTATACTAGAATACATTTAGGTGAGAACTATCCATTGTGATACCACATGGTTGGACCTAAAGCCTGCAAAATGGTGTACTTTTACACTTTCTTATAATCCTCATTCGATATGAAATCGGTAGAAATATAATAAGTTTATGAGAATTAACTACCATACCAAGGGAGGAATCGAACAGCCAATGTTTTGGGTGAGAGATCAAACTTTAAACGCTCAAACTTTTAAGATCAAACTTTAAACGCTCTCAAGCTTTCATTTTAAATCTAAAATATTTAGAATAACTGGGAGAGAATTTAATTTCATACTCTTCTTTAAGGTTACGACTTCCGTTTGGTTTTTTTGCGCTGCTCGTTCATCAATTTCAGGACATAGATACATCTAAATTTAAATCAATCAATTCCTTTGCATATCCTCAACACTGTGTATTCAACCCGCATTTTTTTGTCTCCTCACAAGATTTTTTTACAATTTCTTTGTTTCGCTTATTCATGTTGCAAAAACAAGAACAAAACACCGAGATATTGAAAAATGTTGTTCGAAGTAAGGAGAAAGATAATGAAAGAAAAAGTAAAAACGTAAAGATGTAAAGTAAAAACGCTAATTCATCATTCAATTTTCAGTTTCAGTTTCTTTGTTTGCGTGATAGTGATGGTGGTGGTGTTTGTGGTGATGAACATTTGTACAAGCAAAAAGCGAAGAAAAAACAAGTAACTAACTAACACATCATCATGAACAATGGTAGTAGTCGCAAGAACATGGAGTTGCCATTAGAAATTATTCAGCTCTCGACTTGCGACCGGATTTTTCTTGCGTATGATAAAATTGTTTTCTTCCAATGCAAAAAGGAACTCGGAAAATAATTGCATGCCAATAAGTTTACATAGAAATAGTAAAGGTTTCAAAGTAAAATAATATGGCAACACTGTACCATCATCGTACAGCACAATCAAACATCAACAACCATCGTCATTATCACACACTAAAAAGATGAGAAAAACGGGCGTGAAAGTAGAAAATTGACAACACATACTCTGGAGAAAAAAGTCGCACACAAACAAAAACGCGCATAAACACAATTCACCCTAAGAACATAAACTAGAAAAACGCATGATTTTCAAGATATTTCAGCTCCTCGGTATTTACGAGATAGATGCTGTTGATATTTGCTAAAGTTTCAGTTTTTTCTATCACACTTTCTCTTTGCACTCATTTCTCCTTCACTAGAGTTTTCGCAATATTACAAAAGTTGCAAAAGAAGGAGAAAAACTTGGGGAAAAAATAGAGAACTGATTAATAATTGATTAAAAATGGTGCACCACAAATGCATTAGTTACTTTTGGATTTCGCATTATTTTTACAGCATCCCATTGCAAGTTTTGCGTTGCAAGTTGGCGTGGTTGAAAATAAATTTTAGTTTGTTTTTGTTTTTGTTGTTGTTGTTGTTGTGGATAAATAAGCCTTAATGTTTGTTGCTGGTCCTGCTATCGCTATTGTTGCCGTTGGTTGTAAATGATTTTGTGTTTCTTAAAATTGTTTGCAAATAAAATTACTTGCATTTACAGTTGAAGAAATATAAAATATTTTTTCCGATTTAAGTTTGTCGGATGAGTCTCCGAAATATTTTAAATTTTAACTGAACATACGATTTTAATATTTTATTTCCTTAACGCGCAACTTCTTGAAACATAACTTTCTGAGAAAAAAACACTTTTCCGATTTATGGGCTATAACTAAAAAAATGTTAGGGAATTTCTGCCTTTGGTAAAATTGTGCGTACAACTTCCTGAAACTAAGCTTGTCGTGAAAACTCGAGATGACTTAATTCAACTCTAGGTAGTAAATGAGGTGCTGAGGTAATCTAGAGGTTTTTCTCGATAAGATATGTTGGAGAAAGTTGTGCTAAAGATATTAGCTACAGTTTCACTGCTGACAGTTAATTCGATTCTAGGCACTAAAAGGCTCTTTAGAGGTATTTTCTCGACAGACTGTGTTTAATAAAGTTGTTCGAAAAGATATTTGCCACAATTTCACTGTACGCAGTAAAATTTAATTTCTTACCGTTATTTTATTATAGGCCAGTAACTGAAAAATGGTGTCTTAATTCGACTCTAGGCACCCAAAGACTCCCTAGAAGTGTTTTTCCGACATTTGAAATCCAGGAAGTTGGGAGTAAAGAGAAATCCCTTACCGCTTTTTAGTTATGAGCCAGAAAATGAGAAAATTGTCACTTAATTCGACTGTAGCCACTAAACGACCCTCTAGAGGTTTTTTTCAGAACATGAATATTGTCAATAAGATAGCTAATATGATAGCAGTATCTGCCTTCCGTTAAAATAATATCAACCAATGACAGAATTTGTCATATTCTGGTGGGCCCAAAAAATTTATTTTCTTCCTGACTGACTCATTGAATCATACAATTGCTTCACTGAAGAACGTTGAACTTAAATCAATGAAAAACAAACAAGAATTCTACGAAGTTATCCAGTCAGAAATCTCCGATCCAAGTTGCAGCTTTAAGAGAAAAAATATCGCTATAGCTCATGTATTGCTCTTTGTAACTTTATGGTTTGAAAATCCCCGAGCAATGCCGGGCATTATTCACTTAGTCTTTTCTCTATACAATATGTAGTTGTTTTCCAACCAACAATATTTTGCGCCTGCAGAGAAATATTTTTATAATAAAATATTCAAAACTTTTTCAATATTAACAAAAAAACAACAACATAGGCAACAATGAGTGTAAAAATTTGCTTGTATTTTACTGGGAGTTGATGAAAAAAGAAAAAGTTTGATGAAATTTTGATCATCATTTGACGCTAGCATTCGGTCATTAATTAAAAGTTTTGCAAATGGCAAATGATAGCATCAGCAGTACCTAACAAACTGTGATAAACTTCAACATACACACACTGTTGCTACGCAGACAATTGACAATATTTTCCACAGCAAAACATATAACAATAATAAAATTTTTGCACTTTTTATACGTACATAAGGTGTATGTACAACATAACATTTTACAGACTTCAAAAGCAACAACAATAATTGTGTAAACACCAGTACAACTTTATTGTAATGCTGTATGAGCAGTTTACCTACACTGCAAGAAATTTGGTTTGAAACAAGAAAATTAAGTGATAAGTTTATATGAAATAAAAAGAAAATACACACTTAATATGTTTTGCGAAAAATGTGTATTTCTTACACATTTCTGTATTTAGTAAATACTGTCTGTGTGTTATTGGTTAACTCCGGCGATTTTCACAACACAAAATATAAATGTCACCTTTCTAATTATAAATGTATAAAATACTTAGTTTGTTTATTTATGTCATTTTGTTGCATATAATAGAAATAAACTTCTACTATTACTATTCAATTCTTTAGCATTGATTTTAATCATATTTCACCAGAGTAAGAGTAAGGTGGTCGCTTTGGTGTAGTGGTAGTGCGTTGGACTTCTACGCAGAGTGTCCGGGGTTCGAATCTCGGCACATGCAAAATCAAAAAGTAGAAAAAATAATTTTTCTACACGGCACCACCTCTTGGCAGGCAATGGCAAACCTACAAGAGTAAAAATTGCCTATGAAAAACTTTTCATTCGCCGTTCGGATTCGTCATTAAACCGTAGGTCCCATGTAGGTCCATTCATGTACAAATATAACACGCACAACATGAGTGGATGCGAAAAGCACGAAAAGCTCGGCCTAGGCCCTCCATGGGTTGTTGTGCCATTAAAAGTAAGTAAGTAAAGTAAAGTAAGAGTAAGTTTTAACAAATATTTTATTTTCACACATTCTAGGATTAGTGGCTTCTTTTTCTACATATAGCATTGAAATTACTATATTTACTTGCCAAATATACCATGCGTGATATTTTATATGCGTGTTACTGATAAATCTTTTCTTAGAGTGTAGCTATATTTTCATGTTCATCATGACCACAACATCATCACTACAACATCACACAACAACATATCAATGCAACGGAAAACTTTATTTTTAACCAATTGTTATCACAGTTCGTGTTGTTGTTATCATTAAATCGTGTATCGTGCCGTCACTGCTGAAGCGAAGGTAATATTTCCACTCAAAAGCTCAAAAGTAAATATCAATAAAGTACAGCGCGTCACTTTAACTTTTATCTATGCATTTATGGCAAAAAAAATAAACTTTTCAATCTGAAAATAAATATCATAATGACAAAACAAAAACAACAACGGCAACATAAACGTTATGCCTTTCGGCATTTTATTACTATAATTTTAATTATGCTCATTTATTTATTACACACTGATTTATTTTGAAGTGAGCAACTTTTCACAATATTCAAACACCCGAAGTGAAGAAAGTAAAGAGGAAGCAATAACAAACAAACAAAAAATAAAAGAAAAACAACATTTTATGAAAGTAATTATAAAATTATTATTGTTTTGATAAAAAGCCATTTCCAGTTTTTGATTAATGTGCACGCAAACTCTTCCACACACACACACACACACACACACACACACATAAACATGAGCACTTCCACCTACACACAACAAAAAAAAACAAAAACAAAAAAGAGTAAAGGCAAAGCGCAAAGTAGACCAAAATGCCAAAGGCTAATTTCGAAGAAGCTTTAGTTTAGAAGTTCGGGCAAGCACACACAACGTGTGAATGTGTGTGCTTGTGTATTTAAAGGAAACTTTTCATTTCTCAGAAACTCATTTCATTTAGCCAAAGTTATATTTAGTTTTACATTTTTCCAATTGGAATTTTATGTTGCTTGATGAAAAAAGAAAACAAAAAATGTCATCGGTGGTTTTGCAATAAATTTTTATAAATATTTACGGTGTAATAAAAATACAAAAACTTTCAATAAACTCATTGACAAAGGAGCTGTAACTAAATCAATTTTTAGTTGCAGATTGCTGGTAAGAAGATATTCAAATAATGATACTTCCCCATTTTTCTCTCGCTTCATCTTCATTTCCCCTCTTCGATCTTTTTGTTAAGTACATTGACTGGGCACCCAAATCTTCAGATTGATCCCTCCAGATTTCTGTTTGTGGCGTTATTTGAAAAGCAAAGTGTATGCCAACAAGCCTCAGGGCATTGACGAGCTCAAGGCAAACATTCGTTGCGAATCATTGCTTTGAATTGGAAAGAGTCAAGTGGAGAGAAGAAGAAAGAAAGAGGGAAGTTCCCAGTTGCAGTTGCAGGTGACTCTTAACTGTTTCTTGATATTACCACTTCATGTTACTTCCCTTTTGTTGATATTTTTTTATTCATTCGGGTTGCCATTTTATCCTCGATGACGTGGTTCTTTTGATGCTTGGTTTGTCTGTGAATGTTTAGCATGCTGCCTACATCACGAAGGCAGTTACTCTCTCCTTATATAGTTTCTTTCTCATCTCCGTGACTTTGTTCTCCTGTTCCAAGATTCTTCTTCTCTATGTTCTCCCTTATTACTCTCGTCCTTTTTCTTTCCTCATTCAATATTCACCTTTCTCTTTCACCTCTTACTCATTGCTGCCTCATCTTTCTTAGCACCTTCATGGAAGATATAAGGGAAGTCTTCACACTTTGTTTCTCTCTTTATCTCCTTTTATTTTACTTTTTCTGTTTGTTCCCCTCACTACTACATTTTTCTTTTACTCCTCTCTGTCTCCATTCCCGTTTTCCTTCCACTTCTTTTTTGCCATTTTTGATTTTTTCTCTCTCTTTATTTTATGCCTTCTCTCGTTTTCATAACTATCCGATTCTACCAATTTTCCCTCTACCAATTTTCCATTACTATTTTTGTTTCTTTTCTCTTTTTCCTCCATTTTGATAATTCTTCATTCCATTCATTTCTTATCCTCTCCCTTTACTGTATTTTGCTCTCTTTCCTGTTACACGTTCTGCTGCTTCCATGTCAAAGTTTCTTTCTGATTCACTTTTTTCTTTCAATTCTCCGCCACTCCATTTCAGGGATACTTTTCCAAATTACAGTTTCTCTTTTTCATTTGCTTCTAATTTATTTTAATAATTTATGTACTAAAAAACCAATGAAAAACTAATACTAAAGTAAAGTCTGTTTACACAAAAGTAAGACAAAAGAGGCAGCAAATCTTGCTGTATGACTTTCCTCATATTCATAAAATTGCAAACTATTATTTCAATTTCCATTGTTTATAATTTCTGTAGAAAATTGTTGATGTTTCCACATCATTGACATCACCATCGGCATGGCTGTCGTCGTTGTCGTCCTCATAATGATAATAATAATGCCACAATAGAAACGCTTGAAAAGAAAAACAATTATAAATTACGTACGTACTCCCATGCAATCCAGCTCCAGCTCCAGCTCCACTCAACTCAACTCAACTAAACATAACAAAAAAAAGTGAAAGAAAAATATAAATTCATAATTTTATAACAATAGATGAATGCAACGAATGTGAAAATTTTGCAAAAGACAATCTACATATGCATTGAAAACTACCCACTCACACACACACACACACACACACACACACACACACACACACACACACACACACACACACACACACACACACACACTCACATACTAAGAATAATAATAATAATAAAAGAAACTTCAATAGAATTTCTTCGTGTTCTCTTCTTCTGTTCTACTAATATGTAACACCACTACATAAGTAGGACGTAGTACATAAGTAGTGGTAGTTATTAGTTGGTAGTTGTAATAATAATAGTTTCTTCGTTACTAGTTATACCAGTTGTAATGATGGTTTGAATGGTTCTTGTTGATGGTGTTGCTATTGTTCGCTTGTACTGGTAGCTATTGCCTCAGCATGAGCATGATATTGTATCTATGAAATATAGCTGCACAATTTCTACCTTGAAGGCACTTTAAAAGATAAAAGATATTTTACGTTATTTATACATGTGTGTGGGTGTGTGTGTGTATGTGTGTATGGTGTAGCCAGTTTTCTTGTAGTCCGCACACACAAATATGAATGCACGTGAAAGCAGCACACATGCTCACCAACACAATATGGCTGCAAGATATGCTTGCCTGTGTGTGTGTGTGTGTGTGTGTGTGTGTGCTATATGGCCATAGAAATTTTACAACTTTAATAAGATGCAAAGAAAGCTCAAATTGGCCAACAAAAATAGCGCCAAGAGCTCAAAAAAGGAACAGTACAACGAACAACGAGAAAAATCGCAGCTTACATCTCTAAAGATATACATATGCACATATATGTATACATAGACACATGCATGTACATATACGTATACATATCTACACTCTTCAACACTGCCACCGCTTTGCAGAAATTTGGCATGAACGGAAATTTATATTGTAAAAGTTTAAGCATTTGTTTCCGCCTTAACATATACGCCCATGTATGAGTATTCGCATGTGTATAGAGATGTGTGTGTGTGTGTGTGTATGTCTCTGTGTGTGTGTGTGTAAATGCATGCATATATGTTGGCAATAAGTTTTCTGAGCAGGCGCGCCATGCCGTACAGTACTTTTCTCCTTCTCCTTCCAATCCTGCTGCTTTTGCTTCTCCAAACAATGGCAAGCTTGTGTCGATTGTTGTATGCATGTGTGTATGTGAGCACAGCAGCATTTGCATATCATAACCACGTTGTCATCGCGTGTGTGTACGTTGGCAGCAGTTACAGCACCAGCAATATTGCTGGTGGCACTGCTGCTCGCTCCTGCCATTGCTGCTGCGGTTGTTTGTTGCATTTATAATGTTGCCAATGTTGAGAAATTCATCACGCATGCAATTTTTCTGCATCTAAAATAGTTTACTTTAAATTTTTTTTTTTTCTTTTGAACAAATTCTGTTTTTTTTTTTTGGTGTAGATTTCTTTTCCCAACATTAGTTTCTTTTGGCATTAAACTATGGCTATGACTTGTATTTTACATATGCATGAATACATGGGAGTGTCAGCAAACGTACGCTTACTTGACTTATAGGTAGTAACTAGAATGCTTAAATGGTAAAAGGAAAAGGTATAAGTTGAAGCAGAAGTAGGAGGGGAAGTAAACGTGGAAGTAGAAGTGGATATAGAAGCAGAAGTTGAACTAGAAGCAGAAGAAGAATCTGCAGTAGTTGCAGCAGCATGGAGGCGTATCGGCTCATGTACTCTCTCGTATGTAGGTAGCTACTACCTACACATGTATTTCTCTGTTTCTTCTTCTTTTAATACTTTACTTTTCTTTGCGCTTTGATGTGTCTGAATGCTGTCTGAATGCGGAAAAGTTGTTTACATAAATGCCAAGAAGGAAAATATAACGAAGATTAAAGACGTGTTTGGTTTGAGTGCCGCAACAGCAGCAGCATTTTTTATGAGCGTTTGTGTTGTTGTTGTCAATTGCATTTCATATTTATTTTTATTTTACCCCCTACTTCACTTAACTTCTTTTTTGTTGTGGTTTTGAATTTCTTAGCACTTTTGCATATGGTGTTGATTTTGATTTATAGTTGAGAGTCTCGCACTTGAATTATGTCAATATTTGCAATAGGTAGAAATGTACGAGTACATACGAGCACATACACATACATACTTACTTACATTCTCGTGCATAAATATGTACATAAGTACTCGTTTTTATGAGTGATTGTTTTGCTTAATTAAATCTTAGATTGTAATGAATTTTTTGAATTTTAAATTTACTCGATATTATTTCCCTTCTATGAAAAGCAGTTAGTACCACAGTGAGTATACGTAATATTTACAACAAATTGAATCTAATGCAAAAAATTATTCACTAAAAAAAGGAGTGACAGAAAACTTTCTAATGCAAGTGGATTTCAAATGCTTGAAACACTGAAAGATTTCAAGTTCTGGGGGATTCCGAATGCGGGAAAATTTAGATTGCGGGGGAATATTTAACATCCAGTGATATCTCGAACGCTGTAAGATTTCAACGATTTCAAATATATAATGCGGAAGAATACTTAAACAATTCGAATGAGAAATGATTTGAAATGCAGGACTATTACAAATTTATTGTAGTAATATTTTATATTCAGGAAGATATCAAATTTAGGTCTCATTAGGAATGCTAAAAGATTTAGAAGCAAATAATTTTCAAATTCGAAAAGATATCCATACGCAAGGCAATTTTTTTTTATTGAAAACCATTTCCAAGCTGTGGAAGTTGCAAATTGAAAAAGTTTTGTAATGCTGAAGGACTTCAGATGGTCAACGATTGCAAACAAGGCTGAAGTTTTCGATCGTTGTAGTACTCCCATGCCGGAGTCGGGCATTTGTCTTTAAAACTATAATTTTCTGTGGACTAGTTTTCTAAATCATAAAAACAACGAAATTTGGATATGAGTGGGTAACCTCGTGCCCACACTTTTACGTTAGTAGAACATGATTACATAGTTTCGATCTTTCTTCCTTCATTTATTTCTACGATTGTGTACCTTGCCTATCACCTTTCTGGTCTTTATTACGTTTCATTCTATATCCTTTTCTTCTTGTCACTATATGTTTCTTTTTAAATAATCTTCCTTTCTTTTTATTTTATCTCTTTCTCTTTGCTTTAACAATCAACAACACAATCTCGTATAGCTTCCCTCTTCTGTGTTTCTTAACGTATTCCTCATTGCCTTCTATTTCCACCTAATTTATTCTCTTCTATGTTTTAACTCTCTTTCTTCACTTTGCCTATTTATCTCTTTCTGATTTTGTTGTCCAGTTCTCCTTTTTTTCACTCTTATCTAACTTATACTCACCTTGTCCCACTTTACTTACTTTACTCGTTTATATTCACATTTCTCTTTTAATTTTGCATACTCTTCGTTCACTCCTTCTAATAGTTTAACATAGCTCCCTTCTTCATTTATTTTACCTTTTATCAACTACGCGTCTGTCTGTCTTTCCCAGACGATAAATCTTATAATTTCACGCTTAAATCATAGAATTATTAAGCCCATTTCCGTTACAGACTGCGCCAAATAAATTTCAACATTAACTTTTTATTTGATTGCGTCTTCGTACGTGCGCCAGGATGTTGGCGCAAAAGTAAAGAAATAAAAAACAAATCAAAGAAATTGTTTAACTGCAGCGCTTTTGTCTACGCCATTTTCATTTTACTTGACTTTTGTTGCTACATAATACTTCTTAAGCAAAAATAGTAAAACAAAAACTAAAAGGAAGAAAAATTGCATTGGAAACTCAAATATCAGCAGCAAAAACGAAGAAGAAATGAAACGCAATCCGCACCTAATCGGCGCTGCAAAAAGATAAAGTAAACAAGAAAAGAAAACGGAAAGTCTAAGAAAAGAAATTGTTTCTTGTCTTTGTTCACAGCGTATGTACATATGTGTGTGTGTTTGTGTATGGAAATGGACATTGTATGTATGCAGCAAGCATGAAAATACTTTTTCACTATTTACTACGTGCAAAAGTCAAACTTTATCTAACAGAAATATTTCATTTTTATTATTTTTAGCTTTTATTATTATGTACTCGGCTTCTTTATTCGGCTTGTGCGGTAAAGTCGGTCGCATTGATTTGAGGTGATTTGCGTAGAGTTCAGTTCTCAGTTTATATTTCTGAGAAAGATTTTAGATAGATTCAGCTTAATGGCTTGAGTTGCAGGACAGTAAATGGAAAGGAAATGGAAAGGAAATGGAAAGGAAATGGAAAGGAAATGGAAAGGAAATGGAAAGGAAATGGAAAGGAAATGGAAAGGAAATGGAAAGGAAATGGAAAGGAAATGGAAAGGAAATGGAAAGGAAATGGAAAGGAAATGGAAAGGAAATGGAAAGGAAATGGAAAGGAAATGGAAAGGAAATGGAAAGGAAATGGAAAGGAAATGGAAAGGAAATGGAAAGGAAATGGAAAGGAAATGGAAAGGAAATGGAAAGGAAATGGAAAGGAAATGGAAAGGAAATGGAAAGGAAATGGAAAGGAAATGGAAAGGAAATGGAAAGGAAATGGAAAGGAAATGGAAAGGAAATGGAAAGGAAATGGAAAGGAAATGGAAAGGAAATGGAAAGGAAATGGAAAGGAAATGGAAAGGAAATGGAAAGGAAATGGAAAGGAAATGGAAAGGAAATGGAAAGGAAATGGAAAGGAAATGGAAAGGAAATGGAAAGGAAATGGAAGGGAAATGGAAAGGAAATGGAAAGGAAATGGAAAGGAAATGGAAGGGAAATGTTTGTCCTAAAAAAATTCTGCGCATAAATTATGTGATCTACAGTTCGCATACGACTGAGTTTAAGTTTACACATTTCAAATGTTGGTTGTGGGTGCTGATAAATGTTGAAACATCGTGCTACGGACATGCATCAGCAAATGATTTCACCGAAGCATTACCAATTTGGAAAACTTAAATTAAGCAAAGGAAATGATGGCGATAATTTGCGATGTTGCATAGCAAGCATATTTAAGTATAAGACACAAGTGAATAGCATTAGCGTTCAATGGCCTTTTACACACTATTTCCGTAATGCTTAGATACACTCCTAGTCTTCATTTAACAGGTTGTGTTAATTTGTAGTCTAGACAAAAGAAAATTTTGTATTGTATGCATGCATTTTGGGTGGAAACATTTCGTGTTATAAAAAACCATTTTCGGAGGGTAAAATGTTGCGAAATCGTAGCATTGTAGCAGCAACTTCATTCCGTGTGCAATGTAAATAAAGTACTTTGTTTTCCATTTCCACAATGCAATCACGCGTGATGCATAGTAATTATTGTTAAATAATTAATGTAAGTAGTGGGTAATTCTAATAATGAGCTAATTAATATTATTTAGTAGTTACTTACTATGCATTTACATTTAGTGAACTAATAATACATTTGGTTATATTTTAGTTTATATTAACTCTTGCAATTAGTCATAGCCAAACATGCACACATACATACATACATTAACCGAAATTTTGCCAATCGCATTTAATTGACTATAAAAATTATTTACGTGCCAATAATTACAAATGCAGCAGCATCAGCATCATCAACGACAGCCACAACGATGGCAACTGTTACTTAAACTACTTAGAACAACTCCAACTAATAATAATACAACAACAAACAAACGTACACTTTGTGTTTGCATGTACAATAAATACGAGTGGTATGTGTGTATGTGTTTTTGGCAACAACAATAATTTTGTGGTGTAAGAATACATGCAACAATAATACATACAATCAGTATTATTACCATTAGCAGCATTATCACCAATACCACTTTACACCACCATTATACATAGTTACCATTTATGCATTCAGTCACCACTGTGCACACTAACACACATACATACTTACACATACATGTATTATTGTAAATGTGTATTTTGACTTTATGAAATTGCTTCACTTAATGAATTTGACATCAATTTACAATTTCCAATAGTTGGTTGAATTGTGAAGATGCACACACACACACACACTCACACGCATGCGTTTATACAAACTTATATACTGTTATACATCGGTTTCTCTACAGTTGAGTGTCCACCTCATCCGCCAGCATCATCGTCACATTAGAAATACTTAGCAATCGTGTGAAAATTTTATCTTTTAACTAATCAAGTAGGGTTTATACATAATTCGTAACGATTTCATATTTCCTTTTTTAAGTAAGTATTAACTAATATAGTTACATAATTATTATATATTTTAATATTAAGTAGTACTGGGAAAATACCCGCATTCACTTATAAATTTTGCTGGTCCAATGTGATTTTAGCACAATCAAACCCAAACTAAGAAGAGACAGTAACTCTACCTAAATTAAGAAGAAAAATAAGACAAAAATCTGACCAATTTGAGGTAGCAATTTACAACAAAAATCAAGCCAGAAAAAATTTAGACCAAAATTAAACCAAATTAATGTTTAGACCGCAAATCAGCCAAAATTTCGGCTTAAATTCACATAGCAAATTATGATTAATATTTGGAACAAAAATCAATCCGAAAATCGGACCAAAAATCACATTAAAACCACCTCCTCAAACCAAATCGGAAATCAGACCAAAAACAACGATTTAATATTCACAAAAAAGTGAAACATAAATTTTGTCGAAATTCCTCACTCAAACATATTAAAAGTTTAAAAGTCAGGCGAAAATACGAAAAAAATTAAGACGAAATTCATACCGAATATCAAACTATATTCAGTCTAAAATTTCGACTAAATTTTAGACCAGAATTTGGACAAATATTCTGACCTTAAATAAAAGTAAAATGTGAACTAAAATATCCAGTAAAATACCAATTCGGATGAAAATTCAGGTTAAAAATCTAGTTGAATTGCCAACTAAAAAACATTACAAAAATTTAACCAAATTAAGATAAAAAATTTTATAAAAAATAAATAAAAATTAAACCAAATTCGGAGCAAAAATCACCCCAAAATTCACAACAAAATTGAGACCAAAGTGAAAGTGCCACCACTACTTGATATCTCTGCTTCCGATTCTCAGACTTCAGAGCAATTCTTGGATGCACAATTTTCTCTTTACTCCACTCCGTGATAATTTTCTTCTCCTTTTTTCCGAGGCATTTTGTTGATTAAGGAAGGATGATATTTAAGATGCCGAGCTCTTGCCAGCATGTAAATTTAGAATATTGCCACCAACACGCATAACTATGTATGCAACGAGATTGAGCTTTCAGACTATGACGCTAGTAGTTCACTGGCAGTATGGAAGCCATGAACACTGACCGAAAGCCGTACTAGTTCCGCTCTGCGAATATCCAGGTGAAATTCAGTGATTCGGTAGCCAGATATTATTAGACAGTCTGATTAATATTTTCTACGATATATGATTTTAAGTAATCGCCACGCCCATTTACGTGTTTCGGAAATATAATTTCAACTATGATCAACGCCATAGAATATATGTATGTGCTGCATTCTGTTTAGTGGTTTGAGGAAGACAGTAATAAGTCAGACTGTCTGCACATAGTACACCGTTTATTCACTACAAAAATTAGTTTTAAATCAATAACTCGGCAATACAAGCCGATCGGTATGTTTTTTGCTAAAAACTCACCTTGCTGGTTCTCCTTCCGTACATATACTTATACACACACATGCATGTACTATATTTATGAAGGTATGTTCGAATAAATAAAAATAACAGGAAATTTGTGTTAAAATCCATACTCACCAAGGAAAATTTCCCCACAATACTGTTTACTCTTATATTATCTTCGTTTATGTTTCAAATATGCTTTGCTCTTTCTCGACTCTCTTTGCTCGTTACCACTCTTTCTCTCTCAATATACATAGTTACTTGTATGTATTCTTTCTTCTTCACCACACTGAAAGCTTTGCCTACGTATTCGTACTTTGTTTTTGTTAGGTCGAATTTTTGATTTTGCTATTTCATTATGGCACAGTAGAGAAACAGATGTTTTTCTAAAGGCAACTTTAATTAAATGTTATATTTTTGTGGAAATTTTAAATTAAATGAATGTGTGTTTAAATACCGGAAAATTCTTTTGTACAATTTTACAATTATTATTCAATTGATATTATTTTGATATTCATAATAATTTCATAGTAAATTTGTAAATTTAATATTTTACATTCCGAGAACGAAAAACTGTGCAGGTTGGTTTTTGTTTTTGTAGGCAGAAGAAAAGGCTAAGTAAAAATTAATACGCATTCTGTAAATGATCCTAGGAATACCGAAAAGTAAATTAAAGTTAAAAAAAAGTTGTTTCTGTAATAATAATTATAAAATTATTTCAAAATAATTGAAGAAAAATTTCAGTGGGAATTCAGTCTTTCGTAAAATTATTCTAAATATTGGATAGTATTGTAAATCATATTTTTGTAAGTAATCAGTAATTTTATTTGCCTTTCAATTAAATCCTAAGCAATTATTATTAGGAAATAAGTTTAAAATGTACTTGTTTAATTCAGAAGTGAATTAATCGGATATTAAAACACAAGGAAATTTGTATTTAAATTTAACAAGATTGACCAATTTATTGGAAGGAAAAATTATACAATAAATATATTGAAGAGCCCAACCGACGGGTGTGAAAGTGTTCTAGAGAAGAACTGAGAGAAGAACTTAGGGAAAGCAATAGCAAGAAAAGAAATTGAATGAAAAGAAACAAAGATAGAGAAAATATATAGAAATGAAAAGGAACATTAGGGTGGGAAGGTACTATATATACTTAATATACTTAAAGCGAATTAAGGAGAAATCAGAGGCTAGGCTGAAAGACCTATTTTCCAGGAGGTCTGGTGGTTTTAAAATCAACAGCATTACTTACATTTGACCAAATGTATAAATACATGTTAAAGAGTTTTTTTTCCAGAACGGCAACGCTGCACTCTGCTCGTTTTTAGATATTGACTGTAATTACCCCTAAAAATTGATGCAATTAAAATTCTACGCAAATTTCATACTCCAAAGTTTCATATCCTTCAAGTGTCGCTGATTACAAATATTTAGGTTGAAAATGTTTGGCACTTAAGTTTTGCCAGTACCAATATAAGTATTTGCTACCAATGTGAGTCACGATACTGCTACCTGGTACTGCTTCGTGTGCCAGTATTTGAAATTGTATCTGAAAACTTATAAGTATGTATGTATTTCGCACGCTTCAATTGTGTTAAATTATTTTTCTTTATTTTTCCCGGAACAAAATAATGGTATGTAGGAATTCATTAGTTTCTCCAAAATGCGAGTATGCATACACGTGCTCTCACTTTCATTTATTTATTCTGTGTGTTTATGTTGCCAAGTGACTGCTCCCGAACACATAAATAGGGAAAAGTTCTCATTATTCGCTGCCTATGGTAACTAAATTATTTTCGTTTTGTTTTGTCAATTTCCTTAATTATTTTCACTCATACTCTTTCTACATGTTTGTTTTTTTAATTAATTGCTTCCTTCAGCATACGTCAGTATTTAAACATTTCGTACATGTGTGATATTTTAAGAATACTCTTCTGGTAAATGTATTTTGCCACACCCCCACACTGACACACACGTGAGAGAAAGTTGAGATGTGTAGAAGCGCTCAATCAATTGGAAACACTTGGAAACACTCTAGTACTATTTACATACTTACACTTGATAGTATCTTATGTAACTAAGTATTTCATTCTGAAATAGTCTGATGCTTTTGAAATCAAAATATAACCGAAAATATAACACCTACGTGCATACTTTTACATATATTCATGAAAGGAAGAAGCTGACTGTAGCGTGGAGAAGTCGCTTATTACACTGCTAATAGCTTTCCTTAAACAGCTGCATAGTTTCCTGGGGGCTTTCATTAGTCAAATTATTTGCTACCACATGAGCGTAAATATGTACTCGTATGTACGCGTGTCTGAAACTAACTTGGTCATTTATATTTCATGTTACTTTAGTTGCTAGGTGTTTTACTTGTTGTTTTTTCTTTTGATTTTATGTTTATGCTTTATGTTGCTTCAAAAATTTGCGGAGGAACTTTTTTTCTTTCATTGAAGAACACAAGACCGTTGCACTTTTGAACCAGTGTAAAAAATGGGAAAATTAAAGTTTTTTCTTCTTTCTTCTTAAACTTTAATCGTTTAGGCGTAAGGCAAGTAATTTGGAGGGAAGGGGTTGGAAAATGAAGAAAAAGTAAGAAAGAGGTGAAGGATGAGATATGGAAGAGTTGAAAAGAATGAGTTAAAGAGGAGGGAAGAAAGAGGAATGGAAGAGCTAAAGAAGAGGTGAGGAAGAGGTGAGAAAGAAATGAGGATGAAATAAGAAAGAGGTAAGGAAGGAATGAGGAAGAGGTGAGGAAGAAGTGAGGAAGAGGTGAGGAAGAGGTGAGGAAGAGATGAAGAAGAGGTGAGGAAGAGGTGAGGAAGAGGTGAGGAAGAGGTGAGCAAGAGGTGAGGAAGAGGTGAGGAAGAGGTGAGGAAGAGGTGAGGAAGAGGTGAGGAAGAGGTGAGGAAGAGGTGAGGAAGAGGTGAGGAAGAGGTGAGGAAGAGGTGAGGAAGAGGTGAGGAAGAGGTGAGGAAGAGGTTAGGAAGAGGAGAGGAAGAGTGGAGAAAGAGTGGAGGAAGAGGTGAGGAAGAGGTGAGGAAGAGGTGAAGAAGAGGTGATGAAGAGGTGAGGAAGAGGTGAGGAAGAGGTGAGGAAGAGGTGAGGAAGAGGTGAGGAAGAGGTGAGGAAGAGGTGAGGAAGAGGTGAGGAAGAGCTGAGGAAGAGGTTAGGAAGAGGAGAGGAAGAGTGGAGAAAGAGTGGAGGAAGAGGTGAGGAAGAGGTGAGGAAGAGGTGAAGAAGAGGTGATGAAGAGGTGAGGAAGAGGTGAGGAAGAGGTGAGGAAGAGGTGAGGAAGAGGTGAGGAAGAGCTGAGGAAGAGGTTAGGAAGAGGAGAGGAAGAGTGGAGAAAGAGTGGAGGAAGAGGTGAGGAAGAGGTGAGGAAGAGGTGAAGAAGAGGTGATGAAGAGGTGAGGAAGAGGTGAGGAAGAGGTGAGGAAGAGGTGAGGAAGAGGTGAGGAAGAGGTGAGGAAGAGGTGAGGAAGAGGTGAGGAAGAGGTGACGAAGAGTTCAGGAAGAGGAAAGCTGTAGGAAGAGGAGGATAGAAGAAGGATGAGGTGAATAAAGTAAGGAAGAGGAGGAGTTGAGAAGCGGAAGTAGTGAGACATGATGCCAATGTGCAAGTTACTCTAACTTTCCCGAGATTTTCAGAGTCCAGTTTATTTTACTTTTAACTTTTCAAAAGATTCATTCTCATAGACGAGCTCTAAAATTCGATAGGAATGAAACAGATTAATTGTGGTTCAGACAAAATCGTAGGTTATTTTCAAGTATTTTTGAATACACTCAAGTATTCCTCGCAAACAATTTTCTGAAGATGAAGGGTGCTACAAGTCCGTTGACTCTCTTTTCTTCTTCTCAGTAGTTTTTCTAGCTTTTTTAGATGTATGTGTGGGACAAGGCGCGAGAATCAGATCCATCCTGACTGGCTGAAGAAGTTTAGGAATTCGTTTAAATTTATTTTACAAGTTTACCCAGGGTTTTCCTTCTAGTTCATTCTACAGCCGAGCATTCACAGTGAATTTTTGAGTCTATTTTTCCTTCGGGTAGTCACAACTGCGGCAGCTGCCAGTTTTAGTCAGGCCACATTGCTCTGCTTATTTAGTCTACAATTTAAAAATAATAGAAATAAATATATAAAAGATCTTCTCATTGTTCATGCTGCAAAAGTAGATTAAAGTAGTAACATAAAATACATATAAAAAGTTAAGTCAAGTCAAATTTGATTTTAATATTTTTAGTTTATTCAACACAAGCTTTATTTTTTGAATAAAGAGTCAGAATAGTTAGTCAGCTCTTTGTATTACAAAAGTAACACAATAAGTATAAGTTTAAATTTATGGCTTTACTTACTTAGACCTCAGTTTCATTTTGTTTTACTTTATCTCATTTATACAAACACACACTTAAAGCATTATTGCATTTGCTATATATCTAATCCAATCTTCTTATGTGAAAAGATTTTTGCATTTTGGGTGGTTGTTCCATTTTACATACCTAAAATCCTTTACCATGCGTAACGGGTAAAAAGTAACGCATTGAATTTATGAAATACATATGTATTTTATTTACTTCATTCGAAAAGGCATTTGTGTGTTTGTTTGGTTCTTCTTTTGATATTTATATGTATGTGGATAAACCTGTATGCAACCAACTGTTCAGGTAAGTAAACCAGCAGCTATGCAGCACTGGTGCTTGACTGTCTCCTTGTATATCTGCTCGAATTGCAGCACGCTCAATAAAAAAGGCACCAGGAAGTTCAAAGTGTGTTCATGTTAAACATTTTTAGAAAATATGTAGAGGTACATAGAAAGTAAAGAAGATTTAATGTCGATAATTTATAGTTACTCATACGCCGTGTTAAACCAAAACCAATCATTCTACAAGACGATAAGAGTGGGGAAAAATGTTTAAAAAATATGCACAAGTTTCAAAGCGTTGCTGATATTTTAAATTAAAATCACTCATACGACATGAAGAACCTAATACAATATAATGGAAAATAATCTAGGTACGCTTAAAGAAGTTTGCAGCAAGGAGAAGACGAAACCGGGTTAAGGACGTTTTGTTTGAGATCTTCTACTATATTCGCCCAAATTCGTTAAATTATAAATTAACCTTCTGCCACAAATTCAAGCTTGAACCTATTTTATTTTATTGAGTGTATTTCCAGTAGCGTAATGTGCTTTCTTTCTCTTCACTTCCTTCTTTGGTACTATCAGTTTTAAATATATTAAAAAAAAAGAAAAAGAAAAAAAAAGAAAACCAATGGGTAATGGTTTTCTCAATGGGGTTTTCTTCGGATTTAATGCCAATAATGCGCTCACTTTTACAGTCAAATGCTGTAACACATAGATATGTAGCGAGTAGAGCTTATGTCTAGCTAGAACCCACAAAAACAATACACATGTAACACATGTCCTGTAACTGAAAGTAAGCTAGGAAAAAAAGAAGGGATTTACTTGCTCTGTTTCTCCGTTTCTGGATATAAAATCCTTTGCACATGCGGCATGTCACTTTCCAAGTTGTTGCAGGTATCTTCTACATACTACATACTACAAGTAAAACATGTGAAGTAAATGGAAAAATGGTATTCGTTTGGCTAGTTTTGCGTTTTAAAATGAATTGTTTCACACGGTTTTAATTTTTTCTTTTGTACTTTTACTTGCGTATTGCCACTGAAGCAACAATAGTACTATAGCCTGTGTTTGACACAATGGTTTAAGGTCACACACACACTAATGTGGCAAACTTACCGTATTCTTTCTTAAATACAATGACGCAAGGTATCTGTGTGTGTGGGTATTTTCGGGTAAGCAAGTACTTCGTATGGCAAGTGTTTTATGTTGCTTTCTCAAAGCTGCAATTCTTAATTTTTTATGGTAATGCAAACATTTTTTTAAACTAAAATAGTTTGCCTTTGTAGTGGTCTTAAATTGAGTTGGAATATGTTACAAAATAGAAGATACACAGTTTTCGTTGTTGTTTTCATTTGTCCAGTACGGACAGCAAGATTAACGGCAAAATTATGGCTTTTAAGAACACTATTACGCATTAAATACTCAGAGGACTAAGTGTTTAGGTCCGAAGCCACAATTTTTATATTCATTAGGTTTAAGTTCATTTTTTGTAAACCTGGCCACCCTTACCAGCTCGATTTACCTTTCGTTAAGTTTGGAGAGAATAACGGGGGCAATTCGTCAATCTTTAGATATTTTACCGAAATGTTTAAAGAATTATTATTACTAATCGAGAAGCCTGAGTGCTTGAGGAACTGGCCTGAACTCGTAGGTCAGGTTCTCGGTCTTCTTCACATCTATCCATCCATCCATCCAATCGAGAAGCCGACAAGCTATTCTAATCACGAAGGAAAATTGAGTTGGAGAAGGTACGCCCCAATTATATTTTTTATAACTATAATAAATATTGTTAGCATATAGTATACCGCTGCTGTTCTCCTTTTCTACACGACTATTTTCAACTTCCCCCCTTATCCGGAGACGCAAAGCCTCGCCCCTTTACACTAAGTAATATCTCAAAATTACCCAAACTCAAATTTCACGTTATTAAGTTCTAAGGAAAATTATTTATTTAAATTTTTTAATAGAGTCTCCCATGTCGTATGAGTGATTTATTTTAGAAATCGAGATCACACATACATGGTATATTTTCTTAGTCCAGAGATTCCTTTTTCTGTTATTGGTTACTTAGACCCACGTGTTGTATGAGTGATTACTCATCGGGTAGATAGAAAAAAATCGACTTTGAAGAAAATCCTAGGTAAGCGTATTTTAATCGCTGGTTGTGTCTTTTTGTTTTGACTGAATAGTTTTTTCTGACTGAATTTATTCTTATGCCTTTTATTAACTCTAATTATCTCTTGTCGACTCCTTAAGGTCTTTATTACACTGGATTATCCTTGATTGTCTTCAGGCGACTTGAGCTCTATATAACCATCTTAAAGCGACTAGAAGTTCCTCAAATCTTCTCAAGCTGTCTCAGTTTATCTCAAGCTACCTTAAACCATCTAAGCTGCCTTATTGTGCCCCTCGAAACAGATGTGTAAATTTAAAATAATCTTCCACCAGATAAAGCTCTTGTTTCACGGTTCATAAAAATTATGTAAAAATGCAAAATAGCTTTTCATGAAGTTCACTTTATTGCTACTATGTAAATAATGTTCTTAAAATTTCTAGGTTATTTACCTGTGTACCTGACTCAATCCACAAAATTGCCATTAAACGTATGTGAAGCGTCGATGATGTTCGAAGCATGAAGTCATGCCGGCTTCGATATTTGATTAATGAAAGCGCACATATATAAGTATATTGCAAAGCCAAAATACAATGTAATCACTTTGACTAATATACCACCTCAGAACAAGTCAATAACACATACATACACACTTGGAATAAATAACAAATGGGGTTACATACACGAGTATGTAGACTTTCAGCCTGTTCTTCATGCTAACGTAAAGTTGATGATTACCGCAATTAACTTTTCGCAGCTGCGGCAATTTACATACATACCCAAATGTAAATACTACAAAATACCATAGTAGTAAAATACGTAGGTTATGCACATATGTATGCACAGACAGTCATGTAACAGATACATAAATCTAGATATTTGCATGCAGATACTGGGTACGAGTACTTGCACTGTATGTGCAGAGGTAAACATTTTTCAAAACTTACAACATTTCTCGTTGCGAGAAAGCCAGAAGGTTCGACTACTCGTACATTGATAGCATAGAGTATTTATGTAGGTATTATTTACCAGTTTAATTCAAATGTTGACTTTGCTACACAACATTTTGTTGATCGCATACGGGTAAATGCTGCACAAACAAAGCACACACACTCGTACACAGACACATGTAACAAAGGCCGAAGCGTATTGCAGCTGCGACATTTGGTAGCGGTGATACATTGTAGGTAGTGATAATGGTAGTGAGAGCAGCAACTACCTCACTTGGAAACAGGAAAAAGGTAGTAAGTATTAGGTACTAGGTGCATGCTCATGTACATTTTTATGTTCGTAGCATTTCGCATTCAATGTCGCACCACTGGAATTTCGTATGTAGTATGGCTTCTTAATTTTTTATTGTAGGCACAAATGCTGACAACATTCGGAGGCTGATAATGATGATGCTAATGCTTATGATGATTATGTTGATAATGGTGTCGTTGTTGATGTTATTGCTTCCACAATTGACAATGACAATGACAATGACAATTATTTAATATTTGTTGAGCATGTTCTTCTTGTGAAATTGGAAAAGTTGGTGACGTACGGCCATGGACATGATAGATAATGATTTTGTGTAATTCTGCATGTTATTGCCAAATAATTTCCTGTAGGGTTTTTGCTATTGAATTACATATGAACTATTGGCATTTAAATGGACAAAAAAAGAAATATATAAGTATTTAAGTGATAAAAGAAAATAAGTGAGAATTTGAGTAAATAGTTGTCGTGAACGGTGCTTACACGTTACTCGGACAACGTTCGATGAAGGTATATGAGTACGTATATAGCAATGCTTATCACCGACCAGGGCATTTGGGTTTACAGCCTCCTTGAACTGCTACTTCGAACTGTTTCTCAGCCATGGCCTGGGAAATGTCGAAAAATGTCGATGGAAAAGTGGAATAGTCTCAGGATGATCAATAAGTTGAGGATGGGCTCACTTCATTCCGATGTACTGGGTAGCAATCTGAGTGAAATGACTTGGAAACGTAGTTGGCCCATTTACAAGGTAGTAAGAAAACTTCTATTCTTTGCAAAACTTCTATTTCTTTCTTACTACCTTTCTTTTCTACCAGTCTCTCTCTCATACAGTCTTTCGTGCTTGCCTTATTGTAAATAGCCTCTAATAAGAAAGAGAAGAACGATTTCAGCTTTCACATTGTCTAAGCTTTTTTCCCCCTCCTTCCCAGTTACAATAGTCGATAAAAACCAGAATCAATTAAATTAAGTCATGGGCAAAAAGGCTTAGCCACAGGGAATCAGATGCAATGGGAGGAAGTCTGAGACAACCAGAGGCAGTCAATAGCGCTTTGATGATGCCAGATGCAGTGCAAAAATAGAAGAGTCACTTAAGTAACCCATTTCATAAAAAAGTGAATTTTGTAAAAGTGGCCCCTTTAGGGTTGGTGGCTTGGGGGTAAGGTTGTTCGAGAAATATATTAATGAGTGGAAATTAAATTAAGGTTGGCTTTACCTTGGATTTTTAATATAAACAATTCATCCATTTAACATTGCACTGACTGAAGAATAAATGTTTCTTCTTCGTAACTATAGAACAGAATCGATTCCTCTTGTGGTAACAGAATTGTACTAAATTCTTAGCACAATGTACCATTCAGCTACTTGCTAAGCCTTACTATTTCCAGAAATGTGTGGTAGGAAGGAAGTGAAAAGCTTTTAAACGTGATATTTCTTAAAAGTTTCTGCTTAATTTATTTCTACGAAATCAAGCATTGCCAAAGTGTATGTGAAAGTACGGAGTACAGATGCTTTTTGTTTTTCGGTTATAAAATGAAATGCCCTTGAGCTATATACATATTTGAAAATTTAAAAGGTGTCAGCACAAAATGCCCGCAGAGCTACAGTGCAGAGGTACAGAGCAGAGCTTTACGTTCAACTAATAAAATACCAAAAAACAAAAAAACCAAAGAAAAACGAATAAAAACACGGTAAATAGGTATTTACAGGTATTTACAACCATGAACCCACACTATATTTATAATTTTTTATCCAGAAAAGAAGTAGAGGGAAGAGAGAGAGAGACAGAGAGAGGGGGAGAATATATGTGTAAAAAAAAATTATAAAAATTCAATCAATAGTTTTCAACATGAAATTACACCACTAAAGTAGAAACATGTTTACGAAAAGTATCCACATCCATTTAATGGAAGGTCAGCGAGAAGGGCAACGGGGTAGAAATGGTGTAAGTAAGTAAGCAAGTACCTATACTACCAACAGGAGCAGCAGTAGCAAATGCTCTTACCACAATTGACCACAAAAATAAAATGCTTGCAGGGTAAATGCAATCAATTTCATACTACTTGCACAGCGTATAAATACACTAACACATATGAATATTGATTTGTATATGTAAGTGTATGCATAGCATGTAAGCATTTGATGCATTCAAATGAATCTCACGAGCTACTCCTTGTATGAGTGTGTGTGTGTTTTTGTGTGAAATCGAGGGTAGAAATATATAAAAGATATACCGAAAGCGAAATTATCGTTGTAAGAAGAGATGTGTTAGTAAAAGTGTTGAAATCAAATACGTAAGTACTTATGTACTCGTATGTATGCGTTGTGTGCGTGTATATAAAATGCATTGGAACAAAATGTGCATTGAAAAAGAATGAATATTCGCTATGCATGTATGTGACCTTGGAATCTTTTTGTTTTCTTTGTTTGCGTGTGGCACACTTCAACTTCAACCAAACCAACTACTTCATATGCGTACGAGTATGCACGTTATACCTTATTGAAGAAAGAAGCAGTTCAATGTTTCTCTATAGAAAAGTTTTCACTTATACGAGTACATATATTTGCATGTATGTATGTAGTTACATCAACTCAATACTCGCTTGGAATGGCACTTAACGCACTCAAGCGCAACTTACTATACACTTGCTCTATACTCGTATAAGTATGATGCAATGGGGTTGTGTTGCTGTGAAATAGAAAATGGTAAGGTTTCAATCCCAATTCTTTCAACTTTTAAACCTGCACAGTTCAACTACACTGATTCCGGCTAAGAGGTTCCGAATCATGTAAATGAGACAAATCAGCGATAGTCTTTAGGCAACATTTTCTGTATGCTTATTTTCAATGAATTCCCCTGTCATCTAATAATTTAAATCATAAAAAGTTTAGAGTTTCATACACAAATTTATAGATCTGAATCAAAATTTCATAGATCAGAACTACGTACAAGATCACAAATCTTTGTCTCATTATTTAAGAAATCAGAATTCCACAGACTCTAATTCCACAGATAGGAGAAAATCATAAAACTGGGCTCCATAGATTGAAACACCACAACAGATCTCCTCATATTACAAATTCATAGACCAGAAATTCATAAATCAAATTCCTATTGGTCAGATCTGCATAAATTACAGTTCCATAAATTAAAACTTAGTATATAATAGATCAGAATTCCGTAGCGAAAAACTTCATGGATCAGCATTCCATAGACCAAAATTATATAGATTTGAGTTTTATAGACCAGAACTCCTCATATCAAAACACCGTAGATCAGAACTCCTCTTATTAAAACTGTTTATATCAGAAATCCATCGATCAAAATTCCATAAACTACAACGATCCATCCCTGAGAATTCCACTTATAAGATCTGCAAAAATCACAGTTCTATAGATCAAAATATCGTACATCTGAACTTCACAGATAAGAATTTCATAGATCAAAACTTCATAGATCCGGATTCCATATACCGGAACTTCATAGATCAGAATTCCATGGATCAAACCTCCACAAACAGCAGCTGAACAAGTCACAAATCCATACATCACATCTTCGTAGATTATATTTAAAAGATCACAATTCCATACATCAAAACTATATAGATAAGATTTTAATTGACCAAATATCTTCTTCATGGATTAGTACTCTTCAGATCAGCATTACTTTAATCAAAACTACGCGCATACCTAAGAACTACAAATACCAGGTGTATAAGTATGAAATCGGGTATTTTTTCAAGAAAATATACGTTCCCATCTCTCTGGAAATTTGTGAATAGCTCGCCAAAAAACTGTTTGTTTTTTGAGTCAAACCAGTCATCGAGCCATTTTGTCACATTTTCTTACGAATCGAAGTGGTGCTCAGCAACTGCGTGCCCCATTGATGATAATAAGTGGTAGTTAGACGGAGCCAAGTCTCGTGAATAAGCCGCATGGGGGAGGGCTTCCCAGCTGTACGAATCTACCAATTCCCGAGTCTGTTTTGTTCGATGTGATGGTGCATTGTCATCAAGAAAAATCATTTTGTGTTGCCTAGCTTGCTGTTCTGGACGTTTTTGGCGCAAAGCACGGTTCAAATCGGCCAATTGTTGTTTGTGAAACAGACCTGTTTTCAGAAGGTCAAACCAGATAACACCTCGCTGATCTCAGAAAACACAAAGCATTGTCTCCTTTCCGAAACGATTGGACTTTGCTGTCGATTTGGCCGGTGTACCGGGCTTAACATATGATCGTTTACTTTTGGGATTCTCGAAATAGATCCATTTTTCATCGCCAGTAACAATTCGATGAGGCTATGACTTTCTTTTGTACCTGGCAAGCATCATTTCACAGGTGGTTTTTCGATTTTCTTGCTGTCTTTCAGTCAATTCATGCGGCACCCATTTTCCCATCTTCCCACCTTCAAAATCAATCCCGTAATCCCACGGCTTTTAAACGTTCAGAAATACATTGTTGTGACCCAACAAATTTAATTGTTCTGCAAGTTGTTCTTGCGTTTGACCATCATCCTCATCGAGTAAAGCTTGCAATTCGGCATTTTCAAACTTTTTCGATGGTCTTCCACGTTCTTCGTTTCTCACATCAAAATCGCGACTTTAAAACTTATGGAACCACTCGTTGTACTGTGTTTTGCCTAGAGCGTGCTGGCCGTAAGCTTCCACAAGCATTCGATGAGATTCCAAAGGAGACTTCTTCAATTGGAAACAGAAAATCAATGATGTCGGCATATCGTAGTTTCTAGGCACAAAATTCGACATTTTTATGAGAGAAAAAAATATGTTGTTGTATGGAACTTGGTTGTTTATGAACCGTATATTGTTGAAAGAGCTAAATGCGAAGAAATGGCGCCAATGATTTGGTTTGACAGAGCGTATAGTTTTACCTAGCGACACAGAGATTTCATTACCGGTTTCATACTTGTACATATGGCATAAAATGTTCGAAAAACATGAATCATACATCGATCGGAACTACGACAGAACTTTATAGGAAATAATTCATACAACTACTTACTTTGGTTTTATTTTGTGAACAATGTAAGTGTATGACGCTTGTTTCACCGCCATTTTGATAAGATTCTCGAATACATACATACATTCATACATGCATGCACCCAAGTGTATTTAAGGGAGTACACATGTACTCGCACCTATAAAAAAATACACAAAGTTAAATGCAAAGTGAATGCTACAAGTTTTTGCTTATGTTTGCGGAAAAAGAAATCCACCAGGATTGCAGCAACAATAAAAAGAATAAAAGAAAGCGAAAGGAAGTAAACAAAACCAAAAAAAAAATCCACACACACACACACAATTTTACCCAATGGCCAAGTGGAGGGTCGAAATGTTATTGAGCGTGAGAAAGTAATGTTGTATATGTGCGTCCGAGTACGCTATTGAAATATGAATTCTGTATGTAGATAGATATGTGTATGTGTGTGTGTGTGTGTGTGTGTGTTTACTTCGCTCTAATGGAACTGGTGCACTGTGTACGCGTACACTTTCGCTATGTTCTCGCTATATTTTCGACCGCTTCGTATTTTTTTCTTGAGGTATTTTAACGTTATTGCACTTTTTCTTGGTATTTGTATTCGTGGTAGCAGAAGTAAAACATACGAGTACATAGTTCTTGTTGTTGTTGTTCTGGTTTTGTTTGCTTTCATCGCACTTCAAAATTGAATTTGTTACAAATAAAAAAACAAAAACTACCAGTTCTTTGAATTTCTCTTCAACGAAAGTGTAATGAATATGAAAGTAGAGTGCAGAGGAGTGTGTGTCGTTGTGTGTGTCGTTGTGTGTAGCATCCACTTGCAAGTCGTTTTCTAGTTTTATTAGCGTTGATTCCACTCTCATTTCATTTTAGTGGAATTGCTGTAGAAAACTGCATATTTCACAGATAGTTAGGAGATTTAGTTGAATAGCTTCGTAATATCACATTTTGAGATGGTGATTTTGTTACTCATTAAATTAGTTTGGAATTCATTGAACAATGAATATTGTATGACTGTTACAAGTTTTTGAAGGATTGTTCATAGAATGTGCTGGTGTGTGAAATTTTAATACTATAATATTCATGGGACAGGTATCATTCTGATGCTTATTTTTATATGATATGTATATGACCAAACTTCATGTATCAGATTTTCCTAGACCAGAGTTCCATAGAACTAAACTCCATACCCATTTACCTACGTAATCTGAACTAAAATTGCATGTTGTAAGTATGAATTAGAAATACTCAAATTAATCAGATTTCCAAGGAGCAGAGCTTCTTAGATCAGAGTTCAATATATCACAGTTCTACATATCTAAATTACATAGATCAGAGCTTTCTAGATCAAAATTGCCTAAAACAGAGTTCCAAAGATCGAAACCCTTTTTAAATGAACAAAATCACAACGGGCAATATCTTTTCATACTAGTCAAAACTTCAAGGATTAACATTGAAATCTTGATAAGATATTTATTATTCGAATTTGGGCATATATAGTAGGTACCAAAAGTTGCTATTTGATCATCAAAGTATGTTGTCTTCTTTTAGTTCAAGTATTACCAGCAAGTATTGATACCAATTTTGGTAGGTTTTAGTGCCATGAATTCACTTTTGTCTGTGGGAGCGAATCACTGTGCAGTGTGTCAAAAGAATCAACCTCTTTCGCTTCGATTAATATGAACAAATTTTTCTAAGGGGAATATCCGCATTATCCCTCATCCCCCTCTACCTACGCTACTGGCTAGAGCCAACATGAAGAAAAACCAAAAAAAAAAACACTCCATAGCTGCAAAATGGCAAAACAACAGAAAAATAGAACAAGCAAAACAACAAACACCTACACAAGTACACAAGTACACAAGTACACAATAACAACAGACAGCAGCAGCGACGTCATGTTACATACATACTCAGTTAATAAAATAAGGCTTGCATTGCATAAAACAATTTGTAACGGAAATTGCAATAATTAACTTATGTAGGTACACCTACACACGTTTCTATCCACTCAGCAGCTGAACCTATGCTGAATGTAGCTGGCTGACTACATACATACATGCATTTCACCTTTTTGCCGGTTTCCAGCAAACGTTAACGTTAACGTATACGTATTTGAGGTTGAGATTACAATATTGGCGTGTGTGTGCGTGCGTGTGTGTGTGTGTGTGTGTGTGTGTGTGTGTGGGTCTGCTTCTGTAATCCGTGTACTTGCACACGTCTGTATTTCTGTATTTCTATACTTGAATATGTGGGTATGTATCTGTGAGTGTTCGTGTGTGTGTGTGTGGATATGACAAAAAAGGAAGTGGTGACGGCAATAGCAGTAAGTTTTCTCCTAATTCAATTAAAATTAGTAGGTACAAATACAACAGGCACGGCACATATAAACACACATTCACCTGCACCTATGAATCTGGATATGTACCCGCCGAAATGCCTATATCTCTTTCAATCTCTGTTTCTCTGCGTGAATGTGTGTGTTTGTGTGTGTGTATGTGTAGTGTGTGTGCGTGTGATTGCATGTGTTAGTGATAAATTAAAGTGTGCACCGCTGCTTCTATGTTGGCAGCTAATGTTAAACACATGTTGTTTCAGAGTTATAGAAAAATGTTGTAGAGTTGGTGTTGTTGTTGCTGCTTTTGCTGCCGCTGGCGCGTTATAGCTCTTCACTTACTGCAGATTGAATACAACTGATGCGAAATAAACTGAATTAACGAATTCGATTTAATTAATGCATGCGGCATAATAAACTTGCCTGCTGTGCCTGTGTCTGTGTCTGTTTCTGGGTCTGAACTTGTTCCTTCGGTTTCAGCCTATGAATATGCATGTTTATATGTATATATGTGTGTGTATATGTATACACACATATAAAGTTCCTGGGTGGGTGTGCATTTGTGTTAAAATTTTGTAAATTTTTGTTATTCTGCTCTGTTGCCCTCAGTTTGCGTTTGTGTGTGTGTGTGTGTGTGTTTGTGTGTGTATAATACCGTAACGCAGCATAATCTAATTTATATAATTTTACCATGTTTTCGCAAATTAAGCTTGTTTTTCTCCTGAAAATGCATTGTAGGAGAAAATTGTGAAAGTTGCAAGAAAAAAACGTAAATATGAAAAGAAAATTAAAGAAAGACCACCGATTTTTCTAACTGTCTTAATTCTTAAAGCTTTGTTATTTTCTGAATTTTCTTTTCTATTTAATAACTTATTTTCTGATACCTGAAATTGCTATAATGGAAATTTAGAAAGGATTTACTTGGTAATTCTTTTTACTTTATGTATTGGGTCATATAAAAAGTATCTGCGGTTGGTTCCCACAAATCTTTCATGTGGTTGATGTTTAGTGCCTCCGCTATCTCCTGACAGCTTGCATGTCGATCTTGCTCCACCAGTTGCAAAATTTCATCTGTTTTTTCAGCGCATCATTGATATTGAAATTTCCGGAACGGAATCGTGGAAACCACTCCTGGGTCCGGCATTCACTCACAGCATCCTCACCATAAACCGCACAAAGTTTTCGGCGTCTTTTTGCATCGGTTTTTCCTCTTCTACCTAATAGTATATAGTGAAACATTTTTTCAGATATTTCATTCATTTTCAAATCAATGTAAGTTTTACACCTGCAACAAATTACACAACTGTTTTCGAGCAAAATGTAGCCTGAAGGGCCACCTTTCACACATGTATTCGTTTGACATAATCAGACTAGTGTTGCCAGATTTGTGGGTATCAACACCAAAAACCGTGAATATTATAACCGTGATCCAATATCGTTAAATTCGGGGGCTCCAGACAATCTTGGCTTTTTAATGTGTTATCTAGTGAGGATTGATAACTTTAGTGTTAAGGTATGATGTCAGCAACAGATGTCAGATGTGAATAATTTGAATTTTTTATATTTTATGGAATCAGAATAATCTAAATTTATAAATGTGTAAACTATTCTAAGCGGGGAGGCGGGGGGATACGCAAAAATTGGCTAGAGACTAGAGTGTGTTGATGAATTTCGTCGACGGTTGACACAAGAAAATTTCTATATTTCATAGACTTAAGTCAACTTTCATAGACTTAATCAACTTTTTTGTACATACACATTGGTTCGCAAGGGTACTCAAAAATCGGGAGGCTAAAGTTATTTGTTGAGTTTCATCTGAAGCTATGCATTAGCGCCTAAGCTTAGGAGTCGATGCAAGTACCATTTACTCTCAAAAACAATCAGTAAATAATAAAAAAAAATGTTATACTGTCTACGTGTGAATAAGTGAGTACCTACATAATTAATTTTTTTTTCTTTTACTTCAAGTGCATATCGAGAGCATTGCAGGTGAAAACTAACATACAAGATAAGTACACATGCAAGGTAAGTACACATTAATATCTAAACTATTCAATTATTTTTAATAAGCGAAAAAGTTAAGTACTTATTCAATTGAACTGTACACCGATAAATCGGCTATAATATTTAAACTTATGTGAGCGTTGAATTTATATTGTATGTACTTATACAGTATGCACATTTCAATGATACATACAATGAAATCGTTCAATGCAATACATACATACACAATCGCAGACACACTCTCAACTGTGAGTAGATCAATAGAAAATTCAATATAAAATTATGTATCTTTCAACCAAAATACAAATAACTAAATTTATCAATGGAAATCTGCCGTGCTATGGCTCCGTGCGCAAGTGTTAGAGTCTGTTTGTTTGTCAGAGAGTGTCTGTGTGTATGAGCGCGATTTAAAATTCATTCCCCTTTCTATGTGGTGATTGGAAACGAAATAGTTTTCCACCTTCCACAAAACGCTTGAAATATTATTTTAAAATGCTTACACTAACTTCCTAATAAATGCAATGAATTTATAAGCAAAGGTTGAATGTTTTATGTGTGTGCGTGTGTGTGTGTGTGTGTGTATGGTTGGGTGTGTGTATGTGTATGTGTATAAAAAAAAATATCTCTATATCTTTTTCGCGTCGCTTGGTCTTTCCTCGTTCACAGCTTCCCTTTCTTTCCTATGCTCTCTCCAATTTCCTTTCATCCAGTCAGCTTGACTTCAAATGCGTTTGCCACTTACTATGGTGCATCTTAACGTAGCTAAAAAAGTTTTCAAATCCAATGCAATTTCAAAAGATATACAATCTTATTTGAGGTAAAAACATACATACACAGAAAATAATTTTCAATTCTCTCAATGTGATGAAATTTTTACGATCAAATCGGAAATTGATTAGATTCATTGATTTTTTATTAAGTTTATATTTTTTTTTGAATTCACAATAGCTACTTTATTCATGTTGGTCGATTTACATATATTTCATTTGTCATTTTCAACTGAGAGCTGTATATACATTTGAACTATCGACATTTGAACTCGAGCACTTCGTATTGAAGTTGACAATTCTACCAACTATACCACGTCGAAACAGGATTAATGGAGACTTTCAATAATATGATAAATTCATACATAGATATAATTAATGAATTCTTAATTATCCCTTTCCATGATATTGATCAATATATTGAATAATTTTATGTAGATTTCTCAATATTCTGAATTTATCACTCATTTTATTAAAATATCAGTTTTAGTTATGACAACATTGTTCGCTAATATGAACACATCCGTCAATATTATTACCAAACTTATTGACAAATTCATAGACATTTATTGATTTGCAGAATAATATACATATATATAATTTATTCATCAAAATTGTTGAAAATTCACTATAATCAATCTTATGAAGATATCCCATATATTATGAACACATTCAGATATGTAGAGCTTATTAAGTATGATCTCATTCGTCAATATTATAAACACACATATAATTTGTATAAAGATATTGATCACTATTATAAAGATATTCATCAGCGTTATGAAAAAAATTGAAAAAATGAAATTTCTCTATAATTATTATGAACATATCAACTTTATGAAGTCAATTATAAGCAATTCCATCAATATTGTTGTGATTATATTATTGATACATTGCCAATATTATTGTCCAAATAGTGTTATTACCAAATTCATCAAATGAATGAATTTATTTGTTAAATTTATTGTATTAACTAATGTATTCATTATTCTGATGAAAGTATCATATACAAAAGTCCAGTGAATCCTGGTCTAATGAGCGACATTCATCATATTTGATAATTTTTGCAAGTGTAGATGTATAAACACATGTGTATGCATGTATGTGTGTGTGTGTGTGTGTGTGTGTATAAGTATTCATTTGTACGTGTGACATATATACGTGTCATAGATTTTTCATGCACAGCACAGCAAAGCACAGCACACTTTACATATTTACTTCCTTCCTATTTTAAGTAGTTTTCTTTTACGGTTCCAGCTGGATTCCTCTACTTTTTTGAGGAGCAGATACGAGTACATATGTACATAAATATGCATGTGTGAAAGAGGGGAACACCACGAAGAGCAGAGATTGTAAGGTGTACACGTGTAGTAAGTGGAAGTGCAAAATAGTTTCACGGATTATACAAGCTGGCATTGCAGCTGTCTAAAAAGATTGATGATGCAGTTCTGTTGTTGACGTTGGTGCTGACGTTGGCTGCTTCCATGTAAGTTGCTCTAGCAATGGGATTTCTGTTTGCTGCCAGTAGCTAGCAATGGGATTTTGATTGTTGTTGCTTTTCACTACTTTTGCTATTGGCTGTATTTACTTGCCACTTGGATCATACTGGCTTTCTTTTTGTGTTTGTGTGTGTGTGTGTGTGTGTGTGTGTGAGTGCCGCTGTGTGTTTTTATGCGGAAGTAGCTTAAAGCGTATACAACTGTTTGTGTAGTTATGCGTGTGTCTGTGTTGGTGGCAAACTACTACTTAACTTGCCTGACAGCAATATCAGCTTCAAGCTTTTTTCTCCTGTGTTATTTTCTCACTTTTTTTATTTTTACTTTTTGTTTTGCTTCTCGTTACTTGTGCTTCTGTTGCTGATTTTGAATTCTCACCTTTGCCACAAGCAGCACACACGTAACTTCATACATATGTATGTGTTTATGTGTGTGTGTCTTTGTGCAGGTCTGTGCTAGTAGCATACTTGCCATTTCTACTGCATTTTAAAAATCAGATATAAAATGTATTCATCAGATTGATCTTTTCATTTTGATTGTTAATGTTAAATATGTTGGTGTTGTTGTTGTAGCTACGATTATTGTTGCTGTATTCCTACTTTATTTAGTGGTCGCTGTGGCGTAGTGGTAGTGCGTTGGACTGCTACGCAGAGTGTCCGGGGTTCGAATCTCGGCACAGGCAAAATCAAAAAAAAAAAGTAGAAAAAATAATTTTTCTACACGGCACCACCTCTTGTCAGGCAATGGCAAACCTACAAGAGTAAAAATTGCTATGAAAAGCTTTTCCTTCGCCGTTCGGATTCGGCTTTAAACTGTAGGTCCCTTCCATTCATGTACAAATATAACACGCACAACATGAGTGGATGCGAAAAGCTCGGCCTAGGCCCTCCATGGGCTGTTGTGCCATCAAAAGTAAGTAAAGTAAATTCCTACTTTATATTTTTTTATTTTCAGAGTTTTATTTGTTTGTTATTTTTTGTTCCAGAGAACAACTCTTTGATTTCATACCAATTTCAAAGGCTTTCAAAAACTAGGATTTTCCGTAAACTGAGGATTTTTTCTTAATTGCAAAGTAGAAAGTTTTATTCAAATTTTTTGTGATAGTTGGCAGAACTATTTTTACTACTTATTTATTTAATTTCAGTGTAGTAGTGATAATATACAGTAGTAACTTAGTTGAACTCACCCTTTAGCTCATACTTATCCTGAATTTAAATTTCACCTAAAAAGTTTGTTCAGTGAATAGCGCTTAAATTTATTGCTGACAGTTAATATTTAATTACAGTACAAAGTGCAAAGGATCAAAAACTACTTCCAAAAGTTAAAACTTCAGCTGTCTCCCTCACTCCTATTATTATCTTTCTTCCTTTCCTTTTCCTCTCATATAGCATCATAAACGAAAAGTGTAAACAAATTCCAATACAAAGTGAAATCGTTTTAGCTTCGCATATTTTGCTTTCTCTTGTTGCTGTCCAAACATCAGCAACACAAAGCATAAAAGTTGTGTGCAATTATGAAGATGTGACCACCGGAATGTGGCAATTAAAATGTCATTTACAGCAGCAGAAATCTTCTCTATCCAAACAAATAAAATAACAGAACAACAAAAAATGCAAAAAAAAAAAAAATTCCTAAGTTACATTTTTATAATTTTATTGTTTTTTTTTTCGATAGGAAAAAAGCTAACGTGCCAAACTAAACCAAACAAGGAGGAAAAACAGAAAACTAAAAACTAAAATTATGGAAGTTAAGTCAGAGTATGAAAAAAAAATACAAAAAGGCTATTGACACCGATACACTGAGAGAAATAAATACTTAACAGAGTGTTCAAAGCTGAGGGGGTTCTTGTACTTCCTATTTAGCTTTATCTCATTCCTCTCTAATTTATGTTGCCTTCTAAATAATAAATTCAACTGAGCCTACAATATTCGAAGCATTCTACTTGGAACTAGAAAAAGCGTAAGGTAAAAGAAAAAGGTAAAACACATTTTTTTCTACTGTGTAAACGAAATGTGGCAAAGCATACATAAATGTTAACATGCATCCGCTTATGTTGTTTGGTTGCAAAGTCTCTCTTCCTCTTCCTCTCCCTCTCCCTCCCTTCCTTTCATCTTCCTTTATTCTATATTCGTTTGATCTGGCATGAATTTCAAATGTTTCTGCTGCCTTCTACTGGTCTATATTTTTTTATTTTTATTTTAGTCACTTTTACTGCCGTTGTTGTTATTATAGTTGTTACTCTTTGCCCTCTCTGTCTGTCTCTGTCGGTGACAGTACGTATGCAGTAGTAAGTTTTGTGAAAACAGCGGAAACCACAATAAAACCATAATCGACAGCGCAAGGCAAGCAAAGTTGTTAGACAACAGCAGCGAGGAGCAGACGGAGAGAGTGGGAGAAAGAGAAAGACGGGAAAGAGGTAGAGTGTTAAAGAAAACATAACCTCACAGTTTCATTTCATTTGTAGTTGAATTTGTATTTCAGTCCGAGTCCAAGTCCGAGTTGAATTGAGTTTGAGGAAAAGGATATGCTGCAATATAATTTGTACATTTGTTGTTGTTGTTCTTCCTTTTGCTCCTTTGTCACCAGTCCGCTTTTCAGTTGTACATAGTTAGCAACAATAATAATAATAGTAATAATAATAAAACTGTTTTACAATTTGCGGAAAAAGTAAAAATTGTTGTCATGAGTGTGTTGCCAAAAGATACAACATCTTCGTGCTTTGTAGCTTATGGAGTAAATGAACGTTGGAGCAAAGCAGCCAAACTGGCCACAATTGAAAGAAAATTGAAAGTAGAATGTGCATCGAGTTACTTTCCAGTGTTATGTAATAAGTAACGAAAAGATGGTTCCTCTTTGTCTTGAGCACATGTGAATGTGTAGAGGTAGCTACACTAACGCTTTATATTTCAGCACTAGGTACCTCAGATTCTTAGATTAATAAAACAGGTTGAAAATTGTGATGAGGAACATGAGGGGTGAAAAGAGAAAATAGAGAGAGACATTGCAAGATGTAGAGTGCTAAAGAAAACAGAGACGAGGGTGGAAGGAACAGAGAGCGGAGGGAGTGCAGGGAATGTGTGAGGGAACGGAGGAAGGTGTGAGAGAGATGAGTGGGGAAAGAAAAGGTGTTGAAGGCACTGGTAGGAAAATTGAGGAAAATAAAGCGCGGTTAAGGAGAATAAAGGGACAGAAGGGGGTCAGAGGAAGAGAAAGAGAGAGAGAGGCAGAGAGAAGAGATAGGGAATATGAAGAGATAGAGAGACAAAGACAAAATGAAATTTGGTGGATAGGAAAGAGATACTAAAATACTTACTAAAAGTCTAAAAGCAAGTATGGAAAGAGATAGAGAGGGATACCGAAAAAATGGGGAAATAACAGAGAAAAATGGAAAGAAATTATGGCAGACAGCTAGTGGTTAACAAATGGAGAAGTGACAGAGAGATAGAAGAGAAAAGAAAAAATTAAAAGAAAGAGTAGTTGAATTTAAAAAAAAAAAACTTGGGAAAGAGAAAGATATTCTGGGAATCGGAGAGATCATTATCCCAAATAGGAGACAAACAGCATATCGTACAATTCTAAAGAAGCGAGAGACATAGGGAAAGGAAAGTAGATAAAAAAGAGAAAAATAGAAAGGCAGAGAAATTGGTGAAAGGAAGAGGGGAAAAGGAAACAGGCGGAAAGAGATACAATGAGAAATAAAAACTGGGTTGGGGAGGAGAGTTAGAGGTCGACGTGGGATCATTAAAAAATACTGACAAAATATAAAAATCTCACTCCCTTCTCGTCCCAATAAAAATGATCAGTTTTAAGAAGAACAAAAAAAAAAAAACCAAATCCAACTAATCATTCAATATTGTGGACCCCGGTTCTCTTGCATGTATCGGAATATAATCTAAAAAAATATAAAGCAACGTATGTATTAAAATTTGTTCTAATTTTACTTATGAGTGAAAGTAAAATTTTAGAATTTAGCCAATTGCATCCCATCGCCTCTCTTACATAAGTCCCAGCTAAGTTTTAAATGAGTGGCAGAGCAATCACCTGACTTGAATCTAGACATAAATATTTCCTAGAACTAGCTAAGTAGACATTATTCCGGCCGAAGGCAGTCATCGCAATTGAATGAATGCAGTGACCTTAGATACTTCTCTGTTTCACCTTTTTATTAATTTTTAATACCTTCAGATTCTGTATATATTTATTTATAAACTCGTATATATTTCATGCTTGAGCAATAATAATGATAAAAAATGGAATTGATTTTTTCGCTGCCCAAGCGACAATCCTTTTATTTACGGCCTTTGACCTTTCTCCTTTCATCGCTGGTTTTTTTCTATGCTACGCATTTTTTGTTTTTTTTGGAAACTAATAATTTACCCCCAAAGCATCGCATACCGTCACGACCTATTCGAGGCCCAGCAGAAATAAGGTAAAGCAGAAAGATGAAGAAAGAATTGCATGTATTGTTATGCGATTTCCTTTTAATATTATTAATATTGGCTTTGGTTTTTCTTTTCATTCATTCGAATATTTTCTTGATGCGCGTGTGTGTGTGTAACGATGTTTGTTGTTGTTGTTGTTGTTGTTTTGTTGTTTAACAATAAACCTATTTATCGGTGTCCTTTTTCTGGGTTGCAAGTCTGCCTTTTGTGTGAATGTTTATGTATGTGTGCGTGTGTGTGTGTGTGTGTGTTTCTTTATACACATATAAGCCAACATGGCTGCGTTCGTTGTCAATTCAACTAAAATATTTTCCTTCATTTCTTTCGGTTTACTTTCTTTTTTATCACTTGGTGGAATTTCATTGATTATTATTATCCTTTTCTGTGTATGTATGTATGTGTGTGTTATTTGAATGTATGGGTGTATGTGTGCGTTATATTGCGTATTGATATTAAATGCATTCTCGAGATTATACTAGATGCTTTTAGGTATACTAGTGTGTAGGTGTGTGTGTGTGTGTGTGTCCATGCCAAATGCGTGTCTACGTTCTCTTTAATCAATATTTTTATATACACACATACATGCATGGGTGCGTCTGTGTTTGTGCATGTGCTCTCCTTTTCAGCCATATTTAGCTATTGGTCTTTTTATAGGTACCTTTGGCTTATTGACATATACTTAAATGGAATTTTCGTGTGTTGTGGCTATAAGTCGCCAGATTATGCATAACTAAAGGGAAAGAAAATGCAACAACAATAACAACGATAGCAACAACAAAAACTAATAATAATAACCCCACAAGAAAATGTTATAAATTTTTGATAACGTAATAACGGCAATAAGAACGGCCACAAAAACGACAACAGCTAAAATGCCACTATATGGTGCTCGTACTAAATTATTATTACATAATACATATGTATATGCATACATACATATGTATATACATACATACACATGCATATATACAGTAGTATACGATTTTTATGACTTTTGCGTTGCTGCTGCTGCTTCTGCCGCTGCTTTGTGGTTTTATATCTTATCGAAAAGCCATTAAGTGAATATTGTTTGCATGTATATATGTCCTCGTGTGTGTATGTGTATTTGTGTATGCGTGCATGTGTCTCCGACTAGAAGTAGCAACCTCAATTTCTAATTTATTTAAGTAAATTGCATATTTATGGTTTTCTTATTCAAATTGCCATTCATGGGCGTTTGTCGCCAGTGCGTGGTCCGCCATCTGAATATTTGCAAAATGAGTAAAATATGTTTGTTGTTCTTAATTTTCGTAAATTTCTACTATACTGAAGTTTGTAATTTTAATTTCTCTTAAGTGTGGGTGTATTGCTTCGAGGTCAGTTCTCAATATTTCTTTGCCCTCTTCTCTATTTTTCTCTCTTTATATTTACGACATTTTCCTTTTTTTCTTTCTTTTTATCATAGTTTAACACATACATTTGCCGTCCTATTTATTCTTTTTTCTTTTTAATTCCCAGTATTTCTTCCTTCCACTTTTGCTCCAAAACACTATTTTCCTACCTTTATCTGTTTTTCTTGATTTGTTCTTATTTTCCTTTCTCACTCCTTTTATTTTACAGACTTCCTCTTTCCGATATTCCCTGTTTCTCGCTCTTTCATTTGCACTCTCTTTGCCTTCTTTGATCCTTTATCTCTCCTTACCCTTTCCCCTGCCACCTTTCATTCTCTTCTTTTCCTTATTTATCTATCTATATCGCTTTGCCTAACTTTCCCTGCATTCATTTACTTTCCGTTCCTCTCTCTCTTTTTTCTCCTTCTCTTTCCAATATTCTTCTCTTTATCCATTGGTACTCTTCTTTCCTCATTTCCTCCCCTCGCTTCCCTTACCTCTCTGTCAGTTTGTTTCTTACTTTACTTTTAATGGCACAACAGCCCATGGAGGGCCTAGGCCGAGCTTTTCGCATCCACTCATGTTGTACGTGTTATATTTGTACATAAATAGAAAGGACCTACAGTTTAATGCCAAATCCGAACGGCGAATTGAAAAGCTTTTCATGGCAATTTTTACTCTTGTAGGTTTGCCATTGCCTGCCAAGAGGTGGTGCCGTGTAGATAAATTATTTTTTTTACTTTTTGATTTTGCCTGTGCCGAGATTCGAACCCCGGACACTCTGCGTAGCAGTCTAACGCACTACCACTACGCCACAGCAACCAGTCAGTTTTTTTCACTTTCCTCTTTTTTCTTCTATTTCTCCCTTCTCTTGTTCTTCTGTGTCACTCACTATCTCCTCTATTTCCCTTTCTCCCTTCGCTTACTCTCCAATTACAAAGCCTTTGAGCTTTTATGAGTGAGTCAACATTTAGCTGCGAAATTTTGTTAATTTGAGTCAGTCAGAATCACAGACATAGTCTGAGTAAGTTATTGATTCGGTTAGTGAGTTAGTGAGAGCCAGTCAGTGATTCAAGTAATGAGCTTTGTCTAATGGCGCTTCCTGTCATCGATGAGTCATTGAGTATAATACGCACTTAGAGAATCACTCAGTTTTTTACTTAATCATTCAGTAAGATTATTTAGTGAGCTTGTTAGTTTGTCTGTCAGTGAGTCTGTCAATAAATCAGTAAATGAATAAGCCTTTGAGACAGTCTGTAAATCAGTCAATTAGTCTAGTCAGCTATTGTATCAATCAGTCAGTCAGTAAGCCGCCAGCTAGCGAAACAACTTGTGAATCAATAAGAGAGTCAGTCAGCGAGAGTGTCAATTCAATCAGTCAGTTCAATCAGTCAACTAGTCTGCGAGTACGCTGCATTCATATACAGATTCCCACACAATCTCACACAAAAACTTCATGCACTTAGTTACTCGAACACATAACTTCATAATTAGCAGCATCCTCAGCATCACCATCATCAACGCTGCTCTCATTATCATTCCGAACCAACAATCCAATGCAACCAACATCATAAAATTGTTGCAGTCAAGTCATATAATTGTGGCACCAGCAGTAGTGCTTACCACGAAAAGCAACAACAAAATAGCAAACTACAACGTCATACCTGACCATGTGCGAGTAGTTTATGTTTGGTAGAGGGTGTTTTTTGTATTTCAAAAACATAATTTTGTTCACCTTTTCACCGTGCGTTTGTATGTGTGCGTGTCCTTTTGAGGTTATGATGTCAAGCATGAACTCTTGTGTGTGTATGTGTGTCTGTGTGTGTGTGCGCGCTTGTGTGTTTATAGTTACGTAACTGAAATACTCGCTAATTTGAATTTCAGCTAATTTTTAAATACTTTTGAAACTTGCACGAACTTTCAACATTGCATACAGATTTAATGTAATTTCGATGTATGTAAACTATAATAGTTGAAAATAATTGAAATTGGTGGTATGTGAGTTAGTACTTGGAGTTATTTAGAGGAACGAATGAACGAGTCTGGTATGAGTATGAAGTTTTTTCTAAATCCGATGAGTATTGGAATTGTAGTTGGTTGCCGCAAAATTGATGCATTATTTTTTGGTGCAGGCTTGCAGAACTGTAGGTGTCCTTACTTTTACGATAATGATTGAAAATTGCATTTGATTGAGCTGCCATGCATAGCATTGAAGAATCACTGGTTATATATACTCGTATATTTCTAATTCAATGGCTTGCATATAAGTATGTCTAAAGTGAGGAAATTAAATCTTAGCTGCACGACACCAATCTCTCTAACACGTCATAAAAAGCAAGTATGATTTTTTTCTATTTTACACTTTAACTTACATCAGCTTTGGTTGCATATATCCCAGTAGTAAATAAATATTCCTCAAAATTTCCCAATTTTTACTAGTAACCTATTTATCAACTCCGAAGCATGTAAAATAGATTCCAATTTGTTTGTCAGATTTCGAGCTTTAGACAGTTCTTTTAAAGGAGGTGTATACAAAGGAAGTTGTCAAGAAAGGTCTTAGTACTTCTATTCTTAATTTAGGTTAAAGTAAAGGTAAAGTAGAGAAAGGTTAGGTGTCGTTGTTTGAGTTCAAGTTCTAAATTTGATAAATTTTTTGTTATTTTAAACATCGAATTTAGGCATGAATGTTTGCAGATGTTGAATCAATTATTCTAGTGGGTTTTTCTAAATTTAAATATTTTTTGATTTTTGCTGCTCATTTTAATAAAATTTTTACTTTTACCCGAGTTTCGCAGGAATAAATTCAATTTAAGACCAAAATGAGTTTTTGTGCCAAAAATACATGGTATACAAAATATTAACCAAACCAGTCGGTAGCACAAGGCATGATTTTTCATTGTTCACATTGAAGACGAAAAATGTTTTGTTTGGTACAAAAGTGAATGGTAAAAAATTTTTAACCAAATCGTTCGATCCATAGAAGGCGATCTAGTCAACGAATAATCAACCTTTCCCGATCTTTTTACCCTAGATCTCAATCAGGAAGCCAAAAAATTGTTTCTTGACAAAAAAAAAGGCGGGTTCACAAAGTGTTAAGTAAATCGGAAGGTATCTGGCATTTACCACTTCTTATCAAAGGGCGATGACTTGATAGGGATTTTAAAATCCGTCCACTCTAACTTATTTATCTGTAAAATAATTTACTTACTTTACTTTTAATGGCACAACAGCACATGGAACGCCTAGGCCGAGCTTTTTGCATGCATTCATGTTGTGTGTGTTATATTTGTACATGAATAGAAGAGACCTTATTAGAGAGAAATTATTTTTTCTACTTTTTATTTTGCCTGTGCTGAGATTCGAGCCCCGGACACTCTGCGTAGCAGTCCAACTCACTACCATTACACCACAGCGACCACAAAATATCAACATTAGTATTTAATCTTCTCTGTCGAAAGAGTTAAAGAAAGTATTTCAAAGAGTTAAAGAATACAAAACCTTTCAAGGGTTCATTTCTTTCAAATAAAATGGCTCCATGCAAAGTTCTCAAGAAATTTAACGCTAATAGCAAACTTATCTTTTATACTGAGCCCTAGAAACTGAGCGAAAAATACTCAGCCAATAAGTATAAAGTTTTATAAACTGAGCCCTTGAAACTCAGCGAAAAATACTCAGGCAATAAGTATAAAATTTTATAAAGCTTTAGAGTGAAACATCGTCATAAGCAGTAATATGGAATTCAAACAAACTGCGACAAATTGAATTTACGATGTAATGAGTCTACGTGATTCATGTGCTAAAAACAAATAGATCTGAATATATATGACATAAAAATGCAATAATGTGAGAAAGTACTTGCTTCTGCGTATTGAGTAGGTGTTTCAGTGACTCAAGATATTCCGAAACCTTTAGTGGCGGCGATACAATTTCCTGCTGGGTTGCTTTGCGGTTTTACTTTGCTTTTATTTTCTGCCTCACTGCGACACTTAAGGGTGCGTTAAAATGCTTACACTCATAATTAACACATACATATGTACTCTAAACTACATTTACATACACACATACTCACACAAATGCACCAAAGTATCTAAATACAAATGCTGAAAGTGAAAATAATGTCATCACAAGTGCGTAGTACAAGAACAAGGAAGAGAATAGAAAACCATTCACATTTATACTTGAATGCCTTCGTACAATTTTTTTTTTTTTTTCGGCAACCTTTTGTTTTTTTGTGTTTGTTTTACCTCGAGGTTGTTTTGCTTGTTTGGTAGGTTAGCAACCAGGTGTATATGTACATACACAGTTAAGTTAGTTGGGATTCTAATGAATGAATGCGTATGTAGCGATATAGTATATTTACTTTAGTGTTTTTGTTGTTGTTGCATCTTTGTTGCGCTTCGTTGCGTGTCCAGCAGTGAAAAATAATACATTAAATGATAAAAATACCTAGGTTAAATTAAGCAGAGCATACACACGCGTAAATCTATGTACATACATGTATGCATATTGTATAGGTGTGTATGTGTGTGTGTGTGATAAGGCATTTGAATCAGTGATAGTTAGAACAAAAGATGATTGCCCTTGCTTCTTGATGGTTTTACTACCATTTTTGCTGCTTGCTGTTTGCTGTATGGCGCTATCATTTATAATTAGATAATTACATTTAATGTTGTTGTTTGGATTGTTGAACATGTGTGCAATTAAAAGATAAACAATGTAGAGGGAAGATACAACATCAAAAGCAACAATGTTACAACACAACAAAGGAATTACAAAACAGTAACACATACAGATGCAACCACCACAAAAGCATCAGCGGTAACTAGTTAACATATATTCATACTTTATTTGGTATTATCACCTTCAAAAAGGTATTTGGGCTGACTGATTCATTCAATGAATCAATCACTCATGAGCACACAGCCCAAACTATTCATTCTAGAGTCATTAAAGTCGGTGAGCATAATCCTTATATTAAGCAAAATACTAATTGCCAAGGGACGTGAGCACATTTCTATTGTAAAGGGTGGTAAATTTTTTGTTCGACCTATGTATGATACATAAGATTAAAAATTATACTATATACTAAGCAAATCAATATTTCCGCACAGTTGCGAACAAAGAATGTACTTGGAAATAAAGAATAAATTTAATTTACTATTTTTATTCGTCCTTCAAGTCTCATATGTGTCACCTACCAAAATCGCCAACTAAATTGCGCCCTTCAAATTATTCTGCAAATCGTTCTCTAAGTTGGACAGCAAATTGCCCACATACCCACCCTTAAAGTCGAACATTAAGTGGTCTACGAGATTTTCATCTAAGTAAATCGCCCACCGAGTTGTCTTCAAGTCGCACATCAGTCGCCTGGCATACCACCCAAAAATTCGCTCATCTGTACTCGTGGAGAGATTTATGATTTGGCTGATTAATCTAAAAAAATTTGAAAGTTTCAATAATACTGAGTATGTATTGTAAAGCTGGACTCTAGCTGGAAACCAATTCGAATGTAATGTTTCTCGAACATTATGCAAAAACTTATGCTCCAGAAAGGGTTTATTTTTCACCTCAGCTATGGTGAAAGGTTAGGTTGCTTGCAGTGTATTATTCTTTAACTATTTTCTTCAGCGCTTTTGGTTTTTTGTTGTTGTAACTATTGCGTTAAGGTTAAGCTAACAAACTAACGCCAATTCAAACACACATACTACTTGTATATAGTATATATGTACATGTGTAGTATATATGTAGGTATGCATGTATTTCTGTGTGATACATCAACGAACTCACAAACGAACTCGCAAAACACATAAAGCTTCGAGCTAAAGATGAGTTGGCTAAGTTTTACATGCTACTTAGTTGTAGTTTGTGAGTGTGTGTGTGTGCGTGCGTGTGAATTTAAAACAGGCTTGTATGGACACCGGTAGCAGCATCATTAACAGCTACACTAACAGCAGTAGCAGCAACAATACCGCTGGCAATATCATCAGGACATTGAGAGAGGCAAAGTAGTCATTAGCATTAGCTATTTGTACTTACGTTGAAGGTAGAAAGAACTACATACTTGGAAACCAGCTCTAATACCAATGCAAATAACAATAACACATACACACAATCACTTCAGGGTATACAAAACTTTAGCGGGCACACAAAATATTCAAACACACACGCATACTAGCATCCAGTCATACAGATACAGACAAAAAGTCAGTCTTAAAAGTGTGTGAGTGTGAGAGTGTGTGAGTGTCTGAGTACACACACACCTACGCATACTGGCAATAGTTTATTCACTGTTCTATTTAGTTGCGAAAAGAGTCGTCTGTAGTAATGTGTCTGTAGTCGAAGATAAGTAGTACGAGTATGTATGTATTTATCTTCAAAAGTAGTACAAGTTGTTGTTGGGGTTGATGCTAGGTATTGCCCTTGGTGTTAATGTAACACTTGTTTTTGTATGTTTTGATATTTGTTTGTGTTTTTCTTTTACTTAGTTGGTATTAGTTTAAATATACACTTGACACCGACAGCATTAATGTGTATGTGTGTAAAGGTAAAGCAGCCTTAAAGCATGTTACAAAATTTAATTGGGAAATATACTTAGCAAGTATGTAGAATGTAAGATGTAGCTATCCATTTTTTAAGTCATGCAGCAATCAAGGCTTTTAGTTTTGCTGTTATCAAATGCTATCGAGTCAACTTAATTCATTTGGAAGGCACCACGTTTCCGTTCGCCGTGAAGAGGAATATCGGAGAGCGCTGATCAGATTTCAAAAAATCAATTGCTGTCAAAACATGCCATTCACCGATAGAAACAAATTAAGATATCGTGGCAATTATAGTCCGAATATAATTCTGCAAGATCCAATACCCAACTCTACGTGGATCCGAACGGATGTAATTAAATCAACTGCTGCTGCAACGATAATTTACCAATAGAAGTTCATTCAGCGAGATATGCTATTGGTAAGGTTGTTTCAAGGATAAAAACGTTAAATATTAGCTTTTTAATTGTTCAACTCTTACAAAGACTGACATACTGTTATCATTACGGATTAGATGAAAGTTTGCGGATGATGACATATGTGATGATATAATGTCTGCATCCGTTTTTTTTTTTCGTTTAAGACTCGATTTTTTAACCGGTTTTTGATCTGTGTTCTGGTTTTAACTTGGGTTCAATTTTTGGTTTAAGTTTAATCTAGTTTTGGTTTTCGATTTGGCTTGTTTTCAAAATAAGTTTGGGTCTGCGGCGTTGGTCCTGGTTTGTCGTTAGTTGTAATTTATGGTCTGCTTTTTGATTTCTTAAATTTCTAAAATTATGGTGTGACTTTTGATCTAGCTCCTGCTTCTGTATTTTAGCCTAACTTTGGTTTGATTTGTGGTAACATTTTTTTTTTGTATTTTTGTCCGATTTTAAGTTTTGATTTTTGGTCTGAGAATGTCTTTTTTTTTGTGTATTAATTATCGGTTTTAACTTGGTCAAAGCTTGGTTCGGTATAGGTCATAACTATGTAGCAAATGATGATTCTTTATTAAAAGTTTACATGTGGCAAGTCGGTAATATGCTCACATTTTCTATAATGAGCGAATTTCTGAGAGTCAGCCTTACAGTTTCCCTTAATGTCGCTATGTTTAGGCATCTAACTAAACCAGAAACTCACTCAAGCACTCATAAACCTGGACTGAATCTACTGAAGCACGGTAGTTTCTATTCTCACCGGGCATTGTTTCATTGCCAGATATGCTCGCAGTCTAGGCCTTCGCCAGAATGACTTTTGCAGTAGAAATGAAAGCTGTAGAAGAGACGACCATGTAACTGGTATACTACCCTATTATAGCAGCACGCGGACACAAAACTCTTGGAGCACATTTCTTAGAAAAGCTTACATAACTGCATTTTCCGGAATCAGAGACATATTATGCTTCACCCAAAGTACAAAATCGTTCAATAGGATAAAGACTAAACCACTCGACCCATAGCGTATGACAATGGGCTAACTGGTTTCCGTGTGTTCTTTACGAAAAGCCCCAATATCCTAACTTACAGTTGGTCAGAGCTTTGTCTGTTTTTGCTTTGACTTCTGTACGAGTTTGGTCGGGCTTTGGTCTGAATTGTGGCCAGTAACTTTGATCTCTAATTGGTCTGAATTTTGGTTGGATTTATTTCTGAATTTTATCATTTCACTTTAATCTGACCTTGGTTTATTTTGTTTTCGATTGCGTGATAAATTGAGGCCTAATTTATATAATTTTTGTCTGAATTTTTCACCAGAAATTTCTTATGAATTTAAGTCGGAAGTTTGGTCAGAACTAAATCCGCCTTGTGGTCTGATTTTTAAATCGACCTTGGTCTAAATGGTGATCAGATGTTTGAACCTCATTTTGATATTACGCACCATCTTATTGAATTTCATTCTGATTTTTGGTTTAGGTCAAGTCTAGATGCCATTTTCGTTTTTAGTTTTCTCGCCTCGACTAGCCTGTTTAGCACTGTAAGAAAATCATTTAGTTATTTCCTTGTGATTTTTATCACGTTACTATAGTTTTTTAAATTTTACTTAAATTTTTTATTTTTGATTGCAGTATATCCCACACAATATGTACAATATACTTACTTATGCACTAGATATATAGATACGTCCATAAAAAGTTAGCCATCAACTGCTGAAATGTTAAAAGAACATATTTGGTATTCAGTGTGAATTGATTGGGGCTGATTAGCTTTTCAGTTATCTTGGAATGCTTAATAAAATAACCCAAACCCAAATCTTAAATGCTCCAAGAAAACATACATATTTACATTTATGACATGCACACTTTTTATTATGTGTTAAACTGAATTTAATATATGCTAATTAATGCTAAAATAAATTTATTGATTTTCACTCAAGCTTAAGTTCCATAAATATATACGAAAAAGATTATGTATGTAAAGGGTTTTCCAATAGGGACATATCAATTTGGTATTTAAATAAAACACAGAATAATTGAGTTATCGGGCAGAAATTTCAGGTGCAGTAGAAATATTATATTTAAGTGTGGAATTCTGTTTAGCCAATTTTCCACCACTCTGCCACACATACGCTGGAGTATACGCTGGAACGTTGGATATTTCACGTTCAATATCGTTCCTGAGCTCCTTTAGTGTTGTTGGCTTGTTACCATAAATCAACGACTTAACGTAACCCCATAAAAAGAAATCCCGCGGCGTTAAATCGTATGAGTGAGCTGGACTTTTGACCAGAATATTTCTCGAGATTACACCATTGAATTTCTCCTTCAATAGATAAATTTTTTGAGCAGCTGTGTAGCATGTGGCACCATTTGGTTGGAATCAGATATCAGATATCGCCGATCAATTTCATCAGGGGGAAAAATACTGTCCACTGTCACACCTCCGTCCACTTTTGTGCATGCATCTGGAGTCTCTTGAAGCGCATGTCCAATTATGCATATTTTGCTTATTAATTCAGGATTTTCTTTTAGTTTTTGCAGCGCCCAATCGGAGAAGTTTCGGCTCTTCGAATGATCACGAGACTTTATTTCTTGTGGTATTTCGATCTTGTAAAGGTGTAGGTCAAGATTTTTTCCCATATTTCGCCACAATGTGGACTGAGAGATTCACAATTCCTGTGAATGGCACGGAATCGGCAGATTAGGCTCATTTTGAACTGAAGCACTTACGGCTGCGATATTGTCGATACATCGACCGGTACATTATCTCACTGGCACTGGAACATTCAATAATGAATATGTTGACTCGAATTTATCCACTATAGCGAGCTCAGTCTGTCTGGTGGGACGAGTATTATTGGAGTTAGGGCTCTTAAAGTTGCGACAAAATTACGGTAGTAATTTTTAATAACGTTCAAACGTAGCTCGTCCTTGAACTTCGGCTATGATTAAAATGTAACTGATGTTGAATGACGTTTTGCCATTACCAAATCCAAGAAAAAAAAAACAAAATGTGAGCGTGCGCTTGCATTTAAATACAAAATAGCTAGGTCACTTTTGAGAATTCGTTTATATGAGGTATGATCAAAAAATAACCGTTATTTTCTTTTTTTTTTCAAAAAGTATTTATTTATTCATCAACAACTATCTTGTCCCCTTCAAAGTAAAATAATACACTTATGCCAGCGTTTTTTCCAATCCTCGAAACACTTCTGAAACGCGCTTTTTGGTATCGCCAACAGCTCCTGTTTCGATTTTTCTTTCATCTCCTCAATCGTAGCAAAACGCTTTCCTTTCATCGGTGTCTTCAGTTTTGGGAAGAGGAAAAAGTCAGCGGGGGCCAAGTCGGGTGAATACGGTGGTTGAGGCATGATAACGGTTTTGTTTTTGGCCAAAAACTTACGCACAAGCGACGTTGGTTTTGCTAAAAATTTAGCAATTTTGGAACAATCTTCGCTGCCGCACGTTTCATGCCTAAAACATCCGTAAAAATTGCTTGGCATGAGCCGAACGATATGCCAACATCATCAGCAACCTCTCTGATCTCTGATAGTGATTCGACGATTATCCAAAATCATTTTCTTCACTGCGTCAATGTTTTCATCGGTTGTTGACGTGCTCGGGCGACCAGGACGAGCATCGTCATTGACATCTTCTCGGCCTTCCTTAAACCGGTTATAGGTTATACCACAATTGAACTTGTGTTCTGCTCATAGTAGACTCGCCAAAGGCCACAGTCAACATTTCAAATGTCCTTGCGCATTTAATTTCATGTTTTACACAAAACTGAATACAGTTTCTTTGTCAATTTTTTCGAATAGTAAAACATCGAAGAGCACACCAAAACACGACTAACCTTTTTATCTTTCAAAAACAAACTGACAATCCAAAATGGTTGGTATTGCCAACATATATAACAGACATGTGTACCAACATTACAGAAACAAAAATGCGAAAATCGAACATACGTAACTCACGAAATTTGAAAATAACGGTTATTTTTTGATCACACCATTTTTAAAACATTTAAAAATCTCAATCTCTCCCTCCCATTCATGTACAAATATAACACGCACAACATGAGCGGATGCGAAAAGTTTGACCTAGGCTCTTCACGGGCTGTTGTGCCATTAGACGAAACATTAAAGAAACATTTCCATTAGTATTGTGGTCGCTGTGGCGTAGTGGTAGTGTGTTGGGCTGCTACGCAGAATGTCCGGGGTTCGAATCTCGGCACAGGCAAAATCAAAAAAAAAAAAAAAAAAAAGTAGAAAAAATAATTTTTCTACACGGCACCACCTCTTGGCAGGCAATGGCAAACCTACAAGAGTAAAAAATTGCTATGAAAAGCTTTTCACTTCGCCGTTCGGATTCGGCATTAAACTGTAGGTCCCTTCCATTCATGTACAAATATAACACGCACAACATGAGTGGATGCGAAAAAGCTCGGCCTAGGCCCTCCATGGGCTGTTGTGCCATTAAAAGTAAGTAAGTAAGTAAGTAAGTTTCCATTAGTATACAATTTATTTTTCTAGCCATCACTGTGACATACTGACGTTTTCCTGTATGTGTGTATGTATATGTGTGCATATTACCTTTTCCTAACATTTACCCCTACACTTGCAAGTATACAAATATTTGATGGCAAACTTTTTGGGTTCTTCATTTAAAATGTTAATTATATGCATAAATAATCTACCTAGTAGTAAGTACTTAGTTGAGTTTAGCCTTCTGTTGACAAATTATTATGGTATTAATTATTTAAATATTGTATTTTACTCACACAAACACAAAATACATACATACTTACTGATGTATAATATACCTACTTTTACTATACATGACGTTACATATGTGTATGTATTTGTAAATATGTACATAGATTAGTGCAACAACACTAAAATAAAGTTACTACAATTTAAATCGAGATTTATAAAGTTTTGTCAAAGCTATAAAATTAATTTAATACTGAAGAAAATTTAATTGCTTTTCCTAGAAATACTAAAATTCCATTTAATACTATGCACTTAACTACATACAGACACACATACCTGCTATTAATACATAAAAGTTGCGTTGCGAAGAGCAGTTCTTTTTTGAATTCAGTAATAAATTTGCACAATAGAAACTTAATTAATATTTTATTAAAGTACAATTTGGTAGAACTTGGAGATTATTTACCATAAATTACCTAACCGAACATGAACGAGTTTTTAGTTATTAAAAAAATGTATCAATGATTTATAATTCAATAGCGGAGCTAATTTAACTTATTACCAGTTTCGATTGAGAGTGAAGTGAAAACTCATATTTCTCTTTTCATGGGTTAATTGGCTTTTTTCTGCATTTTTTTTTTTTATTTTTCTTGAGAATTCATGCACTTGTGCTCCACAAAATTTCAACATTTATACCTTTAAATTTTATTTTCCATTTATTACTTTTGCTCGTCCTCGTACATATCAAAGAGTTCGAATTCCTTTGAGCTACACGTTCCAAAGAAGCCGATATAAAAATATTCGACAAATGTGAAAAAAGCCCCAGGAAATAAATATTTACTGTATTTCTTCCCTTGACCGCCTCACCTCGTACTTTGATGTCATCGATGTAAAGTCGATGACATCAAAGAAAACTTACTTACATATGTACATATGAATGTGCGTTGCATGCCGTCACAGCAGTCAGAGTCATACCTACATAATTTGTGAAATTCACAAAAAAAAAAAAAAAAAAAAAAAAAGTATAATAAAATAGAAGGAAATAAATAAATAGAAAAGAAATAAATTCTGTAACTACTTAAAGACGCATACAATCATGTAAAAACAGCAGCTTCTGTTTAATCGCATGAAAATGAATTTTGTGTTTGCTGCAATAAACTAGAGAAATTATTTATCCACTAATTGGTTATATGCGAAAGTGATGCAATTAAAAGAACCCGCGAAAGGAAGATAAGTCAATAGATATATTTAAGTAATAGAAGACTTATAAGATCCATTGTGCTTCAACAAGCAGTACTTGTATAAGTCCAAACTCCGTTAGAAATTCTAGTACTGGTCCTATTTCTATGGACTTCAAATTTGCATATGACATTATGTTGTCACCTAGAAACCTTCGTCGCGTATATGTACATTAGGGGAGGGCCCTTTCCTAGGACATGACACGTAGAGAACATTTCCATTTTTTTAAGATGAGAGTTCAACCTTCTGTAAGTCTTGTTAGAATCTCTATAATGATTTTTACATTATTTTTTGTCATGGTCAAACATACCTTAAAAAGTGTTCTAGCCCTGGTAGACCTGAAAAGGTTACTTTTGACATACTGCAGTTTCGCTTTGTATCTATGCTAGCTATGTGCTAGTTGATGCACTTTTCTATGCTAGTTCCTTAACAAATTCTTTCTTTTCAATCCCAGCATACTCTCCCAGCATGCACCCACAGAATCAAAACACAGTTAAGTAGGTCAAGTATGTTGAATTTATCAAGGTATAGTCAACACTGGTTTTTAAGTAACCTGGAGAGATTTGTGTGCCTTGATATCGTCTTAACTTTCGGTTTGAATCGCAAAGCTGTGATTCGCATTTGAAATTGAGATATGCACACCAATCAATGGCGGCAAACTCTTCAGCTCCGATTCCTTCATCAGTTACACCATGTAATCTGGTCTATCTGATACAAATCAATTAAATGGGCTGCAATTAAACGAAACAATTGTATTTGAAGAAATCTTAATGAATAGCGTTTCGCTTGCTCAAAATTAAACTCGAAACTAAATTCTTTGTACACAAATATTTAAATAAAATTTATGTATTATATAATAACATAAACTTTGGCTTCGACCTCGACCATAAAACTTTTTATGCAGTGAATATAACTTTACATTAGTATGCGAAAATTGCAAAACGAACGAACACATGCTGCCTGCCAAGTGGTATCTTAGCAACCGCCCCTGTATCTTCTTGCCTTCTGGTCACCAACTACTGTGCAACAAACAGAACAACATGCCAGAACCGCAATTGCTGTCAACGTCTATTGCTGCGAGCGACCATGTGTGTGTGTTATCGGATTTGTATGTGTGTATACTTTGAGTGTCAATATCATGCAATAGTTGTCATAAATCATATTAAATGTCGCACAATTTATATACAGGTACATACATACATATGTAGACACACAGACAAGCACACATTTAAAAGGATATAGTATGTACAGTGGTCGCTGTGGCGTAGTGGTACTGTGTTGGACTGCTGCGCAGAGTGTCCGGGGTTCGAATCTCGGCACAGACAAAATCAAAAAGTAGAAAAAAAAATTTTTCTACACGGCACCACCTTTTGCCAGGCAATGGCAAACCTACAAGAGTAAAACTTGCTATGAAAAGCTTTTCCCTTCGCCGTTCGGATTCGGCATTAAACTGTAGGTCCCTTCCATTCATATACAAATATAACACACACAATATGAGTGGATGCGAAAAGCTCGGCATAGGCCCTCCATGGGCTGTTGTGCCATTAAAAGTAAGTAAAGTAAGTATGTACAGTAGATTCCGTTTATTTACGTTTCACTTAAATATTGAAAATTATTACATACAGCTTTAGTGTATATTGGCAGAAAAGTTTGCCTTAATGAGGTATCAGTGTAGTGCATTCTTTGCCCGACGCAATTAAGTGGAGACTACTGTAATACATACCAACACTTGTGCATTGTAATATGGTTACATAAAGTATTTTAATGCATACTCAAATATATAATTATTATGGTAGATTCCTACAAATACATACATATTTACATAAGTAGGTAGTAAGTTAAACAAAATGTTAAATAAAATATATTGTTGTTGTTGTTGTTTTTGTTTTATTAGGTACTTGAAGCCATTGCCAACAAATCTGCAGGGATCTGTCGTTATTAATTTTGTGTCTCGTCTAGAACACTCATACATAAGTACACATAACACACACATACATACATACATAAGAAAAGGAACAATAAAAATAAATCAAGTTTCTTCCAAAATTAAGGAAAACAGAAAACCAAAAATTTCATATATGGTATTATTTTTTTTTTCTAACTTGATTTTGTTTCATTTACTGAAGCATAGAATAAATCAAGAAAATGTCAATTGACAAGTCTTGTGTTCCTGCCCTAAAGCGAAAAAGTTAAAGTTATGAAAATATTTAATCTTACTCTTTATACATTAAGTTTCGATTGGATCAAAGCTTTTGAGCTTCACTTAATTTACCTCGCCCATTAGTTTTGTATTTTCTTAAAGACTTAAATAAATACACAGCAATTTTGTAAAATATGTTGTAAACTTATAAGCTATTTAACTTTGCCCAATTTCGATATTAATCGCTCCAATCAATTCTCTGTAATAGTTTTTCCAAATCCTATTATTGTTTTATGAATGTATCGTACGTATGTATGCTTGAAATCAATATTAAATTTAAGGTCACCGGAGCACGCCTAAAACAATAAAATATGATATTTTTCTATTGGAATTTCAATTTTATTGCACACAAATAACACAAAATCCAAACAACAACAGCAACAATTAAAAGGCAATAAATTTCCTCTTTCGATTATTTCTGCTGTCATGTTTGTGGGATTAGAGTGAAAGGGGAAGTGGGGTGGGAGAGGGAGAGAGAAGCAGAGAGAGCGGGGGAGGAAGTGGGAGAGAAAAAGTAGTAGGTTGGCAGTAGCAAGGCCAAATTGTCCTCTATAAAGGAGGAGTTCAATAAAGAATAAATCTGAATTGAGCTATATTCAATACAATATTGAACATACACACTCTCACACATACATGCATACATTGATTGTGCAAAGTGCGGTGCATGTATGATGTGTCTGCGTGAGTATGTGTAGTGTGTGGCAGCCGCTACTGCTGAATGGTATTGGTATTGGCGTGTGTGGCATTACCACACCAGTAGCAGAGTAGCAGCAACACAAACCTGAACCCGTAAAAAACTTTCAAAATCAATGCTGCCAAATACTTTGAACAATTTGATTTATATTTGTTGTAAACACAATTTGAAACCAATGTGTGTGTGCTGCTGCTGCTGCTTTACTGCTGCTGCAACTACATGCAGCAATTTAAAAGATGACAGAGAGAGAGAGAGAATAGCAGGGACGGCTGTGGTAGAAAAAATATGAGAATGGCATTCAGAAATCACACGTACAGACCTACATACACATATGTATGTACTACACATATATTTGTATATATAAAAGAGTCATGCAGACAGACAAACCAATGTTTACCCTGCAAACATTGAGAGAATTGTCAAAAAATAAATCTTAAATGCGACAAACGAGTAACTCATCTGCAAAGCTGCTAGAAGCAAGATTGCCAGCAGTCCTGCAAAATCGTTTCTTTTTTAACATAATTTTCTCTCTCTCTCTCTCTCTCACTTCAAAAAGAACTTCATTGAAATATCAGAAGGAAGCGCTCTACTTTTTTGATGAATTCACCTGAAGAACGTTCGGCAATATTCGGGCTTACGCAACTCGTTCGGGCTAGTCTGCGATTATTATCTCAAGTTTTTTATTGCACTTAAGCATGACCTGCGGAAGAGATTTTCCACATTAAAAAATGTTTGCAGGGTAGGTGCGTGTATATGTAATGCAAGGTTTCAATTTCACTCTGTAATAGTTTTAGTGAATTTCTCAGTATGTATGCGAGTGACTATTTTTCATTTTCATGTAATTTATGATCATGTAAAAATGCTGCATTGCACTTTTTGTGTATTCACGAAATGTGGAAAAGGGGAAAATGGGTAAAGGGATAGAGCAAAAGCGACAGAGAGAGGGAGAAGGAAAAGCGGAAAACTTTAAATGGTTGAAAACATATAATTGAAATTAATTAAATGTTTTCAACCATTGTTACTTTCAATCTCAGCTGTACGTTTGTAGATGACATCTCCAGAATAGTAGAAAAATAATTACGCTTTAAAATTCAACATTGCCTTCTCAGTCCCAACTCTCTCTCAATGGCCAAATTCACCATACTTTTCGGACGAAACGTACACACACTCACACACCTTATATGTTTGCACTTTGATTTCATTTTATTTGAGCGTATTTGTTGAATTTCGCTTCGTTCCTATTGTTTCTATTGCATTGAGATTATGTGAGATTTCATTTCATTCCTATTCTTTTTTTTGTGTTAAGTGAACGTAAGAATTATGGTTAATTTCGTTCCTATTGGGCTGAAAGTACTTACACATACTTATCTCAAACAAACAGAAATTTTGCTCTGCTCTCCCACTACCGTGCCTAAAGAAATTTCACTTAAAAAAAGAAACAAAACAAATCTTTAAGCTCAAACTTTATATATCAACTGGGTACATATATATATATATTAGTAAAGATAAAGATAATTATCCAAATAAAAATAGCGTTTCAACTAGCTTCTGTTGAATTACATTAGCATTAGTTTGAGTTGTCTGAGTCTCTTGTATTTCCTGTCGCCGTCAAATTTACTCTTCTTCATTGTTCGCTAGTATAACTTCAAAGGAGAATGGTTGAAAAGCATAGCCGAGACCGCTAAAGAATTTACTCATAAATTCAACCCTAAAGAAGGGAAAATATTTAATTAAAATTTAATCAGTAGAGTCAATTGGTTTATATGAAAAACTACTTGATTTTTCACTCAGTCTCGAACACTTCCACAATAACAACAACTTACCAATGTAAACGTAACGTATGCAAAAACGCAGACAGCCCCTCAATTACGCAGAGTATTGCGAATGTCAGGAAAGCCCAGAAACTAAACATTACGAAGAGAACAGGCACTCCGATATAGCCAGGGAACAAGAAGCCCATATGCAGCAGTTTAGTCCAGAGTACCTCAGACAATTCTGAAAATAAATTTGGATTTTACACATTTAACAGTGTGGAGCGATGAGAAGTTGGTAAAACTTACGTGCATGTGCCAGCGATAAAGCCCACAAACGCAAGTACGACGCTGTATGCGAGACGGTACTGAGCACATATTCAATTGTGTGTATGGCTTCCTGAATGAAAACTTCACCCATGCTTTCGTTATCATCATGACCGTGTCCCCCGCTAGCAGCGGAAGCGGGTTTCTCGACAGGCTTACCATTAGTGTCACTTGCTTCGCCAATATGACTAATGTCACCGTTATGCGGCGCCGACTAAAAGGAAATGGGTACAATTATTAGGAAAGGAGACAATTACAGAGAGAGGAAAACATCGCAATCACTTACTTTAACTTTTCTAGTAGCCATTTTGTAAAACGAATTACCCAGCAGCATCCACGGTATGCACAGCAATGCCGCAATCACTAGTCCTAACTGCAACTCCTCCTGAATTGCAAACATATACTCCTTACACCCCTCCAGGGGTTCATTGTGTTTCATCAGCATCATATTAATGAAGAGAATCAAAATCGATGGTGCACAGCCCGGCGTCTCTTCAAGCAGATCGGATTTGGCCGAATACTTCACGAACTTGAAGAACATCATGAAGGCCATATAGCCGAAGAGCAGTACCAGAAAGAGCATTTGCGGTACGAAATGCAGTATGATACTCATCGGTTTCCTGAAGTTGACGTAATTGATCAGCGACATGAAGACGCCAAAGATCATGTGCAGCACCCCGAAAATAATGGACATTTTCATTTTGTAAGTATTTAAGAATATAATCTTATTGCTGGCCAGCTGCCAAATCGGATCCAAACCTACTGGGTAAACACCTGTTGTGGCATATCTCGGATCCAATGTCAATTCCGGGTTCCCAGTCACCGTTGAAGTATTATAATTTATACGCCAACCCGAACCGAACACATTCATGGATATCGAGAAGATATCATTGTAGATGAAACCGGTGTACATGGAAAATAAGCCCATGAGTAAAATGATGTAGCGTCCCCCAAAGAACATACCGAATATTTCTTCCTTGATATGGCTCAATTGTTTCTCGCGCAGCACCATCCACAGTGCGCACAGGGTCAATATGATGCCATGGCCCAGGTCGCCGAACATCACCGCAAACAGAAAGGGAAAAGTGATGCACGTGTAGAGCGCCGGATTGACTTCACGATACGAGGCGATGCCATAAGCATCGATAAGATTTTGAAAGCCGCGCGTAAATTTATTCGTTCGCGTATAGGTGGGCGGTTGTTCGTTCGTTTCGATTATATTCAAGAACGAAGTAATCGTGCTGTCCACCGATGTCGAGCCACGTGCCAGAGCATCACGTACTACAGGCAAATCATTGATTGGCAGCCAGCCCTCGCCTATCAGGCACCTGTTACTCAAGTCCATGTTGAACAGATTGAGCGTGTGGTAGATCGCTTTCATTTTCTTTGCCATAATCGACCATATGGGCAAATTTTTCGCAGCAGCAACCAGCACACGTGCCCGATGATCTGCCGTTTGATTTAGTACCATATTTAAGTCCTCCAATCGAGTGCGCACATCTCTAATCATCTCCTGCCGTTCGGTATACGAGCTGGGGCACGGGTAGATGGAGGCATGGAAGCCTGCGCATACTTTCTTAATGCGCTGCTTCAGTTCGTCACCCTGAAAGAATGCCATGAAGACGGTTTTCATTGTATCACGTCCCGTCTCCGGATCTACGGTAATCTCATCTAAGTCCGCACGTTTCAAAAACACATTACCACGTGAAATGCGCCACAGCATTCGCTCGAATGCAAAGAAACGCTCAAGCTTAACAACACCTGCAACGAAACCCAGCTGCCCACGTGGTTGTCCTTGCCCCGCCAGATCACCGGCATCCGAGAAACGATGCGAATCTAAATTTATCACCTCTTGATCCGAAAAGAAACCTTCAGTATTTTCCAGCACTTGCTTCAGCTCGATCATGCCCAGAAAGTTGAGCTTCAAGTTGACCTCATTGTGTGACAGTTCACGTATTTCGGATTCAATCGATTCCAATTGTGCCTCCAAATCGATTATTTCACGTGGATTCGGTGTACGCGGTTCGTCGCGCACTTCGGGCTGTTTGATATCATCTTTGGAGAGTTGACGTTCAATGTAGCGAATCTTCCGCTCCAGTTCATCGCAGCGTCTGACTTCGGAGACGAATTTTCGCTGAAACGGATTGACGTCACTGTTTAACTGTGAATTAGAAATAGAAAAATAAAAGAAATGAAATCAAGCGGGGTATTTCATTTTAGATTTTATGAGTCAGCAATAATGCTGGCTTTAATCGAAGTGCGCGGGCTTTCTGCAAGAACTTAGCTAATTAGGTAGAGTGAAATTGGGTGTTATCTGGGACAAATATGATACCATTTTATACCTTTTTTTTTGATTTCTGTGAGCAAAGTATGTACATATTTGATGAAGTGTTTCTTTATGCACGCTAGAACATGAATACTAGGTAGCGAGAGAGTGAAACGAAAATTGCGTTATATGTATGTAAATATGCTTCAGCACAATAGAAACGAAATGGAATCCTGTATTCACTCAACACAATATAACCAATAGGAAAGAATCGAAATGCTCTCACAATAGAAATGGAAAGGTATTCTCTTTGATTCATTAATTTCTTATTACCAATAAGTGATCGTGGTATGAGAGCACGAAAATAGAATTTCCGATGATTGAACTACATGAACTAGTTCACCAAAGGGAACTTTACTTACTTTACTTTTGATGGCACAACAGCCCATGGAGGGCCTAGGCCGAGCTTTTTCGCATCCACTCATGTTGTGCGTGTTATATTTGTACATGAATGGAAGGGACCTACAGTTTAAAGCCGAATCCGAACGGCGAAGGAAAAGCTTTTCATAGCAATTTTTACTCTTGTAGGTTTGCCATTGCCTGCCAAGAGGTGGTGCCGTGTAGAAAAATTATTTTTTCTACTTTTTTTTTTATTTTGCCTGTGCCGAGATTCGAACCCCGGACACTCTGCGTAGCAGTCCAACGCACTACCACTACGCCACAGCGACCACCAAAGGGAACACAGTTCATTAAAGCGAACTAAAATGCGTAACTTTATACTGTACAATGGTGTATGGTAATTTTAACTTGAAACTCACATATAGTACATGCACAAAAATCTACTCGTATGTATGTAACATACGAAGATAGCCAGTGACTTGTATGAGTGTACGAGTATGAATACTTACATCGCGAAATTGCACACAGCCGCTCTCACCCAATTCAGCTACCGATGCATATGCTGCTTCTGGTTGTATGAACATTTGGCACAAGGCCATTTGCTCGCTGCGGAACATGTCACCCATGTTGATGTTAACGTTGCCAACAACTACTACGACCACGACAACGACTACAACAACGATGACTTTGACGACGATGTTTTATTGACTGACAATCTTAAAAAGAAAATAAATAAATTAGATTTTTTTTTTGATTTATTACAAAATCTTTATGTAAAATTTTTATCTACGATATTTCTTTTACTTATTATTCAACAGTAGTGTCAAATTAAACCATATAGAAAAATCTATTTAAGTCACACATCCAACACAAACTGAAAGCTCTTCTAATCTCAAGAAAAAATTATGTTTTACTATCTGTGGTAAATCGGCTACTGCATAGTTGTTAGTAAGTAGTTAAATTAGAACGTGCCTCGTCAATCCAAGTGCTAATCAGATTTTTTATTATGTGACATTTTTGTGAGCGACAATTGCAAGTTGTTGTTCTTGCTGTTGTTGACTATACAAATAAATATTTACACACAAACACAAACACAATCATGAATTTCTTCTAGCCACAATTCCATCAACAGCCGCAGTCTTAACAATGTGCATAAGCACATACCATAATTATTTATGTAGGTACAATAATTTAGTAAATCTTGATGATGTTGTGGCTGATGTTTTTCTTGTTGTTGTTGTTGTTGCTGGTGCTGTTTTGCAGCTTGTTTTATTTGCTGTATTTGTACTGTATTGCTTCATTGATTTGTCAATCATTTTAAGTATTTTTTTGAGATAAGATAAGCTCGTGCTGGTGCTGGTGCTGCTATATCGTCGATATACTTTTCCAGGTAAGTATGTACGTATATACACCTAAGTATGTATGCATGTTTGTATGTTTGTATGTATGTTGTATGTATGCTGTGGGGTATGTGTTATATGTATATGTGGGGTACGTATCTTTAAGTGGTTGAATTGTATCGAGCTTGATTGTTTGTACTATTTAAATGCTTATATCGCATGGTTCTCTTTCTCACCAGCCACCCGCCCCACCCCCCCCCCCCCCCCCACCCCTCTCCCCCTCCACCCATACCTTTGAAACAACTAAATTGCAACCTGATTTCCTTTCGTCTTTTGATTCAAGTGTTCGCTCGCATTTGAAGTGGTTTAAGTTTCTATTTTATTATCATTGAAAGTTTATTTGTAATTGTTGTTGTAATATGATTAGAAAATTGCTTGCTAGAAGAATTGAAACAATCAAAAAAATAAGAATAAATTCAATTCAATTTGTAATACCTTGTCTTGTTTTAAATTATAATTGTTAGAATTAATTATTTGTAGTGCTTTAGTTATAATTTATGGAAATTGTTACTGAAATTTATTTTTAGTGATAAATAAATTACCGTTTTTATTTTAGTCAGCATTTCAAGCGAATGCTCACCTTAAAGATTGTGTGGATTTCGAAACTAAGTATGTCGATTCTTTTCAGTGATCACATTTGTGACATTCAAGTAATTTACGATTCTTTTTCATTTACATTGACACAATTAAGTTTACGATTAAGTTGTAATCATGAATGAATTATGTATCGAGAAAGAGAAAAGTATCGAATGTAGAGAAGAAAGTGTGCAGATAGACGGAGAGATAAAAGAAGAGAGAGAGAGAGAGAGAAATAGTTACACTATAAAACTTGCAGATCAAAAACTTTTGATTTTCCAACCACCTTTTGATTTCAACTTGAAATTACATTATGCGATTTCTTATGCGGTTCGACCAAGTCCATCGACAAGTTGTATAGTGTGTGGCCGCTCATTCAGCAGTACCATACTATGTAGAACTTGCAAACGTTATGAAAACTCTTCACATATTTACTTAATTTATTTATATCACATAATTAAATAATATGTAATTGATATATACATGCGTACTTTCACTTTACCTTACCTTTTTTGTTGTTGTTGTTACTTTAGATTGTATACATGTAATCAGAATGAATGAATAAGAAATAAAAAAAAATTAAAAAAAAGGATAAGGCGCTGAAAGCCGTAAAAATTGGTAAAAAGCTATTAAAAGGCAATAATAGCTTTTATCATTTTATACCATCACATGCAATGTGAGAACCTATACTCCTCTAGCTAGACTTGGAAACGTACTCGTACTACCGACATACAATACCCACATGTATGTGTGTATGTGTATGTGTGTGTTTGTTTGTTTTACTTCCCCACATGATCGATCCATCACGTGCTTTACTTCATATAAATATTAACTTGCACTTATTCACAATGTTGTCATTGTTATTGTTATCATATGTTGATTGATATACGAGTATAACGTAGGCATTAACGAATATCAATCAAGAAATGGTGGGGCGCTATCGCGAGGTACTTGTCGTAATTAAGATAATTATAAATACTATCTAGTGTGCTAAGTATTACAAAATACGAGTAGTAGGCAGAAAATTGAATATGTATGTATGTACTATATGTAGAAGTAAGTATGTGCATATATGGTACATAAGTAGAGGAGTACATATGTTGGCTTGCATTTCTCCCATGTAAATGTTTACATATTTAAGCAAATTTCCATTATATCTAGCTACTTATGTTTGAAATTGTAGGTTGTGAGGTAAAGAGTAGCTAAATGTTTAATGACGTAGTTAATGGCATTACACTCACTCACTTACTTACTGCATTTGCAATGCAAATGTTTGTATTTCTAGCGCAGTATGAAAGATTAGCGTGCGCTGAACTTTGGAATTAATAATATGTAATTGCTAATAATACAAAAATGTACCGAGAAATGATCATTTATAGATAAAAAGCCCCCTTAAAGAGATGGTAACAATTTCTTTGTCGCTAAGTTAGCACCACCACTGTCCTCTGTCCTGACGTAAAGATTGAGCGCGATCTGTCAATTAGTTTCTTTACGGTGCTCGATTTTGTCAGTTCATCTCAAGTGCGATTTTTACAATGAATAAAAATATCGAAAAAAGAATTTTTTCTCAAATTTTATATTGCAAATGGAATTATGTGTGTCGAAACGTTGAAAATGTTAATGAGATGTTAGAAGGCTTACAAACACGTGCATATAAGTGGTACAGTGCATTCAAGACAGGTCGAGAAGTGGTGGAAGATTTGCCTCGCTCCGTCTTCCACTGAAGTTAGCATCAATAAAGTGAAGGAAATGATGATAGAAACTCGTCATTTAAGTTTAAGTGGTCGCTGTGGTATAGTGCTTAGTGTGTTGGACTGCTACGCAGAGTGTTCGGTATTAAAATTTAAGCAGAGGCATATCAAAAAAATAAGTAAAAAAAATAATTTTCTACATGGCACCACCGTGTTGGCAGGCAATGGCAAACCCACAAGAGGAAGAATTTCCCATGAAAGGCTTTGCCCTGTGCCCTTCTGTTCGGCATAAAAACAACAGTAGATCCCTTCCGTCCATGTAAAAATATAAATAAGTCGATGCAAAAAAGCTCGGCCTAGGCCCTCCATGAAGAATAAGTTTGAGATGGTAGCTGCTGAACTTTCTGTGTCTAACGAATCAATTCGTCCTGGTTGGTATTCAATGAAAACGCAAAGTAGCTGACGAGTCATCGGCAAGTGTGAATTCTAAATTACATAGATACACTTTTATCATTATACTATAAATAAATTGCATGTTGCACAGTATCTCAATTAAATAACTTTATACACTTGAAAAAGATTCCTTTCATTTAATTAACACAAATTCGAATTTACTCTGCACTCAAACAAATAAATATTTTTCACAATCAAATTGTTCGTTTTTCGTTAAAATCATTTTAAATTTCTCAAGTACCTTCCGTGAATGGATCGTGGTGACTTTTAAAGATTTGTGTCGATGTCTCTTCAAGTGAAGTGGTGTTGTTGCCACTTTGGCTATGTACACTGTCAAAAATCGTACTTGTCACGCCAGCGGCGGGAGAACTTCTGATCCATTAAGCATTTGAAATGTATAGAAATACCTACTCTTTGAGTAAACGAACCGTAGCCGTAGCTAATCGGAACAATAAAACAGCATTATTGAGTTTTATCGCCAATAATTCGTAACCATTTAATGTTATCAATCGAATTGAGTTCAATGCAGACACAAACTCGGAGCAGTAGTAAAGAGAGTTGGTTATCGAAACAATTCCAATTCAGTTCATTGTCGAATTTAATGTTCTTTTCTACTTAAGTAACTACATATAGCGTTCTAAACCAAGTCAGCTGTTTTCCAATTGACTATGAAGAGTGGCACTCTGAGCAGCCTGATAGGAATTATACCATAACACATGATGTTAGCTACTTGTTAGGCACTTGTGCTTGGAGTCTTAAAGTGCAAAAATGTTCACCGCTTTCAATCAAGATTGGGGTTGAATCATGTTAATCTTTGTGTGTTTTTGTCTCATTTGAGCGAGTTGCTGCCGCTGCTGCTGCTGTTGCACTAGTAAAAGTTCACCGCTTAAGTTATAAAGATATAGAGCTAGTTGAAACTTTTTGTTATACTTCTCTATCACACAATTTTCAGAGTTTACGTACTCCGTTACTATGTCATTTAAAGTAATGTAACCACCAACAATTGGAAGACACAAGAAGTTTTTGATTTTAAAGCAACAGCTAATACAGAAGTTATCTTTGAAATGTTGGCTTTTTCTTCTTTTCTTTTCTTTTGTTTCTTTTTTTTTTTTGCTTGATATAATATCAGAAAAATAAATATTTGTCTCTCATCTATTTATCTACTTAAAAAATGTTTGCTTTATTTGTAAGATCAAATTAGCGCTTTTGAAATTGTTTTCATATTCATTCGGATACATACACATGCAAATTAGTCTAATGCCGACATCAAGCGACAGCTGTGCAATTATAAATATATTTGGGTGGTACTTTTATTTGATAATCATCTAACTAATTTCATGCAGATCAGTTGACGATTAGATAAGATTGGAATATGATGACGAGTATCTGCTCCGTCATATTCACAGACGCCTCTAAAGATACAATAACTACATAAATAATTTTTCTTGGTATATAAAAAGCTTATTTAAAAGCTTATTATCTAAGTTTTTTACATACGATTTCTAACATACGATAAGATAACAGATCTTGCTCAACTTTTTTACTCGTACTTTCTGAAAGTAGCTTATATCTGAAAATGTAGATTTGAGAAAATCACAATTTTAAGCCGATTTCAAAGCAAAAACGATTTTATGAAATTAATTAGGTATATAAATTGAAATTTAAGTCTTCTTTTGTTATGTGACATATACGAGTAAGTATTTATAAAAGAACATTTTAAGAGGAGTACAACACAATTTTCCCTTATGTCAACTTATGCTAATATCTCATTTTGCTACATAGATATGTATGAATTTTGAAAAAATATCAGAAAATGTGATTGTATTTGGTAATTTTGAAGTTGCGGTATGACTCCTTATGTCTCCAGTACAAGGCTTTCAGGGTTTAGAGTGGTTTTTGCCACTGGCAAATACAGAAGGAGCCTATGTGCTCTAAATGTAAATGTTTATATGTAATATTTGTCTGCTTCTCGTTAGAATTTTGATAAGTGTGTTTGGTATAATATAATATTTTATGTGATATTACTCAATTTCTGGTTTGAATTTGCTCTCTCTGTGGACTGAATTTTATTTTCTTTTTTTTAATTTTAATTTTGATCTGAAATTGGTCGTAATTTGGTGAAAGTTTTAATGCGACTATTGCCTAAGTTGGATTTGACTTCTAGTTAGTCTGAATTTTGATTAGATTTGCGATAGAATTTGGGTTTAACTTTGATATGAATGTGATCTAAAATATTGTTTAATTTTAGCCTGAATTTTGGTCTATATTTGGTCCAAGTGTTGGTTCGATTTTGGCCCGTTAATATCCTGATTTTTTATATGAATTGAGACTAAATTTTTGTTTACTTTAATTTTGGAATGATTTTGGTTTGAATTTTAATTCTGATTTTCAGTCTGATTTTTAATCTGAGTAGTTGGGCCTAAATGTTGCTCCAAATTTTGGTTGTAATTTTAGTATAATTTCGGTTTAATTTTTGTAAGAATTTTGGAGTGGTTTTTGGTCTATTATAACCATTGTTTGTTTTTTGGTTCGAATATGGGTCTGATTTTTGGTATGAATTTGGGTCTGAATTGGAGTCTGTATTTTGGTCTGAATTTATGGTTTGAACTTTAGTCTGGCGTTTTAGTCTGATTTTCGATGTGAATAACTCATAATTTTAGTACAAAGTTAGATCTGTATTTTGGGTATCTGTTTATTAACCTAACTAACATCCAATTTGATTTTAGGTTTGTTTTTTTGGTTTTATTTGAATTTTGGTCTGACTTTAGCTATGAGTTTTGTTTTGATGTTTATTATTTATTTGAGTCGGATTTTTGGTCTGGTTTTTGATCTGCATATAAGGCTGAATTTGAGGCTGACTTTTTGTCTGAATTTTCGACTGAAATTTGTCCCGCAATTTGTTTTTATTTTGCTAGTATTTGTAGTCAGAAGTTTTGAATGTACTCTGTACTTTGATCTAAATTTTGGTCTGAAATTTTAAATTAGATTTTCAGTTTAGAAACAGTTTATTAATGTATTTTTTATGTATTTTCAAAATATCTCACAAGGACTCTTTTACCATAAATGGGTTCCCGTAATATCTGCTACACACATAAAATAAATCAAATAAAATAACCATCAAATTATCCGTAACCCTTGACGAATTTTATTTGTAGCCGCATATGTACTCATCTATGGGTGTGTGTGTGTGTGTGTGTGTGTGAATGAGAGCCTACTTTATGAAATTGGCATAATTCTAAACCAACATCAACATGCAGACAACCACACACACGTAGCAATTGAACTAACTTCTATAACTCCCCGGTTGAACATCAAATGCGCACTGGCATGAACAGCACCAACTTTGTTGTACCAATACACAACGCACAGATGCAATTGCATTCTTTTTATGGTTACTGGGTGATCTGAGTGGCGGTGTTGAAGCTAATGCATGCAGTGGATGCTAGTGTCGATGGTGATGTTGCTGCTGAGTGTGCATTAGAATGTGGGCACCGTCGTCAGCTTGTTGGTGGAAGTATGTATGAAAGTGTCTGTGTGATAGCTGTGCTTTTTTAGCATGTTCAGCATTAAATGTGATAGCCATTTCTGTGGGTGTGTCTGTGTATATGCACGTGTTTGTGTTCGGAAACTTTTCGCATACGTCTGACTTTGAGGTAAAGTTTTCTGTTTGGTTTTTTTTTTTTCAACCGAAATATTTTCGCTGAATTCGCTATTTTCCATGTGGATTTTTTTCACAAAGCACACACATTTCCATTTCTATAAGTGTGTATGTGATACATGCATGTGTATGTATGCTTACTCGTATGTTTTTGGTATGCGGTATCAGCAGCTTCATTATTATAACGATTATCACCTCTGCGCTTAAGTGAGGAAATTTTTTTTTTTGGGGTTTTTTCGTTGTTATTTTATTTACAATAACAAATGTTTGAAGCTACTTTGTGTATGTATGTGTGACTGTATATTTTATGTAAAAATGCAGTGGTGACATTAAAATTAAGTCTCTCATGAAATTAGGTCACTTAAAATTTTGTATTTATCTTAGTTTTATTTGTAGATTTACCAAAGTAGCATAATTTAAAGCTGATTATGTGAATATAATTTATTTTGAAAGTTTGCTTGCTCTTTGCTAGAGGATATGCATTCAATCGGGTCGGTGGAGTGTATTGTAGTTGCTTAAGTTTCGTTGTAGCTTTTGGTTTGACCAAAAGAGGGTAGAGGGAGATGTGGAACGAGAGGTTAGAAAGAAAGAGATAGACTAGTATTAAATGGGGAGTAGCGAAATAGAAAAAGTGAGGCAGACAACACGAGAAGAAAAATAGTAGGATAGGATAAAGAAGTGGCAGGGGGAAAAGAGAGGATGGGGGAAAAAGAGAGGATGGCGGGAAAGAAGGGATAAAGTAGGAAAAAAACGTGTTGGAAAGTGAAACACAAGAAAGGTAGAAGAGAAAGTAAGGGAGGAAGGATAGAATAAAGGAGCAACAGAAAAGGTAGGAAAAGAGATTGATAGTGAGGACGAGAGATTACCAAGAGAGTGGATAGTGCTAGACGACAGGGAAATCAGGTAGAGGGAGACAGATAGGAGTTAGAAACAGGAAAGAATGCGTTGAAAAAGTATGGAAAAGGGAAGGACAATAACAAAAAAGTTTGGAAGGAGGAAGGGGGAAGGAAAAAAAAGTGTAGGCTGAACGGAGAAAAGACAAAGGAAAAGTGAGAGGAGAAACTATCTGAGGGAGTTAGACAGCATGACACTGGAGGAGGGAGAGGAAGGATTCAGGAGGGTGGGCGCAGAGGAAGGAATAAAAGGTGGCGACAAGGAATCAGGAGTAGTAGGCTTGTGGGACAATGCAAAGGGAATAGGGAAGGGCGCAAAAGTAATGCTACAAGTAGAAATAGGAATGCGGGTAAACGAAAGAGGCAAGGAAAAAATAGGGAATAAAATAGGACACAAATACAGGAGAAAGGAGATAAAGGCCAGAGAAGCTAGCAGGAAGAGTGTGAGTACAAAGGAATACTTGGGAAGGAGGCAGAGACATGGAAGTAAGGGAAAAGAAGCATTTAAGATAGGTAGAGGAAAAAGACAGGCGAGAGGAGGAAAGGACTAGGACCAGAACAATAACACAGGGGGATTGAGGCATGGGAGAATTTCAATGGTGAGTGAAAAAATCAAAATACGTCCCAATATCAGCAATGTACTCAGTATAATCTAAACACTAGTAATATGATATTAATACCATAACATTCTTAGATTTTTATACTTAACAGCTAGTCCTGACAGCGTTTTCGAAGCTAAACATAGTCCGAATAACCAGTCTGCTGATAGCACGCAGAAAGAGAAGGAGAGTGCGAGTGAGAAAATTTAAATGAAATTCTCTACTCTTTGTTTACTTTATTGAATGGTGCAATTGTGTGCGAACAAATCGTGCACCAATGAATTTTTGAGGTAGCCAAAACGGGTTTTATTTGTTTTTGCTTTATAAAGTAAAAATCAAATTTGTTCACGTTTTTGTTTTTGATGTTGCGGCTGCTTGTTGTTGTTATTTGTTGTTTCTGTTTGTTGCCACTAACTAACACATAAATATGGCATCACCACAATTGCTTGATTTGGTTGAGTGCACGTAGCATTTAATTTTGTACATGCACAAACAAAATATCAAACGAAATTCTCACACTCACACATACACTCACAAAACACTTACGGTTACAAGTACAATGATAGAATCTGGCACAGACATACAAAACTGTATGTATCAAAATTACAACAAATGTATGTTCTTGAAACTTTGTTGCATAGTCGACAATATCGACATTGGAGACGACGGCGACAGTGTCGCCTGCGGTCGAATTTTGCAATCGTAACAAGTACCTATGGATATGTGTATGTGAGTATGCATGTATGTATTTATAATTTTTTTTCTGCCCTTTATTCTATTCGTACTTTTTATTGCTTACTTTCCTACAGTCGTTTTTTGTTAGATTATCATTTAAGCCTATGTGTGTGTGTGTGTGTATGTTCGTTTGCTTGTGTGTGTATGTAAAAATGTAGGATTTTGTATACCAATATATGTATTTATTGCAACACTTTATGTGTGTTTAAATGTGGTAAAAGTGGAACGCGCAATCACAATTTTAAACGTTGGTGCTATTGTTGCAGTGCTGTTGTTGTTTTTGTTCGTCGATATTTGAAAGGCGCCACATTTGAAATTCATGACAACAACCTTGAGACTTTTGTCGAACAATTCGGTGGTTATGCTTGAATGTTGCCTATTTTTAGGGGCGTTTTCTCCTTCGTTCTGCTTATGCTGTAGTTAAAGTAAATCAAAGCTTTTATATTTTTCACCGTTAAATGTTTATAAAATGATAATGGGCCAAAAATATTTAAAACTTTTAGATGTCTACTTTATAGTATAATTCAGGTGAATATAAATTTGTATGAAGCTTTTATTTGCTTTACAATTCAATAGAAGAAATTTAAAGAATTAAATTTTTTTTTAAATTTTCAATAAGCTTTAAAATTTTGGAAGTTTTTCATCTCTAAAATTGAATTGAAAGAGTGTATGAGCTGTGACCGTGATTATCAGTACATTTACATACTTTTTTCAAACACCAATTTATATTTTCTCAATATTTACACACAGATAACCCGTGATGCGAGACCAAAAAAAAAATGTATAAGAAAATTAGGCAAATTGAAAAGAATAAAGGCATTTTTATATTATTTGATTGGCCAAAACTTCAGTAAGTAAATACATAAGCTTCAGAGAGAAGATTAAGCTACGGCTTTAAAAAGTATGAAAATGAATATTTTGTTTGTTTTTTTCAGTGCCATTTAAAATCATTGAAGCGTGAAGACAGGGAAACAAACAAACACATGCACACGCAAAAACAAACAATTACAGGGATAAAGCACACGACGTGAGCAAGAGCGTACATATGTACCTTTTATTTCAATAAAATCCAATAATAGTTGCGTATACGCCATGAATGCTGTCAGCATAAATGCTCACACAAGCACACATATAAACCCTAACCGTTTTATTTGCCTAAATGGCTTATTCAGCAAGAACAAACAGACAAAAAACCAAGCACATAAAAAAAAGTACACGATGTTGTGAAGAAAAAACAATAGAATTTAAATGATTTTAATGTTGGGTATTTCAATTTTATTGCCACGCCTCTCGTTCGTCGTCGTGAGCTTCACGGTGCCGTGCTGTCAATATATTTTGTATATATATTTGTTTTATTCTTTTTCGCATTCGGATTATTATAAGCTTGAAGTGATATGTGCTGCCAGGGAGCAATCATCGCCTGAGATCATATGAATATTATGCAATGGCGATGGTGGTAATAACAATGGTAATAATTGTCAATTGCCGCATATGTATTGAATACTCATGCTGGTACCGACTCACGCATATATACACATGTATATTTGTGTAACAAATGCTCAGGCTTGTCATTTGGTGTATGTGCATCTGTACTTCATTGTCTGACTGTTTGAATGTGTGTGGGTGTGCGTATTATATGAATAGTATAACACAATTGACTTTTATTATTTCTTCTTGTTTCTATAATTTTTATAATTTTTGTGGACATAAGTTGATCTTTGCAGCGTTTTTGGTGTTTAAACTTTTTGAAGTATTAACTTAGCAGAATACAGGAAGGCTTTAGAAAACCGGACGGCTAGAGTCAATTGTAGCAAAGGTAGCAGCTAGCTATAAAGTCAATAGCTTCAACAATAATGTATTTCCCCTATTTTTCTTTTACTCTATCTCAATCGCCGTCTGTTACTTACAAACACTAATGGCTGCACATCAAAAGTACCAATAAGTTAAAGACATGATGTGAAAAACTCGCGACCAAGAGTGAAGTTGTGCAATATTTCTCTCCTTTTTCTTTTCAGTTTATGCTCACAATATTTGTCCAAAAACCAAAAGCAACAACACAACAAAGAATTCAGTTGCTTGGAATACATATGATCTTACTACTCTCTTTTCATATTTACACACATTATTAATAGTTCTAACAACAAGAGCATTCATTCCTTGGGCTGGTTTACACTGTGGAATACATGAGATGAAACGGGGAGAGCCGTCGTGGAGGTTTAATTTTTTCACATGCAATACAATCAGGGACATCGACGTCGGTTCCCTTAGTTTCATATTATGAGCTATATGATTTACAAGAGCTGAATAACTTGCAGGCAGCTATTTTTTGCTGAAGAAGGATAGTGAGACTTAGAGACTGTTTCTTAATTTTATGTGGAACTTTTTTTTTAATTTGTTACTTAATATCTGAGAGCCCTTCTCCTCCCATGTGATAAAAAGTTCATAGGTGAAAACGCTTAAAACTTGTACTGTGGACATCTAAACTTAGTTTGAATTAAATTTTGTTCAATCCAACTTATTGTACTTACCTTGAAATTGAAAATTAGGAATTCATTTCATTACCGATATAAGTTACGAGAGGTGAACGTTTTATATGGAATACAAATCCTTTATCCTTATTTCCCAGTTTTTCATTTATAAATATACCAAGTTCATTTTTTGAACTACTTTCAATTGGATTTGAACGTTCTGATTGAAAACCGTAACCGTGATTCTGTTTCGAATTGCAGTTTTTATTTCATCCTGACAGTTGCTTTTGTGTGCTCTTTTGCTCATCTCTCCATTTCCCCTTCTCACCGATAAACTTTCCGACTTTTTATGCTAGAACTGCCAAAGTACAATACAAAAATTCCTCTCTAAGAAATGTTTTACAACTTTAAGTACTTATATGGTAAGTATGTGTGTATGCCGGTAATAAAGAATATTTTTTGCAGAATTATTTTTCTTATTACAACACGAAATATGCACGGAAATATTTGAAATTTTCAGGTACAAGAACAATTTATGTATTAGGTACTATGATTTGCTGCTACATGCTAACCAACTAGCAACTTCACAATCTAAACTTATGCCATAGTTTAGTTTACTCTGTGTACTCCTTTGCTGCCCATCAACGTTTAGTTAACAGCGTTTGTTTTCTCATGCCTTTCAATACATGTTTTTGTCAACATCATCAGCATCAGTATCAGCAGCATGTCATTTGCAACAAAAACAACGAAAATAAAAAGAGTAAGAAGTAAAAAAAAACAACCCCACCACTTACAAAATAACTTCGGCGGCAGAGCAGTGACGGCAATAGAAGTGAGTGAATGGAGAAGAGGGAAAGGGAGGGAACATGTTCATATAACAAGAAGAGAATGAGCATATCAGCATTATATTTTTAGTTTGTTTAGCATGTCATCAAATTCTAAATGAAAATGTTGAAAATTGTCTAACATAAATGAAAGGATTACATTGACATTCTTTTCATTTCGTGTTTATACTATGTATGCATGTGTATGTGTACCTATATATACATATGTATATGTGTGTGTATGTTTGAATGCATGGAGAGCACAGGTGGATATGACGACAACAACAATGACAACGTCAACGAAGATGACAACAACAACGACAACAACGACAACGGCGATGTCATGGTTAACATGCAAACACAAACATACACACACACACACACACAAACGTATGTAAAGTTGATAGTAAAATGAAAGAACAATTGAAGAAAACTGAAATGTTAGAGGAATACATATGTACTTAAATATGTATGTATGTACGAGAATGTATGTACACATATGTGTATAAGTTAACGAACATCAAAATGATAGCATAATTTATGTATGTAAATATGTGAGTCTGTGTATTTGTGTATTTGTGTATTTGTATGACTTCAGCGTTTTTCCCATTGTTCGTTTGTCTGTTTACTTCTCATACCGAGTTGCTGTTCGTTTCGCTTGATAAGCCTTAGCTACTGATTGCATTTAGAAAAGTAAATGCAGAACAAAAATTCTGTCAAAAAACACTCTAAAAGATGATTCAGGAAACTACATACACTGAAAAAAAAAGTCAGATTAAAATACTTAATAGAAAATATTTAAATATTCATTTAAAAACTAAAGTACCCCTGGGGAATTGTTTCAATCCCACATCCTTTAGTCTTCGTGAAATTATGATATGAAAACAGTCTCCAGAAGTCAATCTTTCAGATGTAACTGAAGTCTCCGATATGGTTGCCTCTATTCTAAGGTAGGTGTATATTCTTGTCTGTTCTTGTTCTTTGAAAGAATCATAAACCTTTAGAAAATGACAACAAAAGAGATCATGAGAATATCTCTGAAAATGTCCCATGAATCGTAGCAACTATCTCAATGTGGTCGTATGTAAATATTAACCTTAGATTTGCAGAATATTCTGACTAAGATTTGCCGCTCATTTCATTTAACTTACTTTAGTTAATTTAATGGCACAACAGCCCATGGAGGGCCTAGGCCGAGCTTTTCGCATCCACTCATGTTGTGCGTGTTATATTTGTACATGAATGGAAGGGACCTACAGTTTTATGCCGAATCCGAACGGCGAAGTGAAAAGCTTTTCATTACAATTTTTACTCTTGTAGGTTTGCCATTGCCTGCCAAGAGGTGGTGTCGTGTAGAAAAATTATTTTACCTACTTTTTTTTTTTTTATTTTGCCTGTGCCGAGATTCGAACCCCGGACACTCTGCGTAGCAGTCCAACGCATTACTACTACGCCACAGCGACTACTTCATTTTATTTAACTTTTGTTCAAAAAGATTCCCATCTTTGTTTTTGCTCATGCATGGAAATTATATTAACTAAGTATGGGTACAAAATATATTATATTGCCCTCTGAACTTTTATATATTATATATTCTTATATTCTGTATGAGATTTGCTTTTTATTACATATTTATTCTCTCAGAATTTTTTTCGAATTGTCTCCGAGATATCTTCCTGAGCCTTGTTTCTGATTATCATGAAGTTTGTTACTTATATTCCCTATGTTTTGTCACTTCTATGCCTATGAGCTCTTTTTAATTTCTTTTCAAAGTTCCTTTATTTTCTTTTATATTATTAATTAATTGATAAAATTTGTTTCATATTGTTATCGGGATCTATTCCTTATTTTCTATTAAGTTTGTTCGCTTTTTCTGAAATAAAATGCTTATTCTCCCTTTGTTTTGTCCATATTCACACTCAGCTGTGTTCCCTTATTATCTCTCTGATTTGTTTCTTATTGCCTGTTAGCATGGTTGAAAACCTTACCGTTATTATTCTCTTAGAAAAGTGTTCTTTATTGGGCCTGAGATGACCCTATGTTTTTTCTGAGTTTCGTTCTTAATCTTGTGAACCGTGCTGGTTATTGCCTTTGTAATTTATTCTTTTTTGAGCATTGTTGTTTTCAGGCATATCTCTGAACTTTATTTCTTATTATTTCTAAATAACTTTTTCTTCTTCAATGTGTCTGAATTTTGAGACTAGTGGCGTAGTGGTGGCTGTGGCGTAGTGGTAATGCGTTGGACTGCTACGCAGAGTGTCCGGAGTTCGAATCTCGGCACATGCAAAATCAAAAAGTAGAAAAGATAATTTTTCTACACGGCACCACCTCTTGGCAGGCAATGGCAAACCTACAAGAGTAAAAATTGTAATGAAAAGCTTTTCACTTCGCCGTTCGGCTTCGGCATTAAACTGTAGTTCCTTTCCATTCATGTACAAATATAACACGCACAACATGAGTGGATGCGAAAAGCTCGGCCTAGGCCCTCCATGGGCTGTTGTGCCATTAAAAGTAAAACTAAAGTGTCTGAAATTTGAGACTAGTTTTAAGTATATTCCTGCTGAGTTTTGTTTACTTTATCTCTGATTTTGTTCCAGATATTTTTGAGTGTTGTTCATTACCTTCCACAATTTTTTCCCCCTTTTCTTCATTGTTCATGATTTTCCTGAGTTTTGTTCATACTATTTTTTTTTCGTATTCTCTCTGAAATTTTCTTGTAATTGGGTAAATTTATGCGGTTATAATGAGCTTTACTCTTCCTTATTTTCTCTGATTTTTTTCTTTTCTCAAAGTTTTGTTTTCTATTTCTTTTCTAAGTATTTTTATTACCATATATCTGAACTATGTTCTTTATTGTCTCTGAACCGATTTTGTTCATTTTCTTTCTAAGTTTTGTACATATTCTGACAAAGATTTGCTGCGTATTGTATTCTCTAGAATTTTTTTTTTTTCTGAGCATTATTCTTTATTGTCACTGAGCTTTATCAATTTCCTTAAACGTTATTCTTTATTATTTCTGAGATTAGTTCAAGTTTTTATATTTTCATATTTTCCCGATTTAATTTCTTTATTCCATCTGAGCTTTGTTCTTAGTTTCCTCTGTATTTTGTCCTTTTCATTTTATATCTGAGCACTGTTCTCATTGTTTCTGAAGTTTCATGTGCTTTTGTGACATTTTTTCATTATTGTCTTAATGAATTCTTCCATATTACCAATTGATTTTTATCCTCTTGGAAGGTTGTTCTTTCAGGTTGCTCTTGCTATAAAACTGACTGGCTGATCCAAATTAAACTAAAATATCTTAACTGATTGAATGCAAAGTGTGTAGGTTTTCAACTACACAGATTTTCAGTCGAAAACTAAAGTACACCATTTGATGGTACCAAAGTCATAAGATACACATACGCTCTTTTCGGCATATGTGTGAATTTATATGTGTGTTTGTGGAAGGATGAATTCGTTGTATGTACGGGTGCATCGAATATTTTCAATCCTATTATTTTTTTCATGAAGTTTTGTATTATGCCATCACAAAATCTCAAGCCTAAACATTTGCTGTATATATATTTACAACATATAAAAAAAAAGTTGACTTGCTAATTTAGAGAAAGCGACAGAATAATGGAAATTTTTAACTAAAAATAAAAAACACACACGCAAAAGTCAAAACAAAAAATATAAAAATATAAACAACAGGAATAACAAGCCCAACCAACGTAACCCTAAATAAAATTATGCAAAATAAGTAATCAGAAAATAAAAGAAAAACTAAAAGCAACAACAACAGCAGCAACCACATCAACAGCAATGTTGAAAAAGCCATCTGTCACAAAGCATTAAAGCGTGAATATTTGAAAGAATTTTAGCATATTCCTTTTATTTTCCTTCTTTGAAACACTTGCTCGTTGAAATTTTAGCATATTTTGCAGACCAAGCAATGCCGCCGTAGCAAAGCGGCCTTTCAGAAACCCCAGACTACATATACTAAATGTGGAAAAACCACTTCTTAAAGCAGAAAATTGCCTTTTATAACGTGTAAAAAAATATAAAAGGAAAAAGGAAACAAAAAGGGTGCAGATTACTTACTTACTTTTAATGGCACAACAGCCCTTGGAGGGCCTAGGCCGAGCTTTTCGCATCCACTCATGTTGTGCGTGTTATATTTGTACATGAATAGAAGAGACCTACAGTTTAATGGCGAATCCGAACGGCGAAGTGAAAAGATTTTCATATGCAATTTTTACTCTTGTAGGTTTGCCGTTTGCCATTGCCGTGTAGAAAAATTATTTATTCTACTTTTTGATGTTGCCTGTGCCGAGATTTGAACTCCGGACACTCTGCGTAGCAGTCCAACGCACTACCACTACGCCACAGCGACCACCGGAGTGCAGATCAGAGAATTTATATAATTTTTGGCTGAAATTTGTTTACAAACAACAAAAGAAATATTTTACTGCCCTGGTTTATTCATTCTGCAAACACCCACTCAAATCAAATAATGTAAACGAATATTTACTTACTCAATTGCAGGAAAACAATGGAATAAGTTTGGTTTTGCATAATTTTTTTCAAATAACTGATTACGGGCAGTTGTCATCGGTGGCTATCATTTGTCTACATTGAAATGTAGAAAATTCAGAAAAGTTCGTTTTTTTCTCCACCTTCTCCTTTCTAAATCTTCCTCTTTTCTTCACGCCTTCCCTCTTCTCACTCTCACACTTTTTGCTATAATTTCCCTTTACCTCTCGTTACATCGACGTATAGATTTTTGACTCTCCTACTTACCCCGTTCCCTTGAATTTATTCTTTTTCCTTAACTCTGCACCGAAACTTTCAAATACATTCATTTTATTCCTACATTCTATGTAAAATATTTCTCTCCTTTTATTATCTCTTTGCCATTTCTTAGTCTTCCTGCTTCGCCATCTAGTCTCTCACTCTACTTCTTTCTTGTTTTACCTTTTCCTTCTCCTTCTTCTTCCTCTTTCCATTTTAACAGTTTTGTCTACAACAAATTTTTTATACATGTATGCAAGAATTTCGTCCTTTCCTCAATTAATTGCTCTTTTTTTAATTTTAATCAGTTCTCTCCCTCCTCATTTTTTACAATTTCTTTGATCCACCTGCTATTTCACAGTTTACAGGTTACGCACTAAAGAATTCGGCGAAATGATTTCTCTTTAAGTAAAAAAAGGAAAAAAGGGAAGCGAAATCGAAATCGAAAGATATCAAGACAACAAGCGTAACAAAGCGAAACGAAATGAAAAACTGGAAAATTTTAAATCTACATATGTAGATATAAGCTTACAACAAAAACAACAATCATAATAATACAAACACATATACCAAGTTTATGTACATACATACATACAATCATACTAACACATACAACATGTGTGAAAGCACCCATACTTTCTTTTACTCTCTGCGTGGCAGGCCAACGCACTACCAACTATGCCACAGCGGCCACACATACAGCCACGCATAAATTTAAAATATGAAAGCTGCTTTCACTGGTGCCAATATCTCGATTTACTATGTAAGAAAACTGCTTACAATATCATTATTAATATGTAAGGGGGAGAGAAAAAGAGTGGCGAGCATGGGTTATAGTCGTAGGTGAGAAGAAGTTCTTACGCACAAAACACACCTGATGAAAAACCCAGATCTGTGCGTGTAAGTATGTGTGTGTGTGTAATCTATATAACCACGAAGCAGCAGGAGAGAGAGAAAAAGAAAAAAGAGTTAGCAAAAAGAGTAAGCGAAAGGATTCAAAGTATAGTAGATAACAAAAAGAATATAAGCAGCAGAGCTTAGCAAATGATTTCTTGACTGATGATTCGAAAATCATGGAAGAAATTCGCTGCTTTCGCCGCTAGTCAAAATCTGATGCCTGCTGATTGTAGAGGATTTGTGTATATATTTAGATGTAGCTGTATAGCTGTGTGTGTGTGTGTGTGTGTGTGTGTGTGTGTGTGTGTAGGAGAAAAAACTCGCACACACTCACACACTTTAAAAAAGCAACCAAGGTTGTGAAAAAAGTACGCTTACTCGGTTGACAGCTACTTTGAAAAGAGTTTGACTAAAATGGGCATACAAAAAAGTGAAGCAAATTGAGAAGAATAAGAAAATCAGGGTTTGAAGTGGAAGAAGGAAAAAAATAAGATGGAGCCTCTGGGTTTCTTCTTCACATATCTTAAAAAATAAAAACTTTTAACCCATTTACCTTTTTTCGCGCGTCGCTTTTCTTTGTTATTGGCGGCGCACACCAGAGTTCAGCTAAGTTTAGCTGAGCAGGGTAAAGCGGAGTAGCTCGTCATTGATATCGTGTTAATGCGGCCAATTTGACTTCTGTCGAAATCGAGCCATACAATTTATAAACACACACACAAATACAAAGGAGTGTATACGTGGAAAGTACATGCACACATGCAAAAAACGTGAATTTAAATTCAATTTTTACTGCGCTGCGCTTTGTTTTTTCTTCCATTTTCCCCCCCAGTATTTTTTGATGAACATTGAATTCGCTATAAAGTAGCAGTTAGAAGAATGAAATATAAAAGGTGATGTGACATATTGTGAAGCTTGAAAAGTAATTGAAAACAACGAAAAATCAGAAAATTGACGTATTGACATATTGAATTTAATAACAGATTTGTCAGCAAAAATTCTCGCAAAAAGCATTCGTCGTTCCAAAAAAAAGAAGGGGAACAGTCTGGTGTTAGTTTTTTAGTTTGGCACTAGATCGTAATAAAAAGCTTTCGCACACACACACACACACGCTAGTTGAAACTGTTGAAACTAGTAGAATTTAAATATGCTACGAAACGCAAATGTTGCTTGCTTCTGCGGCCGGCTGCCGCGGCTGCTGCTATTGATGTTTGATGTGTGTCGACGATGATAACGATGTAAAAATATCAGTTTTATTTCTGCCAAAAATTAGAGAGAAAACAAAAAAGGATGATGAAGTCTAAAGGCTTCGACGATAAATGCGTAATTAATAACTCCAGCAGCCTATGCCTAGATTTTCTTTTTTTTTTTGCTTATTGCAAAATCATTTGAAAATATTTTTTCTAGATGCACTTTTAAGTTAAGTAATTTAAATTATATTTACTAAGGATGCTTCGCACTGCCAACTTCCAAAATTAAATGGGAACTCAAAATTCCACTTTGAAATTAAACAAAACAACACAAAAAAAAAAAAAATCGGTATTTTCTCTAAGAAAAACCGGAAAAAGTAGTAGGAAATAGTAATGAAAAATAGTAGTAGAAATTAAAAAAAAATTTCAAAGAAAATCTTAGAATTATAAAATTAAAGATTTACAAAAATTCAATACTTTACGTTAAAGTTTATTGATTTATTCTCAGTGTAGAAAAAAAGGGTTTATGGAATAGAGATAGTATAATAAATTCCAAATGCTTCAATCACTTTACGCTACAACGATTTTTCTCAGTGTAATCAATCAAAGAAAAGTATCTTTAATGCCATTTACGAAAATATTTTAGTCACGGAAAAAAATAAATAATATGCAAATAACAGAAATAGTAGTAGAAATTTATAAAAAGAAACACTCGGAAAAAACATTTTTATTACAATAAATTTATAGTACAGTAAATTTAATTATTCTTAATAAATTACAGTAAATTAATATAAAGAATAGAGGCATTCAAAATTTTCAATACATAAAACACTTTTAAGTTAAAGCCTATTGCTTTTTTTCTCAGTGTAGCCAAGTGAATCATTTCCTTGAATTTTACTTGAGTATGAATGTGTTCTTTTTTACTTGTTAAAATTTTTTTTTTTTTTTTTTCGGTGTTGCTCTTTTTGTAAATTTTGCAGTTTACTTAAAATGTTTCCTCCTCTCTCTTCTCTTTACTTTTCTGTTTTCTTTGCGATTTACAGTGTTTATCTTTGAATTTGCTTTGGATTGGCTCGTTTATAAATGTACCTACTATTATTCATATACATTTACATTAGAGTGGATTGACATGCAGTTAAGTGTTCCGGGTTTGGCGGGTTATCCCTGAATAAATACCGGATAAATTTTGCAAGTCCCGTAGAAAGTAAAAATTTTGAGCAAAGCTAGAAAAATTCGATAAAAATAGAAAAAACCTACGTTTGAAAAAAGGACATGTCTTATTTACCCTCTTCTCAAAAAGCGATGGGGATTGCGTAATCGATCCACTCTAATGCGCCGCCTACATACATATGAACAGATGTATGTATTTGTAACAACATAAACTATTTTATATTCAAATGAATTGCAAGTCGAACGCAAATCATTATCTTAGAGCTGTCGAAGAATCGATTTATTATTGTGATTTTGAAAAATGACTTCTCCATTTATGAACAGGGTGCGCCATCTTTTATGTCGGTATGTGAACATTGACATTTACTCATTGACATGAGTAAACATCTTTTTGAAATGTCAATTCAGTACAATTTTAACCATTTAACAATGCGCCGAAATAGTGGCGCTGTACATTGACACTGAACCTGATTTTCGGGAGGAAATTTTGATTACCGACGAGTCCTATTTCACACTCTCTGGCAACTTTACCTGCATTTGCGGAACACAGAATCCACACGAGATACCTGAAACGCCATTGCATGACCAAAAAGTGACTACTTGGGCCGGCGTTTGCGTTTGCCAAAACCATAATTGGGCCATTTTCAGAGAAGGCGAAACAGTCGATGCGAATCGATATCGGTGGATGTTGGCTCATTATACTTACTTACTTACTTACTTAGCTGGCGCTACAACCGATGATCGGTATTGGCCGCCTCCACAAAGCTTCGCCAGTCACTTCTGTTATGCGCGCGCTGGCGCCAGTTGATAAGGCCAAGTGCAGTCAGGTTGCCCTGCACCTGGTCTTTCCAACGGAGATTAGGACGTCCCCTTCTGCGTGATCCTCCACCGTGGTTCGAATAAAACACCTTTCTAGCCGGAGCGCTTTCTTCCATTCGCTCAACATGACCCAGCCAGCGAAGCCGCTGGAGTTTTATACGCTTGACTATGTCAGTGTCGGCGTACAGCTCATACAGCTCATTGTTCCATCTTATTCGAAACACGTCATCCACGCATACTGGACCGTAGATCTCATTATATCTACCCATAAATGTATGAAATATGTCTGGACTGTTATTGGTCTCAACAAGACGGTGTGCCATGCCACACTGCAAATCAAACAATTCAAACTGCAAATCAACAACGAAAATTCCCTGAACGTGTGGTGTCTAAAAATGGTGACAGATCTCCAGACTCCAGACCCTCCGCACTTCTTTTAGTGGGGTTATTTGCAAAGCAAAGTGTACGCCAGCAAGCCTCAGACCATTGACAAGCTCAAGGCAAATATTCGTGTCGAAATCATCGCTATACCGAGATGCTCGAAAGGTGATGGAAATCGTTTTTTTAAGTTATTTAATGTACACATACCGACATAAAAGATGACGCACCCTGTGTTAGTTGAGCCGAAGGAAAGAAAAATTAAGTTTTACGTTTAGCGTTCTTTTTTTTGGGTATGTATTTCCACTATATATATATATTTTTTTTGCTATTATTGTTAATAAGATTATCTGATTAAATGGAGTAGCACAATAATAAGGGATAATATATAAATGCTTCAAAGTTCTTTTTTCAATTCGGCTTCAACTCTCGCGAGGATTCGAATTGGATTTTCTACCCAAAAATTCGAAAAAAGCTCACTGCAAAATAGCAAAATTTGCGAAAAGTAGTAGTATTTAAAATAGTTAAAATGTAGCAGGAATTACTAGTATTAAAAATAGTAGCAGAAAAGAGTAGTAGTAAATATTTGAAAACAGTAGTAGAAAATTAATTGACAATAGTAGTAAATAGTGGAAAGTAGTAGGCAATAGTAAATTAGTAACAAAATTTGAAAATATTTGAAAGTGAATAATAGAAAATAGTATAGAAAAATATAGTAAAATATAGTAGTAGGAAAAGTAGTAGAAAAAAATACTAGGAAAACATATGTAAGTAAACAAAAGTAATAGAAACAAGTAGTTGGAATACTAGTGGAAACAAGTAGGTATAAAAAGTGCTTTTTAGGGAAATATAGTATAAAAAGTTGTACAAATTAGTAGTAGAGTAGGTAAAAAAAGGAAATATTAAAAAAAATAGTTCTTACAAACAATAGTAAAAATAAGTAGTGAAAATGGTACCAAGTAGGAATCAATAAAAATAATAGAATTAAAAAATAATTATTAGAAAAATTATAAAAAAAGGTAGAAAAAACCAGAAGTTTTAATATTATGTAGTATAAAATAGTAGTAGAAATTGTAAGCGATTCGGTGAAACTATTTTATAGAATAAGGGAGACGTTTGTATAAAATATTTCTAAATAAATAACTACGTACAATAGAAAAAAGTACCTATAAAAAAATTTTTAAGCTCAAATAACAATTTCAAATTGATACTACATCTGAATTTTCCATAAGTGATCTCCGTACCATCAGAACCACAAAACTACCGGAACCGAACCAACCACTCCAACTTTTTCAGCGCATAGCACACAAATTAAATTTCCGTTTCCAATATAATAAAGTAAACTTTTTACTTTTTATATTTTTTATTTCTCTACTCTTTTTTTGCCCTTTCCCCGCCTGTCATGTATGCATGTATGCATTTACTCGTAGTGGTTATTGCAATGTGGTCAGTGAGTGAGTTCTTGTGGTCGCTCTCGTTCTTAGGTACGCGGGCATTTCAAAATGTTTTTCGGTGTTTCTTTTTCGTTCGGTTTTAAGGTTCCTTCAATGTAAATGTGGAAAATGGCAGCCAACCTATATAAATTCTTACATCTCGTTGAGCATACACGCGGCAGTTATGCTGCTAGTTAGATTGAGATTGCCAAATTGCCACAATATATGAAATATGTGCTTCACACGGGCTACCTAGATGTTGTCACTAGATCGTGCCGCCACCACCGTATCAACTCTAATATATTACCCAGTGGGAAAAGTTGAGAGTATATATGGAAAAAAATTTTACTTGAAAACTAAAATCAGATCAGAGGTGTACATAGAATTTTGAAACGTAGAGGGAAATTTTTTGTGATTCCATATAATGGCTCGAAATTGTCGACCAAGGGGAATTTGTCTCCTTACCTACGCCACTGATTCTGTATTGCGTGAATATTTATGAGAGTAGAAAGATGACATTGAAATGAAATTACAAAGAGAAAAAGAAGAAGTGAGGGAGAGATTTAGAGTAAGCAGAAGAAGCAGAACAAATACTTCAGAAAAGGTGAAACAGATATACAGGGTGAACGGAAGAAGAGAGGAGTGGGAGAGAAATGTTAACAGAGATCGAAAGAGAAGGAAGTAAATTACGATTTACGAGTATTTAATTCTTTACATTGCAGCATGTAGTAGAGAAAGGTAAACACTACAAACAGACTTTAACCACTCCAGCCGAATTTTAACCATTGGGTTGTTAAAATATATTTTTCTTATGTGTGCAATGTATGTAGTTTAGAACGTGCATTGTTACCAACGATGAACGATGAAGGATGAAGGAACAAAAACAAAATGCATTTCTCCCTTTTTTACTTTTTGCGCTACACAACCAATCATAAAATAAATCGATTAGATTTGTGTAGAGTTTACATTGAATCGCCGTGTAAATTTCAATTTATTTCAAACTTATTACGATAAGTTTGAGGCTACGCGGGCGCGGAGCCAGCAAGCCTAGCACAGCTATGAGGCTATCAGTTGCACACAGCGGAGCATAGCAGAACATTGAAAAAATTAAAAATTCTTCTATTAAGTATTTGCAGAATGTAGTTACATATTGAAATATTGCAGTGAATCATCTGCATTGGCAAATGAAGGAGCTCAAGGGAGTTTTCTCAACTATTTCGTTGCTATTTTTTGCACCAGCTTTCCTTTCATTTGACGCTTGTGGACATGATTTTTCAAATGAAATTGAAATTTTTGTAGTGGTGCCGGTGCTGTTGGTGGCGGTGTTGATGGTGGTGTTGATGGTGGTGTTGATGGTGGTGTTGGTGGTAGTTCTAGTGGTTCTAGTGATTCTAGTGGATAGTAAAAAGTATAAAGCAATAAACGAGCACTTTTAATTTAATATTGTTGCTAGTTGCTAGTTGAATTATGTATGTATTCAATTTTACATTCAAAAATGTGCTCATGGGAGATAAATTGACACAGAAAGAGGGGCAGGAAGAGAGCGAGTGAGAGAGAGAGAGTGGAAGTGCGGTAAAATATGTGGGTGGGTGAGTGGTGGGAGAGTTTGCTTGAAGGAAATTGTAGTATAATATTGACAATATACTATGCACACTTGTTAAAACTATAGTTATAATTAATTTAATAAAATGCTTCCGGACATATTTATATAAATACATATCTACCATGCATAACTGTAGATGTGCTGAGGAAATTTTTGAAATAATAATTAAATAAGTAATACTTTCATACACAGTATATCTGAAGTTCACAGAAGAAGTGTTCTGTGCTGAATGGAAAGTGCTGGTTGTTTTTCCACATTTTTTACTTTATATTCTCTTAAACTAAGGATTTTAAAGGAATTAAAACAAAACAAATTGTTTGTGAATGCAGAGTGTTGATTCTGTTGATTCAAAGGAAGATTGTTAGGTGGGAGGAAGAAGGAGGGAGAAAGAGAGTGAGACTGCAGTCACAGGACACCGATAAAGAGATAGACAGCCATTTTGGCAAGTGTTACGCCTTTGAACCTTAATGAACTTCAGTTTATCAATGTCGACTATGACCGCATGTAGCGCCAATGGCCGATCTATTCGCGTCCACTCATGTTGTGTGTGTTATATTTGTACATGAATGGAAGGGAGCTACAGTTTTATCCCGAATTCGAACGGCGAAAAGGTTTTTTTGTCTTGTAGGTTTGCCATTGCCTGCCAAGAGGTGTTGCCTTGTGGAAAATTGTTTTTTTTTTTTTAATAGAAGCAAATGACAATTGCCCAAATTAAACTAAAAATTTACACCTACTAACAGAAATTGAGGTATAATTAATACTATTGAGAATGAGTGTGATAATGGCTCGATTTCAAGATTCTCATCTAATCAAGCGAGATTAGTTGAATCTGATTGATTTCTAAGGACTAGCGTAGTAGCTGACCGTGCATATTGATTCGTTTTCTTTATCTACTCGGAAATCTGTGAATATGTTAAATTTGAATTAACTTGGGAATTTTTTTTTCAAAATTTTTAATTTAAATTTCCATGCCCACGTGACTCATTTTATTCTTTCCAAGCAAAGATTATCTCTTCGAATTTAAGCTTAGTATAGTAGTTTAGATAATTTACCTACTTTTACCTACTAAGGTTGCCTATTCACGGCTCGAAAAAGGTTAAAATGATAGAAAAAAACTAGTTTTTAATAAAAAAAAAAAATCGCGTAAGTTTTGAACAGTTCAACGGTAAGGGAGGTGGCCGTGGTTATTTGGATTTGTTTTTTTTCATAGCAATAACTTTTCCGGATAGTTATTTTAACTGAATGGACCGCAAATGGTTTTACAATTTCTTTTAAAATTGCCCTTTGATGGTTTAAATTGTATGGAAGGTAGGCGTGGCTATAATTCGATGTTATAAAGTTATTTTTGGAGCTATTTAAGCTTAAATTTGCTTTACAATTTCTTTCGAAGTTGCATTTTGAAGATTTCTCTCGCATGAAACGTAAGCGTCGCCATTGGCGAAAGATTATAATGTTTTCAGGAATTACTTTTGCAGCCATTTCAATGAAGTGTACCAAATTGGATTTAATCAGCTTTACAATTTCCTGCAATTTCGCTTATTGAAAATTTCACTTGCATGGGAGCTAACACGCTCTTGCACACACTAGAACTTAACCTCTTGCTGACCCGACTATAAGAAACATGTGTACGAAGTGTAGTTGCGGTTGCTGATGATGCCTCATTGTGGATGTTACCAGCATTCGTTATAAAAGAATCTTTTCAGAATAAAAATTAATTGTAGATTTCGCTAAATTGTGCAATGGGGCACAACTGAGCTAAAATCTAAGATTTGAAAAATAACTACATATACTATAAGTATAAAGTAAAATATTTACTTTTCTGCTCATTTGATTCAATATGGCTTAATTGAATTATTCGACTAATTGTTTATTTGAAAGTAAAAGTACATTGAAAGAATTTTTTTTTTGCATTACTTGAAAACTAACTGGACAGAAAATTTCCCCTCATTGAGCTCTCTTTAATTGCATTAGTTAGTGTCAATAACCGAGTGTCAAATACACGTTTTCTCTGGTTAATTGCACTCACGCCAAACCATTTTGGCCCGCTCCATTAAGCTTAAAGTTAAGAGGCTTAAATTAAAATTTTCACTTTACTTGAGATTTTATGAAACCTAAAACTTAATTCAAACTTATACACTCACACACATAGAAACACTAAACTGTAACTTTGTGTGTGTGTGTGAGTAGTGGAAAACCGAAAAACTACTAATAAAGTTAAATGGAAAAACCGTTAACTATAAATCATGGCTTAAGTCCATTTCCTTAAATGTCGATATGTTTCCGGTGCTGTGAATATACACGAGTTTTGCCACTCTGCGCCACCACCACTACATGCCATACTACTTACTTGTATTTATATTTCTTCTTATATACATGAGAAAGGCTTTGTGTATGTGTGCGCGCGTGTGTGGGTGTGTGTGTGTTGTTTTGGAGGAGGAAAGCATTGAAAGCCTCAGTCAGTGTGTGTGTGTGTGTGTGCATTGAGCGGAAATGTGTTCGTTCTCTCATTCTTTCGTATAGACGACATGTGCACCCTATACCCAGAATACTTGAATCAGCTCATGAAAAGGCAACGCACGAACAAATAAACCAATTGCATTAAAAATTAAAATTAGAATTTGTTTGTTACTTTCAAAGTTTGCAAGTTTGGAGTTTTCTCATTTTCAACTTTTTCAAACTTGAAAATGGTACTTCATTTAATTAAAAATCAATATGCAGTGCCTTAAGTGAATCACTCCCTACAAAAGTAAATATATATAAATTTAGATTTAAGTATTTACTTAAGAAATGCTTAACAGCTTTACCCCTTTGCCACTGTTGCCTTGGGCATGCCTTTGCATTCAATGTAGCGTGCTTGCTAAAACTTCGCAGGCGCCCGTAAATTATAATTTTAATAGTTTTATTTACGCTTGAATGCATACAGTTGGTTAGGTACGAGTACGAAAATGTTCTTTCTTCTTCTTCTTTGCTTATTTTAAATTTTTACAATTTTCTACAAGTCACATGCAGTCACACATACACAGTATTTATGTGTGTGTGCACGTTTACGTTCACATAAACTAACAAATGTATGCTCCTTTTCCTATAGCCATACATTACACAACTCAATCGGAACATATTTAAGTAAGAGTAGGGTTAGCAGTTAGTGAGAAATTTAAGAAGAACTTCGATTGTTTCCTACATTTACTTTTTACTTCACTTTTAATGGCACAACAGCCCATGGAGGGCCTAAGCCGAGCTTTTCGCATCCACTCATGTTGTGCGTGTTATATGTGTACATGAATGGAAGGGACCTACAGTTTAATGCCGAATCCGAACGGCGAAGTGAAAAGCTTTTCATACGCAATTTTTACTCTTGTAGGTTTGCCATTGCCTGCCAAGAGGTGGTGCCGTGTAGAAATATTTTTTTTTTACTTTTTTTTTTTTTTTTGATTTGTTTGTGCTGGGATCGAACTCCGAACACTCTGCGTAGCAGTCCAACGCATTACAACTACGCTACAGTGACCACAATTTACGTCTTTTACATTTGGCAAATCATTCGCCAGCCGTTGTATAATGGAAATGTATATTTTGGTGATTTTTAGAGTCCAAAAGTTTATCGATGATACTATTATCTTATATAGAAAAAACTGTGTGCGTTAGTGCAGTGCCCCACAGAAGTACTTATACTTCTTTAGAACGTTTGCGTTTTGGGTTTTCAGGTTAGGTTAAGTAATCTTGTAAAAAAACAAGAATCTATCGCAGGTATTACAGGCGTGGCCGAATGAATTTTTAACGAACATTTTTTTTTTAAATTATTTATGTGCTGATTTATGCAAACGTTAAGCCTTGTATAGTTCAGTTTGATGATTCTCTGATCGTAAGTTTACCAATGCTTGCAACGCCATCTGCAAAATCATTATCGCCATCAAAATATTCATACTCAAAGCATGCGAATTTATTTGCTACATTATTATAATTGTAATTTTACCATCATTTTAAAAATCATATTCATTTTAATAATAATCATCATAAACTCAACAGACGGAAAATTGGTGCTTGCCGGTCTGAGAACTCGTGAATTTTATGAGGTTGACTAGAAACTTAGCAAATCTCTTCTATGTTTTGTTGTGCTGAGGCGAGTTGTTTCATTTCCACGTAGAAACGATTTTCAGGCAAATTTGCAAGTAAGTTTTCAGCCTTTCCCTTTCCTTGAGAAGCTGGGAATTCAGTCACCTCAATGACTGCCAAGTGTTGTATAATCTGAAGACCTACATCGGGACTCAATAAGATAAGTGTTGATGAAACTATTGGCTCTAAAGAACTCATTTGCTATTCATGCTGTCTCACCGCATTAGTCTTTGCGAGTTGTTTTTCAATGAAATTCGATTTCTGTTGTGCCTCCAGTTGCTTGTGAGATCTCGCGATCTCTCGGTGCTGGTTTTTGTGTTTTAGTTTTCACCATAGCAGAATCTTAATTTTGTTGGGCTTCCATGACGAAGTTGCTGGAAATTTTACCGTAACACAGTCGCGATTCTCTCACTCGCTCAATCTTACAGCTCTAGAAAATTCTAACGATTATAAAAATTTGTGTTTGGAATGTCAAATTTTACTAGAAACTGATGGGCAGCGCCCTCTATTAATCGAGTATGATTCATATGCTGCCATCATTTATGTGTACCTTTATATACATATGTATTGTAATTTTTTATTACTTGATGATAGAGGGCGCTGTTCTTCATTCCCGTGACAATTTTCGCCTTGCCACGATCATATTTTACTCCCTCGTTCTTAAAGATAAAAACTATTCTGAGGAAGTAAACTTCAAAAAGGATTTGCCAGAGTTGCCTACTGAATGCTGGATCCCTTTTCTGTCTCCTTCGACTGATTGAACTATTTGCGTTGATCAATAACTTAAACTAGGGATGTCGCTTAATTACAGAATAATTACGGTGTAATTAGACCCACAATCAACCAGTGCAAACTTCTGAATTAAATCGATTCGCAATGTCTATCAGAACAAAAATAAGGCCAAATATTAGACAACAAGTTTGGCCGACTTCAGATCAAAAACTAGACCAGTCGGATCACAACCCAAACTAAAAATCAGATCAGTATTTAGACCTAAACTAAGACTGAAAATCAATCCAAATGCAGACCTTAATCCGGCTTAAAATTTAAAAATAAACTTTGAACAAAAATTCTAATAAAATACTGAACAAAACTCAGACCAAAATTCAAACCTAAATTCATACCAAATTTAAATCAAAATTGAGACAAAAATAAAAAAAGTTTTGGTTAAAGCTAAGACCAAATTTCGAACCGAACTTCAAAAGAAATATAATATGAAAATAGGACTCTAATTCACACCATAATTCAGTCCCAAAACTCAGGACTCAATTTAGCCCAAATTTCGGAGCAAAGTTAGAAACAGAAATCAGACTAAATTTTGTCCGAAATTCGGACTAAAAATAAGAACGAAATTCTAAAGCTAAACTTAGATGAAAATACAGAGGGTAATTCGGTCCAGAATTCCGACTGAATTTACACCACAACTCAGACCAAAAATAAAAACGAAATTAATACCAAAATTCCAACTCATATTAAGACAAAAATAGTCAAAAACTCGGGCCAAATTTTCAGATCAGAATTCAGATCAAAAACAAAATTTAAACCAAAACTCAAACCAAAATCTAGGCAAAAATTTTGACCGAAATTAGAACCCAAAATCAGTCGAAAATTTCATGGAAAAGCTCTGACCAGACTTCAGGTCCAAATTTTTATTAGACCTAAAACCAAGGATAGGCCAAAACTAACACCAAAATGAAGATCAAAAGTCTGACTAATCGAAATGTAAGCGAATCAGGCCCAATCCCTTATCCAGCTCTACAAAAGCTCAACATCTACGAATAGACTCTGAAGATTTAATATAGTGGGATGCCGAAGGATTATTGAAAGTCATAAGTGGTCTAAGTTTAGTTTGTAAAAGATTTCGCTTTATTGAATTCTCAAAACAATCAATGGCAAATTTTGTTTCAATTGCGTCAGTTTAGCATTTCACCACGTATCGAAAATATTTTATTTTTGATGCCAACACACTTTTGCTGGCTCAACTAAGCGAAAACTACTATGAGCTAACCTTGTATGAATTCAACCTAAAAGTATGCTATAAATAATTGACAGTTATTCACTTGATATCAAAATTGCATAGCGTTTCCTTTTACTTGTATTCATCTAGCTGTAACAAAACACGCGCAGCTTAACATTGTTTGACCTTAGACTTAATTTAAAGTTTCGACGACGAGTAGAATCTAACTACGCGATATGCACGAGTATGTGCGCGTGTGTCCTTTCCAAGGAAATCTCTTCAGCTTCGCAATAAATCAAATACAAAAATTTATTTTTCTGACAATTTCATATAAAAGACACGCGAAGGCAAGCCAAAAATTGTGAAAGTAAAAGAGCAGAATCTCAGATTTACCACATTCTATGTACGTTGCCATTGCAAGCTAGTACTTATTTCAATGTCTTTCGATGGAATAATAGATTTTTATTCACTTCGTAAGCATTTATGAAAGAGAAGAACCGTGGCTTAGTTGCCCTACCCTGTCCGAGGCATGTGCGGTTCAACATACATATTTACATAAATTAAATGCCGACTAAATGACTGACTAACTAAGTAACTGCATATCTGACTAGCTGCCCGCCCGCCTGCCAGACCCTCTCTGCCTGCCTCTGCGTCCGCTTTTATGATTGTGCTCGCCTTTGCCAACTTGTGTGCTTTTCTGCCTATTACGATAAAATCCTTTTTATTCTCTCGTAAGAGTCTCAAGGACATTTTCTAGCATACTTTATTTTGCAGCGATATTGAAATACTAAAAAAATAAAAATTCTGAAGCATTAGAGCGAAGTATGTTTGTTGCAGGGAAACGGTTTCAAGTACTACATTTTCATGTGATGTCAAATGCACGACGAGTCACCAAACTAAAGCCAAGCAAGCAAGTAAAGTAAATATATAAATTCATTAAAAATATGATAAAAAGTAAGTATCAGCACCCGCATAAAAGTAAAACGGCCGTGTGCAATTTTGGTACTGCTAAAATCTTCAAAGCAAATAGAAAAACAGAAAAAATGGGATATAGAAAAAAAATAAATTAAATTTATTTGCAGCATATTTAAGCACCCAAAATGTCCTTGAAGCCATAAAATTGAAACACAAAAGCAGAAAATACTTTTGACCATTTAACAAAAAAAGAAAAAATAATAAAAGTTAAAGTAGAGATTTTCCACGACGCTGAAGCCTAATTTGGGTTTTTCCAAATAGATTCATAATTTGATATTTCATATTTTGCCATTGCCTCCCTCTTTCTACATTTGACCTTTGAAATCATTTTAGGTAAGCACTCACAACTAGACATAATTTGTTTTTACTTTGTGTATTGAAATGATTTTTAAATGAAAAATATTTTTACTCAATGTTTGCATTGCTAAAGGTTTCAATTTTTTCTATTTTCATTTTTGGCAAGTACCAGTGCAATTTTACGCTATTTATTTTTAATTTTAAGGACGGAATTTCAAAGACCAATACCACTTACGTAAAGACTTAAATGTAAATAATCGTTTGACCCACATTTAGATATCGATTTCACATACTTAATATGTAACTGCTTCAGGCGAACATGTCAGCCTCTATAATATACAGTACATTTCGATTATATCGAATCCGCTTAGATCGATTTAAGAGCTGCGGTGAATCGATTCGAAAGTATTTATCAATCTAGTTTACAAACTATTCAGAATTACTTTTTATACTCTAAAATCGTAACTAATTATGAGCAATTCGGCTTACGCAAGCTTTCGGTTATAATGAATTGTTATTGTAGGTCCCTTGAAAAGTTCTTCATGTTTTTGTTTTTAAATTTTCTAGCTATCAATCAACCCACAGGGTGATTCGGGAAGGAAGACAGAAGATAGTAGCTAGGCCCTTAATTACACTTAAGTTCCGTCGGTTATTAGAGTTATTATGTAGAGTTATTGTAGAATTAAGTTTTTCAATGCTAATTAATTGAAATATTGTATCTTTATTTTTATGAATTACAAAATTAAGTTTCATTAGTATTTAAATTTAATAAAATTGAACTAGAATTGGCACAAAAAACTTCACAAATAATTAGTGCACTAGCCTGGAACCTCCAATGCAATTCAATTAGCATTCGTAATAAAATGTTTGATGAGTTGAAACTTTCAATATCAATAAAAATGAATAAGCATTAGCACTAAAGTTTTCAATGTTAGTGAAATTTAAGTAGAACTAGGTCAGAACTTTTGAAAGTCAATGAAAATTCTCAATTTATTTTGAATGAATTGTAAATAAGTTAATGCAAAAATATGTGAATTTGTAAATATTGTTTCCAAATTACTTTAATTCCTAAGTATCAATATTATAACTATTACTTGATGCCTTACGGCAGTTGTAATAAACAAAGAAAGTACTTAAAAAAAAAATTTTGTTTGTAACTAGCATGGACATTAAAATTTTAATAACAATTGAACCGAACTACATTTTACCTACTTACCTTACCTAAGCTGGCACTACAACCGATGATCGGTCGTGGCTGCCTCTATAAAGCTTCACCGGTAGCCTCTGCTATGCGCACGCTCGCGCCAGTTGATAGTGCCAAGTGCAGTCAGGTGGCCCTGTACCTGGTCTTTCCAGTAGTATTGGTTTTTGAACTAGCATTACCATTAAAACTTTCAATCAACATAAGTTCATAATATAGCATTTATATAACTTACAAATGTTTAATGCCAATTAGATTAAACTATCATTATCATTAAAATTTTTTTATCATTCGATTTCAGGATATCCAAATGAAAATTCAATGCTTCAAACGATATTGTAAGTAACAATTTATGCAAATCGCCCTCACGAAAAACTTAAAAATAGATATTTAAATATCAATATCAATAACTATAACAATAAAATACCAAAGATAAAAACCAAACATTAAATACCACAATAAAACACTAAAATCTCTTAGCAACTTTCAGATTTAAGCTCTTCCCCCATTTTACATACATACTCGTATGGTACATAAATAAGTAGATAATCATGCCGAAATTTACATTCTCAATTTCAATTTTGATGATGCACACATTTTGAGTAGATTAATTAGTGCTCATTGAACATCATTATGTGGCTATTATCTATGATGACAATGGCAACGCCGACCACTGACACCAACACCGTCACAACACCGTCACAACACCGCCCACTCTACACACAACGCCATCGAGTATGGCGCAGCAAAAATTTTCAATCTGCAGATGCCTCAATTTCCTACAGACAAATAACAGAGCTTACCATTCAGCATCATTAACAACATGTTTTTCCCCTTTCTCTCTCTCGCTGCCTCTCTTTGTGCAAATGTTACAACCCACTCATAGTTTGTCTCTGCGAAATGAAGCGATTTTATCAGAAATTTTATTTGAATATTGTATTTTCCGTATGAATGATGAATGCAATAAATTGCGTGTTTTATCTCTTCTCCTTCTTCGTTTTCTTCTTTCTTTTTTTTTCTTTTGGCAATTTTTTGCTTTTTCGATGCTTGTCATGCGTTAAATATTTCAGCAATGCTTTATTTTTCTTAATTTTTTTCGATTTTATCTTTCGCTTGATGGCAATGGCAACTCTACCACTACAAACCGAGCTACTGCTGGCTGGTATCGCTTCACTGTTGCGAACGCCAAAACAGTTCCGTAGCATAAAGTAAAAGGCAACAAACTTCAAATGCTCTCTCATATCAAAATTGTATGTATGTCGATGTACTTGTGGAGATGCCGATGCCGATGTCGATGTCGATGAGATGATGAGATATCGAGCTGCGAAGATGAAACCAGCCAACACGAATACGTTACATTGCGTTACGTTGCGTTGCGTTGCGTTCTCGTTGTCATAACGAGCATAATAAATTTGTTTATGTGTCGATTGTTTGTGGTGGCGACAATTGGTAGCTGGTGTTTGTGATGGTGAGTGACACATAAATATTCTGGCTGCTTTTGTTGTTGTTGTTGTCGCTTTTGTATTCTGGATGCTGCTTCTGCTGTTTCTGCTGTTGATGATGATAGCGATTGACAGACGGTCAGGGTGTTGGTCGTTACTGTTATTGTGGCTGGTGTACTGCTGTTGCTGCTGCTGCCGCTGCTGGTGTTTTGTTTCACACGAAATACAACAAATTGTTTGAAGGACACATTTGTCATTGAAGGCTTGTGTAAATTGATGTTGACACACATTTATGCCAAAGGCCATATTTTTTATTGCTTGCGTAATTTGTTGAGTGATGCTTTACATTAAAATTTCCTCTCTTTTGTTCTTGATTTAATTTTTTTCTAATATTTGATACATTTTTTGTTTTGTGGCTATTTAGAATTGAAATACGTTGGTTGAGTTATTTGCGTTTTCAGAACCTTTTAGTTTGTAATTGGATCAGAGTATCTCCTACTTATTTAATTTATAAACTATTGGATATGAAAACTTTTGATATAAATTACGGTATTATTATTGTTTTCAAAGCTCCCTTCACAATTGTAAATTGGTTAAGAATTCCTGAAAATTTTTAGTAGAAAATTGTATTAGAAAATATCTAATTGTAGAAAATAAACTAGTAAAAAGTTGAATAGAACAAAATAGCAGAAACTAGTGTATGGATGGATGGATGTGAAGAAGGCCGAGGACCTGACCTACGAGTGCAAGACAGTTCCTCAAGCACTCAGGCTATGTAGCCCATTGTACTTTACTTTACTTGTAATGGCACAATAGCCCATGGAGGGCCTAGGCCGAGCTTTTCGCACCCACTCGTGTTATATGTGTACATGAATGGACGGGATCTACAGTTTAATGCCGAATCCGAACGACGAAGTGAAAAGCTTATCATAGGTAATTTTTACTCTTGTAGGTTTGCCCTTGCCTGCCAAGAGATGGTGCCGTGTAGAAAAATTATTTTTTCTACTTTTTCATTTTGCCTGATTCGAACCTCGGACACTCTGCGTAGCAGTCCAACGCACTACCACTCCGCCACAGCCATTGTACTTAAGGCCTAGGAAAAGAAGAAGGGTTGACAGCAAGTTAGGGGTTAGAGAAAAAGAGAGTTTAAAAAGGGGGTTATATATATATATATATATATATATATATATATATATATATATATATATACGTTCTCTTCCGCAAATTTTCCGGATTCTCTCACAAATTTCAGCAGATCGCAGAAGGGGAAGGAGTGAACTTTGTCCATTCCTGTGGCATCGAAACCCAAAATGCGCCATCTCGTTCTGGCAAAGGCGGGACATGTGCAGAGAAAATGCTCTGTGTTGTCCACCTCCTCCAGACAAGATGTGCAGGTCGGGTCCTCGGTGATTGGCACCTGCCAAACTGGTCCCGACTATTGGTTCTGGTCCCAAAGGCATGTTCTTTGATCCACAGTTGGCCAACTCGTCGATTTTCTCATTCCCAGGAACTCCACAGTGCCCAGGAACCCAGATAAGATGGAGCTGATTCAGTTTTGCGACTGAGCTAAGTTTCCTCTTACACTCTTGGACAAACTTTGAAGTAATTCTCGTATTCTCAGAGCCTTAAGAGAAGCCTGACTGTCACTACAGACACCTATACGTTTCCCGCGTCATTTTGTTTCAGTTATCCATTCCACTACTTTAAAGGTGGCGAAAACTTCTGTCTGGACGACAGTTGCTAACCCACCCATGGAATAGTAGCAATTGACATCTTCATTTAAATGCCATCCAGCTCCAGTACCTTCATCGGTCTTGGATCCGTCAGTGAAGAAGATATCCGTAAGATTCTCCAGCACGACCTCTGGATTGCTACATTGTTCAAGCTTCAGGAAGCTAACTTCATTTTTTCTTTTTCTTCCGAAAGTAACCACGGGTATGAGGCAATCTTTCGGGGCCAGTAGCAATGGATATTGCTCTGACAACCTTTTGAAGATTTCTCCATGACCCGAAGTTCTGTTATCGACCAGAAACTAGTAGTAGAATAAAATTTTAGACCAAAATTAATATCAAATCGTAGGCTAAAAATAAAATCAGTAAAACTTAAGCAAAAATTCACCCGAAATTCAAGTTCAAATTCAAGTGTAAATTTTGGGAACAATAAAAATTTCGACAAAAATTTAAGCTAAAATTCAGGGCAAAACTCCGACCAAAACTTAAACCAAAAATTGGACCAAAACTCATACCCTAATTCGGACCAATATTCATACCAAATCAGATCAAAATTTAGTTCAAAACTTGTATCAAACTGCAAACTACTTTTTGGGCTAAAACACAGGCTCAAAACTAGAGCAGATCACAGACTTAAGCTTAGATTAAAAACCATTCTACAAATAATTTTTACACCAAAACTTAAATTAAAAATGATGCAAACACTCAGAGTAAAATGCAAAAAAAACGAAAGGCCTTAATTTGGACCAAATTCACACCGCAAATCACACCCAAACTCAGAACAAAATTTAGACCAGAAATTAAATCAAGGCTGAGGCCGAAACTTGAACATAACTCAGACCAAAATCAAACCAAATCCAGACCTCATTCAGACTCAGTTCTGATTTTGGTCAGGGGAAGAGTGGGGAGAACGGAGGGAACGAGCATTACGTGTTTTCTTTTCTTCTAGTATTATAATTCATAAGAATTGATGAAAGAAAGTATAATAACCTCAATCCGTCCGAGTTTCCCAGTCTTAGAGGATTTATTAATGCTTGGATTAAATACCATCCCTAATCCTGGCTGCTCTTGCTGGCTACATTAGAATTAATTTAAACAAAACCAAACCGGAGCTCATCTAATTGTATGTTCTGAACCACGGCCGTAACTAAAAGCAAAACTTTGTAGGAGCTAATATATTTTTAGAAATTTTTTCGTGCCCTTCACTCAGGCCAACCATTTAAAATGCTGAGCGCAGGTCTAGCTGTGTCTGTGCTTTAAAGGGTGGGTCATCTTTTCGGACCAACCCTAGACTGATCCAGTATTCGAAAAGCAAGCACTTGTCTTTGAACATAAAATAATTTTCTTTTCTATGCATTTCTGTTGTAATGATGAATTATCCAGATATTAGCTACACAGTACCTTGTCGTAGGATAAATGAGTCCTCGGTAGCTTGTTCAGGTAGTGCTCCCATCTACTTTAGGTAAATACTATACATTTGGGTTGTGGTACCAAATTTGGATCAAACGACCCAAGAGTGCACTTATCATACCAAAATGAAGGAACGAAATATTTAAGTGAATTTTTTATTTAACTTTTATTAGTTTTAATATCAATATAAAAAATATATAAAAAATATTTTACATAATTAAAATTATGACATAGTTTACATTCAAAAAGATTTTATTCAAAGAAATGTTAAAAGTCAAGTTCCATTAAGAGACACACAAGGGAGAAGCAGAGCGAAAGAAAGAGAGGGCAAAGAGTTCAAATGTAATAATTTGTTAAAATTTGCATTGCAAGCAAACTTATTTCAGTTGTAAGTAGTTATCAGCTTAAAACTTTTCTGACACTTCTAACCTCATTTCACAAAACTCTCGTTGTCATTTTACTTTGTGGAAAATTCACACACACACACATACACACACACACACACCGACAAAAAATTTAACACAGTGATAAGGAAAATAAAAGAGTAATGACAGCAAAAAACCGAAAAGGAACAAAAACCGATAAAGAGCAAACGCCAAAAGGAAGAGAACAAAACGACAAAGGAAAACCTTAGAGCATCGAAATAGTAAGAGAAAAAAAAAGTGTTGAAGAACAGAATGCACCGAATCCAATGAAGGCAGGCACTTTGAACTTTTGCATGGTAAATTCCTTCTTTTTTTTGTCGTCAGCGCCAGTGTGTGCTTGCTCACAAGAACCTATTGAGGTTATTAACCTCTTTGACATGTTAAAGCTTCAATTCTACTTGATTCTTTTTTTATTTATTCTTATTTGCTGTTAAGCTAAATGCAGTCAGTGCACTGCTGTTAATGCGAAAGTTATAGCCCGAACGTTTTTTTTTAGTTTGTTTTTAGTTTTGAACATATACAAACAAGCATATGAGTGTTTGAGTATGTATTAGTAGTAAAACCTTCCGTAACTAACTTTAATGCTATTATCGGAAAATTTTGCAACTGCATACTTCATCTTCTACTTTTCTGTTTGTTTTTTGTGCATTTTTAATGCAAATAAAAAATGTATGCAACTGATTTGGAATTTGAAAGTTAGAAATTTACTTAGTAACAGCATATGGGATCAAATTTATAACATTAAGTAAGTTGTGACTTGTAATCCGCAGTGTAGTAAAATTACTCACGTTGACCAATCAGATGACAGAATGCATGCTGATGTGAGACTCAAAAGTACGGTTGCATTTGCAGTGACATGGAAACACTTTTAGAAAACTCTCCACTTTATTACTTTTCAAACAAATCGAAATTTCCATATATGCCATATAATGCTTTCTATTTTTTATAGATTTTTAAACTTTATTATCGCACTCCCAAGACGAAACTATCAAGCCAAAACGAGGTAAGCTAACTTAACTTTACTGACCTAGAAAAATTGTGATTTAGTAGCCGAACTTTAACCCCATTTCAACGATAACGCTTAGTGTGATTGGCTCGCCTCATTATTGCTCTGATTTATTTTCTGGCAAGCGTTGTTAAAACTCTATCTGTCTCTTTCTCTCTCTTTGATTCCTTCACATACTTAAACTTCTTCCCTCTTGTCTCTTGTTAAAGTAAAACATTGTAAGTTGATATCATCACTACTAAGTATCATCACGTGTAGTGTTCTCATCATTATTGTCTTTGTTTTTGTTCGTATCTTAACTCCCAGTTACATAACTTTTACGTATGGTGCTTGCATTGTGCAGAAAAGTAAAACTTGAAAAATGAAAGAGGGCGATGTATAGAGAGAGAGAGAGAGTGAAAAGGAGATTGAGAGTGAAAAAGTGATAGAAAATATATAAAATTCAAGAGCGAGAGAAAAATAATAGAGAAATCAGCAGAAGGTAAACGTTTGGGAACACCCGACTACAGCTAAATACCACTCGTATCGGACACAACGGAATGACGACAGCAACTGAATTCAAGTCGGAATTTTGGTTTAAATTCTGGTGTAAGTTTGTGCTTGAGTTCCTGGTCTGAGTATTGGTATGTGATCTGAATTTTTTTAATTAAGTATTTTGTGAATTTTTAACTGACTTTTTTTGTCTGAATTTAAGTCTTAATTTTGATTGATTTGATTTTGGTCTAAATTATAGTTTGAATTTGGACTAGATTTTGGTAGGAGTTTTGGACTAAGCTATAGTCTGATATCTAAACTGAGTTTCGAATCCACTTTCGTCTGAATGTTTAGCTTCAGTTTGATTTTTGGTCTAAATTCAAGTCTCAGTTTTCTCCATAATTAGGATCAAAATTTTGGCCAGAACTTATCTTGCTATATGTTTGAGCTATGCAGTCCCTAGCTATAATCTTTTTATAGAAAAGTTTACGCACTGAATAATTTCAATAAAAAAAAACACTATTAGTTTGAAATGACAATACTATTAAATTCAAAGATATGGTATTTTTCTCATATATTCACTTATGCATTTTGAAACCACAAAATGATATTTGTGTGGTTTTTCTCCAGTTTTTTTCCTTTGCATTAAATACCGCGACCGCAATATTTCATTTGCGAAAAATGCATGTTTTTGTCGCTGCTGACATATTTTTAAATGTACCTATGCGCTTGTCGAGTTATCCGCCCGTCCATCCGCCCGACCGCTCGTTCGTTCACGTATTCACAAAGTGAATATATGAGTGCTAAATTTCTATGCAGCATTTACGCTATGAGCATGTGAGCATGTGAGCATGTTCACTTGTACACGTTTGGGTTTTTTGTTGTTATTTTTTTGGTTTTTTTTTTGGTGATGGTAGCGTTGTTGGTGGTGATAAGCATGTAGTTGCATATCAGTATGTGTATGTGTATTTGTGTCCAGCATGAGGTGTTACTGCTCTAGCAAAATGCTGCTGGCGCTGTTTATACAGCATCCATGTACCTACATTGTACATGCACACAATGGTTATCTCTGTAGTTGTGAGAGCATATGTGTGTGTTTGTGTGTGTGTGTGGTAAAGTGGAGGCGTTTCAAAGTGAGCTTGTTAAATGTCATGTCATGTGGCCAATTGTTTATTGTTAACATGCTACTTTCTGTCGCTGACATCTTTATTGTGTTTTGCATATTGCATATTGCATATTGCATGTCGCTACAACTATTCTATAAAACGCTACATACACATTTCGGCATACATTGTATTGTTGCTGTTGCTATTATAGCTGCTGTTTCTGCTGTTGTAGCTACTGCTGTGCTATTGCTAATATATCGTACCTACAATAGTTGTTCTCTGTTGTCGCCGTCGCTTGAGCAATTAGTAGTAGAAAATATTTTTATTAGCATCATAAACTATCTCATCCGTCCTTCCGACAGGAGGAGAAGGGCCGAGGTAGCGGCAGGGCATTGTTGTTGGGGTACTTTTGAACAATTCTGCATATTTCTGAAGTCATCTCTCTCACTCTCTCTCTCTCTCTCTCTCTCTCTCTTTCTCTCTCTCTGTTTATATGTAGTCCAGCCGAGTTTCCCGAATTTTCAGCTTGAAAAGAAACAAGCAATTGGCCACCCCCCACTCCTTTGGGTTGAGTTAATAAAATTTTGCTAAATTCGCTTGAACATAGTAATTTCATTTGATCGATACTTGCTGACAATAGCGATGACCTTAAAAAAAAAAAACAAACGCACAGTTACCGAAATAAATATTCGTAGGAACATGCACTGCGCCTTCGGCATCAAACGTCACACCCACACATCTGTAATTAAATTCAAATGTCATTTGTTGTTTACATCTACATGCATACATACATACATATGTACTCTCAATGTACTCGTATACATATAAGTTAATTTACACCTGTGGCAAGTGTAAATTTCTTCGATCTAATTAAGTTATCGCACCTAGCGCAGCCAAGCGCTAACTTCACACACACACACACACACACACACACACACACACACACACACACACACACACACACACACACACACACACACACACGCACAAACAAACACACCAGTACACTATAAAACAACTACTACTAGTACCCCAGTTAACAAGAATCTAACTAACTGACTGACTGACAGAGTGTGCACTGTAAAAAACACTCAGCGGCAGCAGAAGAATAAGGGAGCATGCACAATTTCGTTTTAAATTTCCGAACTCTAAATTGAGTGAGCTAGGAAATACGTGTGCTGAGGTAAATGGAAAATTTGGCGAGTCAACAACTAGTAAATTAATTTAAATTTCATTCAAGTTGACGCATAAATTCAGGTTTGCGTAATAGTTATCTCTCAAAGTGAATAGGTTGATGGAAAAGGGTTTCGCGTTGTCAGTTGATTTATAGACAGTATATAAATCTCAAATTTTTGGGGAGCACATAAGTTGAACAGTTAAATCAAGCAAAAGGCAAATTTTTCTTATGCATAGCAGATTTATGCCTCATATATTTCAAGAAATGAAGAACTTTTTCCACAGATTTTAAAAATGGATGCCTTTGCAGAAGAAACCTAGTTGATGGATGAGTGTTAATTGAGTCAAAATATGTACATGGTCTGCATAGAAGGAGAAGAATGTGAATGTTTTCTCAATGGCTTTAGATACTAATAAGTACTCAAGTAATAGGCAATGCGTCGTGTGGTCGCCGTGACTTAGTGGGTTGTGCGTTGGCCCTGCCACGCAGATTGTCTATGGTTCAAATCTCGGCACACGCTAAAATCAAAATAGAAAAGAAAAATAGCCTCTTGGTCGGCTATGGCATATTTCCAAGAGTAAAATTTGCCTGAGAAAAGCTTTCCAATTCGCCGTTTGGTTTCGGCATGGAACTGTAGGTCGCTTCTATTCGTATAAAAATGAAACACGCCCTACATGAACTATGCGAAAAATTCTGCCTAGGCTCTCCCTGGACTGTTTTGCCATTAAAGGTATAAGAAGCAGAATAAGGGTCGTGTAAATAAAAATGAAGTAAATAGTTTTCCTCAGTTTTCTCTATGACCATACATAAATTTTTTCGATAAATTTGAGTAAAAACATCTGCTAGTGGATCCATATAAGAGGGACATTTCTGGCATCCTTTTCTGAGAAGAGTTGGTTAATACACACATCTTGAGGGTATCTTGAAAAAATTGAGGGTAAACTAAACGGGAAGGCAGTCATTTTGCAAAGGAAGTATTGAAACGGAATTGTGTTAAACGATGTGTTTACATTTGTCAACTAAGTACATACTATATGCAAAAGTATACAGGCTTTTCCGGGTACAGCAGTTGTGGTGCAATCGGTACGTGAGAAAGAGATGAATATTTATGTAGATGTGAATAGGTATATGGCAGATTGTAAAAATCCATATGATTTGGCTTCAGTGCACACGGTTGCATAAAATAGTAAGTATATGTATGTGTGGAATGCAAGAATCAGTGCATCTACGTGGTATGCAGGCGAGAAATGAAAATGACGAAAGATCTATATACTTAGTGTACTCTCACATGTCCGAGCGGTGATATAACGGTAAAAATATGATAATAGTGTCGCTGTTGTAGGTAGCACAGAACTGGTACTACGTAGCTGCATACAAAAACGTACTCTTTTCTATGGTGCTACAATTTAATTTTACATTCAAAAAAATTTATATTAAATTTTAAATTTCAAAATGAAGGACAGAAATTGGTTCCTTGGTTTTAGATACTATGCAACACAAAATTTCAACGAAATCTGTCGGTCCATACAAGAAAAATTCCAATTCTCAGCGCCCCCTCAAAAATAATTTTTCAAGCATGATAAAGGCCCAAAATCTGTTAATTGGCTAAAAACAAAACTATGGTGCAGCAATTTAAACAAAACCAGCAAGTCCACAGTTTGTACATCTTAACAAGGTAATACCCTAATGAGATTCTTGAGAATACTAGGGAACAAAAATCACGTTTTTTTGCAAATTTCATATCAATTTTGACTTTGGGATCATAAAAAACGATATCGTGATGGAAGTTACAAAATCGATTCATTCTAATGATTCAATTTGGGTTAGTTCCAGATATATAAATACTTTTGGAAATAGTTTTGGAATCTTTTTCAATATTACTTACTTACTTTTAATGGCACAATAGCCCATGGAGGGGGTAGGCCGAGCTTTTCGCATCCACTCATGTTGTGTGTGTTGTATTTGTACATGAATTGAAGGGACCTACAGTTTAATGTAATGCCGAATCCGAACGGCGAAGTGAAAAGCTTTTCATAGGCAATTTTTACTCTTGTAGGTTGGCCATTGCCTGCCAAGAGGTGGTGCCGTGTAGAAATATTATTTTACCTACTTTTGTTTTTTTTTGATTTGCTTGTGCTGGGGTCGAACTCCGCACACTCTGCGTAGCAGTCCAACGCATTACCACTACGCCACAGCGACCACTTTTCTTTTTCAATGTTTGTATAAATATATAACATATATTTCAATAATTTTGTATATTCTTAGAAGTTTGGATATTTCTCCGATTTGTTGGATATTTTTCGATACTTTTTGAGATATTTTAATCTTTTTTCTTTTGGATTTTTGTAGATATTTTTAACATTTTGGACATTGTTAGGAACTTTCAATAGTTTTCAATAGCTCTAGAATTTTTTAGTCTACATTTTTGAATACTCGTGGCTATTCCTTGTTATTTCAATTATTTTTGGACTTTTTATAGCATCCGTTTCTTTACGATTCTTATTTTATGGACATTTCTCTTCACTTGAGACGGAGCTTTCGACTTCTTAATTATTTTCAAAAAACTACCACAAGTTCTAATTTGCATTTTAGATATTTTAATACTTAATGTGCTTAAAATGCAGTGCATTGGAGCTGATACAGCAACAACAAATAAATCTCATTAAAAATTATTATATTCATTACTTACTTATTTAAATGAAGAAGCTTTTCGAAGTAGGTACGGTACGTTCGAAGGTAGGAGTATATAGTATATAATTTTCTTTTACATAATAAATGAAAAACATTTCATGAAAACTCTAGGAAAACAAGCAAACATTTCTGTTTTACCTTCTTCATCTATTTTCGGACCTGCCCTCCACCCAGGAGAATATAATAAATCAAAATGAAATGCAAAACAATGACACTTCTAATAAAAAGTTGCTTTTATACAAATTGACACAAATGCTACTTGCCAATATGAGTTTTATTTAACTTAAGAGCGGCAGCAGCAGCAGCAACAACAACAACAGCGCATAGAGAAGCCCGCAGCAATAACATTAACATCAACAAAGAGCATAGCAGCAACAACAAGTTCGAAAATGAGAAAAAACTAATCTTAAAACTTTTGCTTCTCTGTGTTGAAGAGATTTTTGTCCCTGAGAGAGGGAGCGTATTATAGGAAATGAAAGAGAGAACTAGAGATTTTTAAAAATGTCAATCCTTTTGCTGGCACTTCTTTGAATTGGATTTTATATTTTTACTTCTGCATTAAATTGATTAGAATTTATAAAGTTGCTTTTGATACCGAAATTGACATTTCCATATATTTATTATATAATATATACCATACATACCAATACATATAAACAAATTAATTCGTAAAATATGCCGACATAAATAAATAAACTAATTTATGTAAAAAATTTGTTTGATGGTGCTGTTGGTTGTCATGATAACATTGGAAACATGTAAGTGCCTGGTACCTTTGTCTACGTGATCCGAATCCTTTCTCATTTCGTTGTATTTGTATATGTCAAATATGTAGACTTCGCATGAATACCAAAAGTTGATATTACTTAATAAAAATTTTCACATTTCCCTCTCTAAAGAAGCAGTGGCAGCAGCTTAAAACAAATTGAAATTCTAATTATGCATATTTATGAGATATTCGTTGCATTCTTTAATTTACATTTTTTTTCGGGCTGTATTTCCAAAACACATAAATAAAAATGTTTCTGCTTGTTTGAGTTTATTTTTGATTGGGAAAATATGCAAATTTTAAATTCCTTTTGCCTCGAAACAACAAATACTTATTTTTATTAGGAAAGTGTGATGCTTGCTTGCCCTTACCAGATATAGATTATTTTGCCCGCTTACTTAAATACGGATGAGAATTCTGGAAACGTACGTACGTCTGGAGTATAAAGACCAAACAAACAGACAGACAGACAAACTAGTTGCGATCGTTTAGATTTTCAAGCCACTTAAGTATATGTAAATGAAATTTCACTTTCAGCTAATATCTTCACTCACAATTTCTTTAAAAGTAACATCGCGAGGAAATGCAAGAGGCATGGTGGTTTTTCGTTTTTGGCCCATAACTGAAAAACAGTAATGAACTTATCTTTACAATCTTAACTAAAATTGTAGTGAATATGTTTGTAAACAACTATTATTAACAAAACTTTTCGAGAAAATACCTCTAGAAGGTCGAATTAAGAGATGATTTTTTGATGTGTAAATAGGAGGAAAATAAAAGGACCTCTTCAGTTGATTTATGATATGTTATACTTACTTTACTTTACTTTTGATGGCACAACAGCCCATGGAGGGCCTAGGCCGAGCTTTTCGCATCCACTCATGTTGTGCGTGTTATATTTGTACATGAATGGAAGGGACCTACAGTTTAAAGCCGAATCCGAACGGCGAAGGAAAAGCTTTTCATAGCAATTTTTACTCTTGTAGGTTTGCCATTGCCTGACAAGAGGTGGTGCCGTGTAGAAAAATTATTTTTTCTACTTTTTTTTTTGATTTTGCCTGTGCCGAGATTCGAACCCCGGACACTCTGCGTAGCAGTCCAACGCACTACCACTACGCCACAGCGACCATCATGTTATAACATGATATGTTATAACCTTTACTTTTTACTTTTAATGGCACAACAGCCCATGGAGGGCCTAGGCCGAGCTTTTCTCTTACACTCATGTTGTGCGTGTTATATTTGTACATGAATGGAAGGGACCTACAGTTTAATGCCGAATCCGAACGGCGAAGTGAAAAGCTTTTCATAGCAATTGTGGTGCCGTGTAGAAAAATTATTTTTTCTATTTTATTTTTCTCTTTTTTTGATTTTACTATGCCGAGATTCGAACCCCGGAGACTTTGCGTAGCAGTCCAACGCATTACCGCTACGCCACAGCGACCATATATCACCTTTGTTCGGGTTAATGAAGTGATATAGTATTGCTATAAGTGCAAGAAAGCTAAAAATAAATTGATGTAAAAGAAGTACCCTTTTCGCTTGTACCGATATCGAAGTATGCGATTCTCAATTATACTTTCTATCACTAATATTTACTTTAATCAACAGAATAGAGAAACTATAGCTACTGCATTAGCATTGCAAATGACCAATCACAGCATAGAGTTGAAAATTGCAAAAAGGCACAAAGAGAAACTATCTCATGCTTCATTTGCGCATTTGCAATTGACCAATCACTGTCGTTGGTTATCTATTGATTGAGAGCAGAACTCTGTGCGCAGTTGGTACACAGATCAATCATCTCTCTATACTAAGTTTGTAAAGATTATTATTATTCTACATATTATTAAAAGTACAAGAAAATACTGTATGCAAATGCATATTGAAGCGAAAACTGTAATTTGAGTCCGAAAGAAAATTCACTGCTATTCCTCACCAAAAAGTTTTATTACTTTAAACCATTTTTGTTCTTATTTGTGACAGCACACAAACAAATAAAGTTTAATCAACAAACAATCTTTGAGCAGAGAGTTAGTAGAATACCAAGCTTTTCTTGTTGTCATATTTTATGAACGGGCTACACTTCATACACTAATGCACTAAATAAATAAAATATACTTTCTGCCAACATAATTGTCATAATTTGTGTTTACAAAGTTGACGAATTCTTCCAGCATGTAGTAGAAAGACGAACAAAAAATGAACAATAGAAAAAAAAGAAAATAAAAGAATAAAAGCAAAATAAACAAATAAACAAACAAACAAACAAGAAGAAGATGAAGCGAAGCAATAGCAGCAAATGGCAAGATGAGAAACTTTAGTACATAAACGGAAATGGCAAAAATGACAGAACGTCATTAATACAACAACAAGAGTAACAACAATGACAGTGAAAAAAACGAGAGAGGTTAGAAGGGGCGATGCATCAGTAGAAGAAGAATTGGTATTAATGTGGTAGCTTCAACACAACAAAGCCAGAGCCAGCAACAACAAATTCCAAAAATTATATACATACATACATACATATATACAAGAAAACATAAAGAATGTCGCATTCAACCATTTATGCTTGCTAACTAACAAAGTCCTTCAGCAGCAGCAGCAGCAGCAGCATCAACAGGATCCTCCAGCAGTAGTCAGCAATGGCAGCAGAAGTTAGTTCTAGTAGTTTCGGTGTCTGTATGTGTGTGTGTGTGTTTATATTGTGCCAAGAGAAACTGCGAAGCACAAAATAACAAATAATGGCAAGACAAATAAAATAAAGTTAAAAAATATATGAAGCAACATACCATAGCCAAAAAGTAGAAAACAAAGTCAAAGAAAAACAACATCAGATAACAACAAAAACAACAAAAATCAAATAAAACAAAGCAAAGAAATAAAGTGGCAAAAGAATGTTTCATTAGTGCCACACCCACTAAAATATGTATGCAGCAGCAACAGCAACAGCAACAGCAGTTGTACATAGTGTGAAATTAAAGAGTAGAGTGTACAGAGAAATGGACAAATTGATGTAGAGTAGTAATGAACGACCACGAAATGTTTACAATGGGGAAAAAGGAAAAGCTCAAACAAACAAATAATCAAACAAAAAACCAGAGGAAACTTACTGAAAACAGGGAAAAAATAACGGAGCAATTGCTATGATGCCAACGCTAATGATGATGATACCGAAGCTGATGCTGCCGCCACTGATGATGTTTTTGCTTGTCTGAATGGTTTCGTTGAAGGTTGAAGGTGTGTGTATGTGCATCAGTGTGGTGCGAATAAGGCAAAGACGATGAGAGCAGCAGCATGTGATGGATGGGCGGGGATACCTACATGGAACGGACAATACCTCCATAGATGGAAAAAGAAATTTCACAACTCAAATATTTACTTTAATTGAAGTTAAAGAGTTGTTCGCTAACGTTAAAAACGATTAAAAAAATTTAAAATAAACCAAACACACACACACACACATAATAAATAGTGATAAACAAAGACACTCATTCATATACTAAGCAGCGGAAATTATTTGTGTTAGAGTGTGTGTGTGTGTGTGTATTGGTGACTCCTACTCCTACTCCTACTCCTTTTCACAAGTTTAGCTCTTCCTAGTGATTGCTTGACTCACTGACTGACTGCTTCTATTTTAGATGCTATTGCTGCCCGGTAAATAAATAATACAAAAGGTAAGAGCACAAATTAACTGTGTGCCCTTAAAAAAAATGTTTTAAGTTAAACACTGAAACTTTAATTAAATGAAGTAAAGTTGAAGGTATTCATTCAGTCTGATTTGTTCTGGTCTGTTTCAGTTAGTTGTTCAAACAAAATAACTTAACATTAATTGTGAAGATAGCAACCGAGTCTCACAAGTGCGCAAGGATGTGCGCAAGGATGTGCGCAAATTAAACTTGATTAACTTGAAAATGCTGCATTCAGTGTCGGAGTCAGAGGGTAGCCAAAGCATCATCAACAAAACATCAATGAGTGAACCAGACAAAAAAAAAAAGTAAGAACAAGAAGAAATCAATTAAAAAGTAACGCATTTTGGCGGCTGCAACTATAGTTTAGAAGATGATGGGTTAGCTCGATTCTAAACTTAACAGTAACGAAATGAGACTGACATGAGGCTACTTGTCAGTGGTGGGCTTAATAAATATTACATACAAAATATCAAATTTACTTTACTTTTTACTTTTAATGGCACAACAGCCCTTGGAGGGCCTAGGCCGAGCTTTTCGCATCCACTCATGTTGTGCGTGTTAGATTTGTACATGAATGGGAGGGACCTAGAGTTTAATGCCGAATCCGAACGGCAAAGTGAAAAGCTTTTCATAGCAATTTTTACTCTTGTAGGTTTGCCATTGCCTGCCAAGAGGTGGTGCCGTGTAGAAAAATTATTTTTTCTACTTTTTATTTTGCCTGTGCTGAGATTCGGACCCCGGACACTCTGCGTAGCAGTCCAACGCACTACCACTACACCACAGCGACCACAAAATATCAACATTAGTATTTAATCTTCTCTGTCGAAAGAGTTAATGAAAGTATTTCAAAGAGTTAAAGAATACAAAACCTTTCAAGGGTTCATTTCTTTCAAATAAAATGGCTCCATGCAAGGTTCTCAAGAAATTTAACGCTAATAGCAAATTTATCTTTTATACGTTTGAAAATAACAAAATTGATAAATGAATTATAACCGCACAGGTTTACTTTTCTAAAAAAACATTTAAAGAATTCGGCCCCGGGGGGAATTTTGCTGTCCTCAGACTTACATATAACGACAGCAAAGGGACAAGAAGGACGGTTGGAGTGGGCTATTGCACCTCTATAACGGTTATCTCAAAAGCGAAAGAGAGAAAGGTTAAGATTAGCGACAGCGAATTATCGATGTTCTCTTTCTTCTTTTAATGGCACAACAGCCCATAGAGGGCCTAGACCGAGCTTTTCGCATCTCAAATTGCTGTTGTAGATATCACTGGAAATATTTTCCAAATTCAAATACCATATATCAGTCAACACTGAAGTTATGCTCTTGAATTTAATTTGAAATACATTTTCACCGAATTGTATAAGTAGACTACTTTAAGGTGTGACAGCGAGCTGCTTGACTGCTGCTTGCTTACGGTCGTTATAACATGTTATTTAAAAAAAAATACTAAGAAACATTTACCACTTTTGTTACTCTGCTGTTGCTCTGCTCCACATGCCAAAGCTACAACATTACAATTGAAACAATTTATCATTAATAATATTCTTGAGGTTGATATTTTATTTATGTATGGGTGAGTGCATGACCCCTTTTTGTTTCTTCTTGTACTTGTAAGGACGATAGTAGTATCGTAGTAGCAGCCACCAATGTCGAACTGTCAAACTTTGTGGCCATTGTATGTAGTAAATCTTTTGTAGATTTCTTTATGATATTGTGCGCGTAGTAACAAAAGGATACAAGTTATACACAAGAGTGTTGTTATTTAAAGACACATTGCGCTTTTACTTTTTTGGGCACACACTCATAAACACCATTGTAATTATAGCAGTGACCGTGTCCCAACAGCAAAGTTTGGAGCACTTCCCAAAGAAGTGCTAAGAGGTAGGGCTAAATTTGTACTTCTTCTGAGACTTTTAGGAAGCACTCAATAATTTTCAGGGACTGAGAAACATTTGATTCCAGAAATAACTAAGGTTTTTTTTTAACTTATGATTCAGATGAGTGTTTCATGTTGTGCTCCTAACGGCATTGCTCACTTTCCGCGCTTGGCGGAAGCGTTTCCTTTCTATGAAAAGTATAAGAGCTGTAGTACAAAGATGGAGCACTTACTGCTGACAGAAGATCGCTCCAGTGTAGGTAAATATGCTCTTCTGCAACTCTTCCTTTCCCGTTGGGATGTTCGTAATAAAATCACGCATTGCTACGTGCGTGCAAGCTCAGATGATGTGTACTATATCTCAGCAATTACGAATGTTGTCCTTGACTTAAAAATCTTTTGGGTAGAAACGAAAATACGATTTTCCACCTTCCTTCTACAATTATTCGTCCTCTGAAGCGCACTACTGGATCCAGAAGTTACGGAACAGGAAGTTAGGAATTTGTTTTTTGTAATGTAGAGAAATGATCGAAATTTTTGGCACGTTCAAAACTTCCCTCTGCCCTCCTTTCTCCCCCTAGCATCCACTAGTTAGTGTTAGGAGACCTCACGCATAGCTAAAACAAAGTAAAACGTCTTTATTATACATATTTTTTTATTAGAGTAGATCAGGAAAACTGTGATTGCAACACACCCACACACACACACATATACACTCACATATGAGCGTGTGCTGCCCAAACCAAACTCTAGCAGAGAACAGCTCCAACAAAGTGGTGAGTTTCTCCTAATTTATGTGTGTTATTATGACGATTTCCTCTCTCGCTTTCTAGAACAACCACAAGTGAAAACAGCTGAAAAACATAGAGGGAGAGACAACGAGAGAGAAAAAATAAAGGAGAGAAAAAAATAGTGTGTACTTATGATTTGTGTGCTTTACGTGAAGGTTAAAGTAATCAAGACATTGAAATTTTATGTGACTGGTCTGACCAGATGGGGCGAAATGGTAAAGGAAGAGGGGCTCATGAGCGAATGGGCGGAGGTAGGAACTGTGATTGGAAAGACTGCTCTTTGGGAGAATAGAATTCATTGAATTGATCAGTTGTGCCATTAAACTCGATGTTAATTATATTTGATACTGAGAGAGGTATAAAAAAAAAGAGTTTAAGAAAGAAATAACAAATTTTCACCTATCAATTTAATTCTAAATTTCAAGTTTTTCATTCAACCCGATTTTAAGGCAATTTGGCATTTTTTTTTGTTAACTAGGAAAAACATTGATAATTTTTTTCCAAGAAGAAAAATATTGTTTTCATTTTAGCTTTAACTTGTAGTGAAATTTCGTTCAGCTCTCAATAAAGATTAGAACTTCTTCACTTTCTACACAGAAAACTAGCGCAGAAAACATTTCATTTCGATACAACATACAACAGACAACCGACAACACATAATCACAAACACAAATACATCCTCACACGCACACACGCACGTTAGACAACAAACAATGATTTGCATTCAACATCAGTAGCAATAGCAAAAATAGCAAAACCAACAATCAAATGAGACTATGACATAGAGAGAGAGAGAGAGGAAGAGAGAGGAAGAGAGAGGAAACAAGAGAAACATTGCAGCAGCTTTTGTAAATGCATAAGTTTCTATCCCATTGCTGTGCCTTAAAGTTAAAAACAGAATAGCAACAACACAACAACAAAAACTTACAATAGCATACTTTATGTATGTACGAGTATGTGTAGCTTTATGTGCAGATGCATCTGAAAGTGTCTACGTCTTTCCACACAAACAACAATAAAATCATACATAAAACAAAAAGACGAAAGCATAAATGACAAAGCTTAGACTATAGCATGTGCCTGTAAATTGGAGTATCTGAGTGCTCACGCTTAAATGTGTGTGTGTGTGCGCGTGTGTGTGTGGGGGTGCATGCCATTTTTGTACTCTTCCCCCTTCTCCATTTTAATTGGAACCTGCACCCAATATTCTTATTAACACTTTTGGGACACAATTATCACCTTGGAAATCGACAAAGCACACAGAGCCCGAAATAGAGCTAGAGTTAGAGCCAGAGAAGAAGGTAGAAAAGAAAAGAAAGAGGAAAGCCTGTCTGCCTGCCTTTCTGTCTACTTGTCTGCCAATTCTTGTCATTTTGCTTTTGCTGCGAAAATTTCCATTTTCTGATTCTGTTTCGGCTGCTTCGGCTGCTTCTGTTTCTTTTTTCCATAGAAATTCTTCAATTGAATGCACAGAATCTGAAACTATCTACATCGATAAACAGCTTCACAAAAATTGTGCCAATCACACTTACTTGCTACCTAGAAAAAGAATGGACGGAAGCAAATGCAAATGCAAGCTGAAGTATCCGATAATGTTGATAATTCATATGGACACACACATTCACGCAGTCCTATTCTATTCTAGATAAAAGATGTTATGGAAATTTCTAATGAAGCTGGTGAAATAGTGGAAATGGACACAGTACATTTGTTGAAGCTTCATTAAAAGCTAGTAAATCGATTTGAAGCTGAGGCTAAAACATTTCAGCTGTTGCTGTTAATTGTCAGTTCTAAATTGAAAGGATTTGTGTTCTTTCATAACGTGAATTCAATAGGTGCCACTGTCGAGATGGAAACGTTGAGATAAATTTAGATGCATCAAATTTTTCAGATCGAGAAATGCAATGGCAATGTGTTTCTCCATTTATTTGCATCTTTGTACGTAGATTTCCAGTTTTGCTTCTATCATAGCAGCAGTAACCGTTGAAATAGTACATACTATTAATGAATCTGACTCATTTGGTGAAAGGCAACATTAGAAATGTAATGATACCTAATGACTGAAAATGGGACTATCAAAGTAGTTGAGAGGCAGCGAGGCAGCTGCTGGGAATTTTACAATTGAAAAACTTGTTCAGAAGTTGAGAAAGTCATGCGGTGAAATCAAAGAAATTGAAAAAGATCGATAACATAGTTCCACAATAAAGAGATTTTGCTCTCCTCTAGGAGAGGTTAGGGTATGTAAGGATATGTTAGTTAAGCTGGCTTTAAAATTAACTCTGCGATGGTAATTACGCAGATGTAGACCATTGGAAGAATCCACACAGTCCATTTGCCCGATTCTGATGCGAACAAAAGTACCCAACCTGTTTTCTCTGGGAAGAAGTATTGACCACACTCTAAAGTCACTCCTTAAGATATCGCACCAGAAAGAGGCTGGACACAAAAATTCAACAATTTTAAGAAATTAATTTAAAAACAATTTTTTTCTTTATGTACAAAATCATATACAAATTTTATTTGTAAAAATGGTTGACCAAATGAGGCGCAGGAAAGTAAACGTCAATTTGACAGGGACGCCATGTTTGCTTTTTGTCATTTTGTTAGTTGAATGTTTGCCATTTATCGCTATGACTCCGTATTCGATTGAAGACCGCATTAAAGTTATTAAAAACACATCAAAAATGGTGAAAAAATAAAAAACACGTTTCGCGCACTTCGACGAATTGCAAGTGTTTTTCGAAAATCGCTTAATTTCGCGTAGAGGAAATGTGAATTGGCCTGCAAGATCATGCGATTTAACACCATTGGACTTCTTTTTATGGCGATTTTTGAAAAGCAAAGTCTACGTAGATAAGCCAGCCAATATTCAGGACCTAAAACGCAACATCATTACCGAGATAAATGCCATACAAACGTTCCTATTGGAAGATGTCATCAAAAATTTAGACCATCGAATTGACGTATGTAAAACTAGCAGTGGTGAACATTTCAGTGATATCATATTCCATACATAAATGGCATTGATGAACCTTCAAAATAAAGTACCCAGCTTGATTCAAAAATAAGATGTTATAGTTTTAATTTGCGTTTACTTTCCTGCATCTCATTTGGTCAACCCTATAAATATGCATATTATTTTCCAGAGATCATATGGGGAACCCGCGGAATTTGCCAATCTGACAACATCGATGTTCAAACCGGTAGAGAAGTGGAATGTGGTAGGCAATCTTGCGATAAACATATTGATTACTCTCTGGTATAGAAACCCCTAAAACCCCAATACTCTTAGCCAGTCCAGTTAAATCTTTTAGTACACCCAGTAGTTAATTCGTAAGAAACGGAGGTGAGAAGGTGCCGGATGATGTCAATCACACTTCAATCCTTTTGGCTACTATTTCAGTTAATACATAGAATTCCAGCTTTCGGGCCAATGTCTAGCCGTCATTGTGTTTATTGTTCATCAATAAAAAGCAATAAATTTCCGATTTCTTGCTCAATTAAATTTCATCGGCCAATAAATAAGTTGCATTCGAGTAAATGTAGTATGATCATTACGTAGATCCATAAATTATATCAATCAAAATCACAGTTAATCACAAGCTAATTTGTTACTAAACATGAGACAGACTTTTTAGCCGCACTAATCCAAAGCTATTTTAGTTTAGTATAATTAAATATTTAAATACACTTATCCTTGAAAAGATTTATCTAAGACTTGTGTTAAAGAGTTAATTTTATAATATGCAAAAATACATTTATAAACTCATTTACTTCTATCTGGCTATTAAATATCTATCTAGCTTTGTTAAATATTAGCAAAGTTTCTCAACAAAAAAACTATCATAAATAATTCATTGCTTAGAGCCTGCCTGCCTGCTGCCTGCTGCTGCCTGCCCGCCTGCTTGCTGCTTACTTTTGTCGTTACTTTTTTGCCTTTGAATTGAATTGAATTGAAATAAATGAAATGAAACTACATTCTCATACAGTATCATTTTCGAATAATTATCAAATTAATTATAAAGCAAAATTATTGAAGTATTAATAATACGTAAGAAATTATACAGAACAACAAACAAAGACAGGGATAGAAAGAAAAACAAAGACAGAGAAAAGCGAGAGATTTAATTTCCTAAACGCATTTTGTGTATTAACAGAAAACTTTTGTTTCGAGGAATTTCTTGCCCATTGTATGTATATGTTTAGCTCTGTCTGTCTGTCTGTCTGTCTGTCTGTCTGTCTGTCTGTCTGTCTGTCTGTACAATATTACTAATGAAACCTTTCAGCATCATCTACTTACCCGTAACTACATAGCAAAGACTATTTAGCACAGCTTCTTATGTAGCATTGTAATGAGCGGATAAATATTGTATTTAGATAGCCCCGACTCTGCCTTACTGCTTGACTGCTTGACTGCCTGCTTCCTTGCAATACATTCTCTATTCCTAACTTCAGATGCGAGTATGTATGCCAATAATTTTCTCTATATGCTTAATGAATTATGTAGTTGGTGTGTAAGTGTGTGTGTGTGTGTGTGTGTGTGTGCGCGTGAGGTCATGTGACTGTGTGTATTTATGTGGAATTATCATAGTTGTGTTTTAAATTGAAAATGATTTTCAGAATTCATTTGACCGTAAGTAAATCGTAGAGCACATTCGACTTCATTGATTCAGGTTATTTAGAACTTTCTGGTTCAAATGAAATCTTGTCTTTAGTTACACACTCGTTCTGTGAACATTGTATTTACATAAATCGATTTTAACCCATTAGTAAGCATATATATATATATAAACACAGTGAATTTAAAGCTGAGTTAAGTTTTATAAAGAGGCGTACACAAAAGCGACACGCACAAGCAACGCAAGGAGTTACAGCGATTTACGTTTCAGTTGTTGCAATTCGGGGGTAAGCCTAAAAACTGACAAAAATAACTCCGTGTAAAAAATACTGGCCAATAGAAATAACACGTTAGAAACTGGAAAAAAGTCTTATCATAAAATTGAGAAGAAAATCTTAAAATAGTTAGCAAGAGTATGAAAGTTGTATATGAAAGAAATATATAAACTCTGAGAATAGAATATTGTTGATTGGCTAAACTTTTGTCATTAGTTAATCAAAGACGGTGAATTTTGGCCTAAAAGGTAAAGAAATCATGGAGTGAACAAAATTCTGAAATTTACCAGAAGTCTAAAAATAGACTAATTAAATAAACGGGGCAAGTAAATTGTGTAGTGTAAAACTGGCAAAAATTTTTAAAGTGGATAAAGAACTAAAAATTAACTAGAACTCTCTCCTGAAAAGGATTACAAAAGGCCACAAGTGTGAAGCGTAAACATGAACAAGTAAATCTTAAAATTAATAAATAGTCTAAAAGCTTAAAGTGGGCAAAAAGCCTTAAAGTGGACAAAATACCTAATGATGAATAATTAAAAATGAAAGTAAACATAAAAAAGGCTAAAAATAAATAAAAATTAAACACATGAACTTTACTTACTTTACGTACTTTTAATGGCACAACAGCCCATGGAGGGCCATGGAACCTGTAGTCTTGTAGGTTTGCCATTGCCTGCCAAGAGGTGGTGCCGTGTAGAAAAATTATTTTTTTTATTTTTTGATTTTGCCTGTGCCGAGATTCGAACCCCGGACACTCTGCAGTACAACCACAAAGTTGGCATTAAGTCGAAAAATTTGAACGATAATTTTTATAGGATAAGTCATAATACTTAAGTAAGTGAAAAAAAGCTTAAAAGTACAATAAGATTAAAATTGAAAATCAAACGAAAAATGCCAAAAATTTAAAATAAGTTTGAAAACATGAATATCAAAAATTAAATGGAAAAAATTATAAATATCTGAAAAAGGACAAAAATATCTGAGATGGTCTAACACTGACAAAAAGTTTACAAACTGCCTAAAAGTCTAAATGTGGACAAAAAATTGGCAAATGTTTTTCAAATGGAAAGAGTAAAAAATAGAGAAATGCACATTAAGTTTCCAAATAGGCAAAAAGGAAATTTCTAAAATTGGGCAACACTCAGCACCATCGAACGAACCGAAGTAAATTACTACTGTGGGCAAAAAGTAGTAAGACTTTTTAATTTAAATTTCGCGCGGAAACCCATTCATCAAAATATTATTTTTTTAAGGTTGGTATGACTGTCGGTGACATCTGTGCCAAAAGTCACATCAAAATAATCATTTGTGTTTAGTATACGCTTGTCTTTCTGAAGTACAAAAAGTGCATTCGGCGATTTTCACAATGAGTGAAATTATTCAACAAAGAAGTTCCATTAAATTTTGTGTGCGGAATCAAATTTCTGGTGCCGAAACGTTCAGAATGTTGCAGAAGGCCTTCGGTGATAATTGTATGTCGCGAGCAAGTGTTTTGTACAAGTGTTGATTGGTACAAATTGTTCAAAGATGGTCGAGAACGCGTTGACGACGAACCACGTCCAGGACGGCCATCAACATCAACTGATGATCAACACGTCAATAAAATCAAGGAATTGGTGCTCGAGAATCGACGATTAACAGTCAGAGACCTTACTGGCATCGTTGGAATATCGGAAGGATCAGTGAAAACCATTTTAAAACATCATTTGGGCCTAAGAAGAGTGAATGCACGATTGGTTCCAAAATCACTGCATTGGTTTTACGAGACCATTTTGCCAAAAATTCGACTGATATCGTTCCGCAACCACCCTACCACCCTATTCGCCTGACTTAGCACCGTGTGACTTTTGGCTATTTTCTAAACTCAAAAAAACGCTTCGTGGACACCGTTTTGAGTCAATTGAAGACATTAAACATGAATCGCTAAGCGCATTGAAGGCTATTCCGGAAATTGACTTTAACAACTGTTTCGAGAATTGGAAAAAACGTTGGCACAAGTGTATTAGGGCCGGGGGGGGGGGGGATTACTTTGAAGGGGACGAAATAGATTTGGAAGAATGAATAAAAAAATTTGAAATTATGAACAAAGTCTTACTGACTTTTGCCCACAGTAGTATATTTGATATGTGAAATAATGTATTTACATTTGTCAGCTTTAACCATTTTGAAAGCAACAACACGAGTTTAAGAGCAGGCTAATTATCCCAAAAAGTTTCGCCTCCCGTTGTCAGTGCAAGGTTCCTCAGCATAGGTGTTACATATTTTGTAGGGTTAAGTGCAGTTAGTCCATTTTTATTTGATATTCCAATAGAGGTTGGGCCGTTCTAGTTTATGAGTTCCATCATCGAGTTCCAATTTATATGGCATAAACTTCTAGCAGAAAACGATGTTTTAATTCAACCACTCATGATTGGTTGTCAACGTTCTTCCAGCTTCTCATATTCTGCCTACGGAACCTGTAGTCACATACAGATTCGTATATTGCTTTTGATGGAAATGAAACAACAATGAATAAACATTCCACAACATATTTTTGTTTATCATTGCACCGTTTACTTTTGTGAGACATGTGATTGCTCTGTCTTAAATTAACCAGACAGAAATGTTTACATACATTTTTTGTGTGTTTTCCCCCATTTCGTGAATATTAATTAAATGAAAACTGAAATTTCCATATTTTTTACTTGATTATTGCTGCCTGTTTCCATATCATCGGCAAGTATTTGTATGTACGAGTATGTGTAATATCTTTTCGAGTTGTAAAACAATTGTTGCAGTGCAATTATGTTGGCGGGACGCTGAGGAAGGCGGAAGAGGAGGAATAACCTGCACCAGCAAAGTAAGTAGAGAAAATGTCACGTAAACGTAAATGTACTTAAGCGTTCAAGAAGATGACGGCAGGCGGCGACGGTGATAACGTTGAAAGTTGAAGAAAATTATGAAGTTGACGTGCAAGAGAATATGATGAAACTTTTGCAGAGTTCTGGCCTCATGCTATGATTTTCGTGCTCATTTTTATATTTTATATATATTTTTTTTTTTGTAAATTTTTCTTTTCCCTCATTCTCTACAATGATGTGAAAATTATAAGAGTTCGGTTTTTATATATTTTTTTTTTTTTTTTTTGTAACACAACGATTTTCTTAAATATGTTATTTCGGTGTGAGTGATGGTCTTTAAATGTATGAAAATGTGTATGGGTATGTGTGTGTAAATACATATGCTAGCATAATTTTGAGCGATTCGCATACATGCACAGGTACCAGCTATCAGGTTGGTGGTAGTAAACTTCCGCTGCTGCCGCTGTACACTGCAGTAAATTCCCCATGCGAATATTTCAAGAATCTGCACTTTGTAAAATGTTTAACAAAAATATGCAAATGAATACAAGTGAAATATATGTAAGAGTGTGTGTGTTTGGATGTAAGTAAGTTTATGTGGTTGCAAGAGAGATTCTTTAGCATTTTATATGCTTAGTTAGAATGCACCAGGAAAAAAGCAACCCACTGTGTAGGGGCATGACATGGCGCTGGAGAAAGAAAGAGTCAGCCCGTAGTAGTAGAAATATATGTTAGTCGTAGTCGAAGTAGTAGTCACTGTATGGCATTTGAAGTATGTTTTGCATATTTATTCATACACACATACACCCAAACACATGCAGCCAAGTAGTTACTATTGCAATATTGCAAGTAGCAACGGATACACAGTGCATTGCAATTCATCCACACTGTGCAATTTAGCGCTCTTTCACTCTCTCCCCCCACCCCCTCACACACTCTCTCTTCCGCCTACTCTTCCTCTAGTACTAGTATAACTGCAGAGATGCATTGCGCCTCATACAATGAGGCGCAATCATTATGAATAATTAATGAACTGTATATGAACATGCAGAGTTTTGTTTCTCTTCACCACGGCCACCATCACCACCACCACCACCACCACGAACTACTACAACGAACGAGATAATGGCACAACCTCTTTACCCTCCCCATCATTTTATGTGGTGTGTTCAAATTATTAGTGTTTCGGCTCTTATAGTCTTACAGTGCATGTCTCAAGTGGAAACTGGAAAGTCCTCCTTCCCACCCCTAGCCGCGCCTTGCTGTTGGAAAAATAAGTGAAATTTTATTGCAATTTCATAAATTGTTCTTACTTTTTTTGCACTGCATTGCATTGCACTGCATTTCACATAAAACCTTAATTTAAAGTGAGATACATACATGCTGTGGCAACATCGAGCGGCGCAAAAAATGATAAATGTTATTATTAAATTGTTTAAAATACTTTTTGAAATATTGTAGTAGTTTTGCTGAATGTATAATTTATGATGTGAGTGTAGGGGGTATGGTAAAATGGGAATCATTGTTTTCAAATGCAATTTCTCTTAGAGCAAAAATAGTAGATAAGTGTTGTATTTTTAAAAACGTTAAGTTTTTATTTTCATTTAGTTTCAATTATAAACGAAGAGTGCAGTGATGCAGTTTGGTTTATATATAGAATTTATTTATTATAATTATATTTATTAATTGGTTTCATTTTTATTTATTATATATTTTTTTATTTACTTTCAGTTTAATATCAAACAAATTTTCTCTGAATTTCCCTCCTTATTTTTCACCTCACGAAGTGAGAATTCTTAAAATATAACATTGTGTTCATTGTTGTTGTTTGGTGAGTTTTTATACATAACAAAGTTTCGTTTGAGACTCAGGTAACGGCACCGGTGGTTTGTCATCTGGCTTCATAACTTAAGGTGGATTCACCGAACGAGTGCTGCACTTTCTTCTTGTTTTCTTATCTGAAGTATTTTCGCTCTCTCACTAAAACTAGAAACTTAGAAATAAGAAATAACTAACGAGAAGAGAGTGTAACACTCGCTTGCTGAATCGTGTTTTACACTTTTATAATTTCACCCTTTCATAGAGCATAAATTAAACTATGTGAGCCGTTAGGGTTTGGTTTTCTCCATATCTAGGGTTCGGCTACATAGAAGACAAGCAGAGACTTCGATGTCGACTCAGATTCATCACTTCTGGTCTATAATATTGATTATCTACAGAACTTAATATTTTTTTCTTTGAGTTGTTTTGTACTTTGTGTGTGGCTAGTGTACACAGTCAAGTTTAAATGCTTAAATGGTAAGTATAAACTATAACTACCTGCAGATTTATAAGTGATTTTTGCAGTTACTTCTTAGTCTCTATGGTCATTTAATGCAGAGTTATAAATCACATATGCTCTAGTTGTTCCTTTAAAGTTAAGATGTTATATACATACATACATTTCCTTAATTGTTATGTTGCTCATTCTATGTATCGGCATTTCTCACTCTTCATCGATCTATGTATTTATTTAGCAAAATATTTAGCACTAATTTGTGGCATGAGATTGTTCAACATTAACACAAAAAAATAAAAATTAAATGGCTTCGTGCCAGGCACATATACAGATTTGATGTTGGCGAGCATATAGATGGAGAATATATACAAGAGGGAGTGACAGATTGTAAGCATATTGAGTAACAGCATTCCTTTTCGTTTTGAAGGTTGATCTATAAATATTTGGCGAGCATGCCAGACCCTATGCTGTGATCTGATTGGCTATTGATTATGTGATGACACATGATTATTTACGTTTTCACGTGACGGAGAGAGAGAAGAGCAGAGAGATTCTGCTAAAACTCAATTTACATTGGCAATAAAATTGCTGCAATTCATATCAGTTATCGTATGAACTTGCCGAAACGAACTGAGCAAAATGTCAACAAAACGAATTGCAAAATAATTGCCAGTCCGAGCAAGTCTGTACTCCTTCTTACCTTCTTGTTTCTCCTTTCTCCCGTACGGATTGCGGCAATTTTTATTTCCACCGTAAATTGCTACAAACCAAAATGTAAAAAAAAAACAAAGAGAGTGAAAAGGAAAGGAGAAAGATAAAGACGACCAGCCCTTTACATATGACTTCAACTTTTGGTTGGAAGTCCAAATGTTCTTGGATCAAAAAGCATACAATTTGTATTGGTAAAGTAATTTACATAATAAAAAAACTTGCAGCAGGAGTATTAACCACAAATATCTTTATCTTTAGATATTGTATACAATACCAGACAATTATAAATATCTATATAATTATTTACATATACATGCATGTAAGTAGTATACACTTATAAAAATTATGAAATGTGATTGATGTAGCAGCAGCAAAAATATTTCCTCATAAGCTCTTTTGAAAACGATTTTTAATCAATGAGAAATTCTCATTCACATCTCTCTACTTATAATTCAACTAATCTGCTCACTAATTTACTTTCAGTGTATGTGTACAATGTCTACTCCTATTAACAAACCACAACTAAACCATAATAAAAGAAAAAAATTCCAAAACCAGACAATGTAACTCATGTGCATCATGTGCAGTAAGTAAGTAAGTAACTTAATCTCTTTCGAGCATTAAAACGTTACTATTACTAAATGAGTTTATGTATGCATGTATTTATGTGTATTGGAGTATTTGCAAGCACATGTGTTTATTGGGATTCAACTTAATGGCTTATCATCTAATTTATATACAGACGCTATTATTACTAGGAATATCTTAACAATAAAGTCAACTCCCTCTCTTATTAAACAACTAAGCTTGAATAGATTTCATTGCCATACTTATATTAAGGAGTAGTCCATTAAATCGGTAAGATTTATAATGCCAAGGAAAATTCTCATTCCCAAATCCCTTCCCACTAGTATTACAAATTGAGTGCCACATATAATCAGTGCAATTCAGCCACTCTCTCTTACTCTTCCCTCTCTCCCTCTCTCATTTTGCCTCTCTTCAAACACTGTTGAAAATCCAAAAATATGCTATCAAAGTAAAACTATGCTATATCACACATTCATAAATTCACAGCAAATTGCAACTATTTAAACAAAACGGAAAAAAACAACAAATTTAATTACACAAAATTGCAACAAAATAAGTTGCGAAAGTATTTAAAATATTACCGCAATTGTTTATGTGCAGCAAAGTGTACGAGTACGAAGCACACAACAACAACACACTCATAGCAAAAAAAAAAAAAAAGAGCGTAAAAGAAAAAGAGAACATCATTCAGCGTTGCGTTCACTTTGTTGCTACAGACAGTGTGTCTGCATTTGTGTGTGTGTGTGTGTGTGTGTTGGCAAATGTTATGCTCGCAAAAGTACATAAAATAGTAGTGCAGTATCCATAAGCACTACATTACTACATAAATACGCATAACTACATAAAACTACATAAAATTGCCAAAAAAAAAGGAAATAAAATAAAAAAAATAGTAAAGTAAAAAAAAGTCAAGCAAAAATATTGTTGATTTTGTATTTGCATAAAATGTTCCAAATAATAATTGTGCATGAAATAATGTTTAGTGTCTCCCCTCATAGTCAGTTCTAAGTATATATGTGTATACAACAGAGTGATCGAAATGGGAAAGGCTTCAGCAGAGAGGTGAGTTGTGGGGCATAGTTATTTAGTACAATATGCTGTTGCAACACAGAAATAAATCAACAATGACTGCATACAAACACACACACACACACACACACACACACACACACACACACACACACACACACACACACAACACACACAAACACACACACACAAACACAAACACACACACTTACACACAAATAAAACGATGAAATGTTGAAAGTTTGTTTGAAAAAGTAAAAAAGTAGCAACATTTTTGCTTGCTTGCATTACTTTGTTTTATGTTTTTAGTGCAATAACAAACAACAAAAATGATTCTACTTTTGTATGCAAATTTTTTGTTGTTGTTGCTATTGTTAGATTTTTGTTCTTCTTTTTCAACATTATGTTATTGTAATTTAAGTATTTTTATGATTTTTACTTGAGATTGTTATTTTTAAACTTTACACTTATGCTTTAGCGAGTGCTGTGTAAGTAACTTTTTTCAGGGAGTCAAATACGACTGTTTGTGTGTGTATGTGTCCCAGTAAAATATATGTTTAATTTGACAACTAATAATGAGAGTGGAATCCTAAAGAGGGTGTGTACAAGAAGCAGGAGAGGACTGAAGGATGGAAAGAATTGATGAAGAAAAAGGCTGGGGAAAGGAGGAGGATTGAGAGAGATAGAGGATTGGTGCAAGGAAAGGACTGGAGGAGGTAAAACTAGAGGAAGAGAGGACTGGATGCAAGAGAGGACAAGAGAAAAGAAAACTATGCAAAAGAGAGAATAAGTAAAACAAGAGGACTGGTGGAAAAAAGGACTTCAGGACATGGAGATGGAAGGAGGAAGAGTGAAAACTTGGGGAAAAGATTGGAGAAAGGAGAGGAGTGGTTAATGGTGAGGTTTAAGGAGACTAGAAGATTCGGAAAAGCAGCTAAGAATATTAGAAATGGAGAGGTCTATGAATGGGCGTCAGCTGTGGCAGGAGAGTACTCTGGAAGAATGGGCTTTTTGAGGTAGGTGAGAAAAACAAACTAAGAGAGCGTAAAACAAAGATGGGAATTGCTAATCGCGCGGGCAAGAGAAAAACGAGTGAAGGGAATGGGTTAAGATAGTTATAGTTGGTACATTTCTAAAATGTATAAGGTTTGATATAAAAGTTTGCTTAGACAGTCAAGTCGCAATCAGAGTAATAAACTTTTTTCAGCTATCCTCAAAGCTAATTTGCGAATGTCTAGAGCTACGGAATGAATTAGGCACAACAAGCAGGATAATATTGGTACCTGTCATTTTTTGGTCAAACAGAGAATGAGTCTGAACACCGGAGCCCATCTTTTTGCACTTTGAGTTATTCAAACTCGTGAGTACAAGATATCTGGAGCATTACTGGCCAGATACTTTGTATATCATAAATTTAGAGCCGAAATCTTTACTGAGATTTTTCAGTGATATTTTTTATTCTCTATTACTTAAACTCTTCTTATTGAGGGAGCAATAGGCCTAACTAGTCATCGTACACTTAACACATTAACATCTACATCTCTACCTCTGGAAGTTGAATATGAAATCTCTCTGAAATATAAACATTAATCATAATAAAAATTAATTAAAAACATTAACGATATTAATAGTTTTCCTAAAATAGGATTAATAAATAAATCCTTAAACGTGTAGCCGCTACACACTAAGCAAGTGAAACGTCTTCCCTGGATTTTTTATGGAAAGAAAACGCGTAAAATTTTTACGAATTAATTTTTCCTTTTTTGTCTAATTGTAATTTATTTAATTAATTGTCTGTTTTTTATATCGAACTCTTTCTACTACTTTGCTGGGTTGAATTTCTTCCAATTATGTGTTGTTGTTTTTGCTATTTTCAGTACTACTTATTTAGTTCGTTTTTATAGCTTTATTATTGCACTACAGATGTGAACTACAATTGCAACTAATATTCCTACAACTATTTAAGCAAGTTATGTTTTCGTTTTATGTATTAGTGTGTATGTATGTATGTATGTGTTTTAGCTTGGAGGCAAAATGTAATATATACTTGCATATGTATGCATGTATGAATATTTATTTAAATTGCTTTTTTTTAATGTACTATATTTACTTACTGCAAATTGCAATTAATGCACATAAAAATTATTTGAGAAAAAAAAAAAAAAAAAAAAAAATATGCATTTACATATAACATACATATAGATACAGAGATATACATATACTTGTGAATACTTGTAAAAACTACATACTTAAAAAAAGTTGAAGAAAATAAATTTATATAAGCATACAAAATTTTTCATTAAAAAAAAACTTTTCCCTAGGGTAATTTTGTGTGTACTTACTTTCTTTTGCGCTCAGCATTCAAGCGTTCTCTGTCCTTCTGCCTCGCTCTTACTCACTTCGTGTATTTCTTCACTTTTTCTCTTTTCTCCTCGTTTTTCCCCCTGTTTTGCTTGCAGTTAATTGTATACTTAAAATAGCAAAGGCAGACAATTTTAATCAACGCTTTTAATTATACTTCATAAAGCGCATTACATTTATACCCTCGCTCATCGTTAACGTTGCTGCTGGCGCTGGTTGGAGAAGCAGAAGAAGAATAAAAAGAAGAAGGAAACAAACTTTACGCTGCACTAATTCACTGCCAAGTTTAAACCTTAGTTTAATCCCACATCATCCTATTACGGTCATAGTCTCATACTTCATCATCATCTTCAATATTATCATCATCATCATCATCATCATCATCATCATCATTGTAGCAGCCATCATCTTCAGCTTTAGCTGCAGATATATTTTCAGCATCGTCATTCAACGCTCTTATCCTTAATGTATTACCAAAGGGATCTCCCTTCCCGATTTTACTGATTTATTCTTTTTCTCTCTCATTTTTCTACCCTCTTTACTTCTTTACTTTTAATTTATAATTCCCCACTACCCCCCTCCCAAAAAAAAAAAAAAAAAAAAAATTAAAAAATATACTTCATTGAGTTTTGTTCTTCTCGTTGTTGTTGCTACTTCTAACCCGCTTCCCCATCCGCTTGCCTCTGCACATTTTGGCTTTTTGTTTAAATTTACCACATTCATCTTAATTTAGTGTTTATGCTTATAAGTATTTCAAGTATATTTATGTGTGTGTTTATAAACTTGAGCTGCACTCATACATGCACAAACACACAAACATACACACACACACGAACACACACACGAACACATTGCATTGAATTAAAATTTACTACCACATGCACGACGTATTCTCTTTTTCCAGTTGCACACGAGCGTATGGAATGCATACATACACATACACATACACATGCACATGCACATGCACATGCACATGCACATGCACAGGCACATTCATTTGTCTACGAGTATGTGTGTTTTTTCTGCGCTTATATGGATGTGTATTTAAACTGTAGCATCATTAAATGTTCGTGCTTGCCGTGTAGTTGAGTTGCTTTTCGTTGTTCTTCATTTTTTATATTATGTAGTTTCTGTTTTATACACATGCTGTAATTTTATTCGGTACAACTTTCTATTGTACGTATGGAAAATATGTTGGGCTTATAAAAAATAAGCCAAACGTATACGAGCTTACAGAAAACTAACAACAGTTTTGACTTACTTTATGCTGTTGTTTTCTGTAACCACGTATGTTGCATTGTGAAATCAGAAATATGCAATCATGTAAGATATGGTACAGAAAATTGTCGTAGGTACTCATTGAAAAAGAGTCTTTTATTCTGTGAGTTAGAGCATATTTTCTTCCAATTGCAGTAGAACTTATTCTTTCTAAAATGCCCTTTTAGTCATGGAGCGTACGTTAGTAGTTTTATTTTTTATTTTTACCCAAAAAATATGTAGATCTAGCGATTATGGTGGATCTAGCGATTATGGTAGATCTAGCGATCAGGTTGATAAGTCTGGCAGTGAATCAGTGGATCCAGGAGTCTGTTATTTAAATGAACTAGGCAATCAGCAAATACGAAAAATAGTGTATCAGAGAGTTTAAGAAGAATTGAGTCAGTAAATTATCGAGTTAGTAAATCAATTAATAATTCCGTCCGTGAGTCAGTAAATCGTATATCTATGAGTCAATCAATCATCAAGTCTGTGAACCACTGAGACAGTCAATCATTGAATCTGTGAGTCGTCGAGTTAGAAGGATAGAGAACGCTTGAGTGTTGAGCGCAAGGAAAGTAAGTACAATTTTGTATGTTTATTTAAAATATTTCTCCGAGTGGGGTCTCTTGAATAGAATTGAGTTCAATGCGCGTCAGACTCAATGCTGTCTGTTGTCTCACAAACCAGTTTTCCAGCCCTCTGTTAACCAATAGATATGGGTGGGGTAGGTATTGCGAAGACAGCAAAACAATTATGTTTTGAGAATGTCCAACCAATGTGGATGGATGGACATGTAACCAGTTAGTAAGTGGGTCTATGAGTCAGGGCATTAGAGTGTCCATGAATCAGTAAATCTTTGAGTTAATGAATCAGGTATACAAGTACAATAACATCAATGCATTCGATACAATAACTAAGTGAATTATGAGTCAATGCAGGTATGGTGATACGAGTTAGTGCAGCTATGAGTCATGGTAGCATTAAATCAGAGCAGCTACAATTCAGTGCAACTTGGAATCAGTGAAGGTCTAACGGCCGGTGCATTCACTTCCGGTTGTCTTTAACCTATGATTATTCCAGCTGGTAACCATCGATTTCGATTGCGTCCGTTCACCAAAATGTGAACCAGAGAAATCGTTAACTGGACGATTTTCATTAGCTAACACCATTTAAGCATCCTTCATTGCTCGGATATCATGTTTGCTGCGTGGAAAAATTTATTTAAAAGCTTTGCTTAGGTAACCGCAGCGAAAAAATTGTGACTGGACACAATCGGTTTCCGGGAGATTCTTAACCATGGGCTAAGCAAAATCTGTGAAAACCTAACCGGAGATTTAACGGTAAGTGGACCGGCCCTGAGCCAGTGAAACCCTGCCGGTTTATCGACCAGTAAGCGAATTTTTGATGCCATAGCGCAACTCGGAATCTGTGAATCTAAGGATCAGTGGGTCATTGATTCTACAAACCAGTTTATTTATGAGCCAGTGAATCTATGAGTCAGTGAATCTATGAGCTGCCGAATCTATGTCAATGAATATTTGAGTCATTGATTCTGCCAGTTTCTGAATCTCTGAGTTGGGGAATCTACGATTCCGTGATACTGTTAGTCAGTAAAGGTGAGAGTTAGTTAAGCTGTCCTTGTTATTGCGCATTTAGTGAAGCTGCAGTCAAAGAATCGACGAAACAGTGAGTCCAAAAATCAGTGAATTAATGACCAATTGAAGTTATGTCAGTTATTCAGCAAAATAAAGAAATAAGTAGACCTTCATATAGCCTCAGCGTTCTCCTGCTGTCTCTGCGGTTTCTCTGATGATTTCCGCTTTGCATTTAAATGATTTGACTTTCTTGGAAAACTTTCTATACTGGCGCTTATTGCGCATTTAGGCATATCTACGAGTTCAAAAATAAACACAAATTATTTGAATTTACAAAGGCGTTCGATAAAAATGGCAATTCAATTCGAAAACGTTTATTTGTTTGATAATTTCCGCTGCTCAAATATTTGTTAAATACTTATTTGAATAATTTCACTTTTCCTTGTTTTTGCATAGCATACATTTAGGCACTACGATAAAAAATATTATGCAAATTCAATTAATTTTTCTCTGACCACATCAATTAAAATTTGTCCAATTAAATAATACTTTTTAATTAAATTTGCTCAATATATATAATTTTATATGAATTGAGTGTGAATACAAATTTTTTTGTTTGGTTTATATTTCCCCTTTGGTCTTCCGATTCACTTATCAATTATTACTGGTTTTGTGTGTAAAATTTTATATAACTTCTTCTTAATTTATAGCATATCTTTAGGACTAATTTTTTTTTGCATAATTTTTAGTGTCGAAATGAATTTTTTAGTTACTTACATATTTATTGATTTGCTTTATTGGTTCTTATTTTTTCCCCTTGAGCTTTCAATTGGCCAAAAATTGTGTGTTTGATTTAAGTTTATTTCTGCAAAATATGATTACATTTTTCATCATAGCAATAACTAAATTTTCTCAAACACTCTCTTAATTACATTAATAACTTTTAATGAAATCGATTTTTTGTGTTTGTATTTGTGTGCGGTGAGCAGGAAGTCAGTGAGGCAGGCAAGCAACTTGGCACATTTCAGCACATCAAAAAGTGAAAATTTAATTTAAAAACTTGTTTATAACTATGATAAAGTGTATGGCTGTGTGTACCTGTGTATGTGTGTCTGTGTGCGTGTGATAAAATAACTAAACTTAAACCCAAACACTTACTGATTCACACGTCGCTACAGTAGTAGACGCCAGAAACCAAACCGGAAGTTGTGTTAAGGTAAAAGTTTTGTTCTTTTTAACTTGTGGTTTTTCCTTTTTTTTGGGTCTTTTCCTTAACTTTTACGTTTTCGGAAAATTCTTAAGGAATTTAAAGTTTTTTTTTAGCTTTTTAAAATTTTATTATTTATGTGTAAGTAACTAATAAGATAATTTTCTATTTGTATTATCAATACTTACTTACTTTTAATGGCACAACAGCCCATGGAGGGCCTGGGCCGAGCTTTTTGTATTATCAATAACTTTTTGGATTTTTTTTGGTCTTTTTTTTTAGCTGGGAGGAAGAAGGAGGCAGAAGTGGTTATGAGCATTTGCCTTAATGCGCAAGGGTCATTATAATTGGGAAAAATATTTGTAGGGAGCTTATTCCAAATACGCGCTGTACGACAGATAAAGGAACTTTCTCTGTGATGCGTAGTGCGGTGGAACACCGTGTCTACGTGGAAGGCATGACTTCTGCTTTCTGGCGGCATCAGCTTGCGTATCTTAGAAGAACATCTTCCGTGAAAGTAACGGTAAAACAGAGAGACGCAAGCCACGTTTCGACGATGTTCCAAGAAGTCAACAGAGCTGATAACTCTACTGTCTCCTATAAGCTAAATATAGCGGTCAATATTGGATACGGCCCAGGAGCTCCAGTTGCGTTCGTGAAGTTCCAGCCCATAGGTGCGAATTGAACTCCAATTTAGGACGTATAAAGGTGGTGTAGATCATGCGGAGGTCACACGGCGTGAAATATATTTCACACCGCCTAAGAAAGCCGAAACACTTGGTGCTTCTTTCGACACGTCAAAAAAGTGTTTATTCCAACGAACATCACATTGGATGGACATGCCCAGAACATAGAGAGTCGCTGCCTCCGCAATACCTACCCCACCCATATCTATTGGTTAACAGAGGGCTGGGAAACTCGTTTGTTAGAAAACAGATAGCATTGGGTCTTACTCGCATTGAACTCAATGCTATTTGAGAGATCCCACTCGGAGACTGACTAGAGATCTTTATTGAGTGAGTCATTCATAATATGTCTTTTCCTCTGAATCTTCAAAGAGTCAGGGCATTTTGAACAGGTATACAAATGAGAAATGATGCTGAAACCTTCACAATATTTGTAGATTCTTGGGTCTTCAAGACATGTTGGTCAATAATGTATTCTGGGATAAAGTATATTTTTAGGAGATTTTCATCTACTTAAACTTTTACTTTTACTTTAAATGGTACAACAGCCCATGGAGGGCCTAGGCCGAGCTTTTCGCATCCACTCATATTGTGCGTGTTATATTTGTACATAAATGGAACTACTTAAACTATTGCCACGAAGTACATATGTACATATTTAGAAGTACTAACCTTGGATCTATTGATTTCAATCTCTGAACATTTCCAATAATCTATCTCCCACCGAAAAAAAATTATAATCATGCCTGAAAGTATGCTGTATATAAATTTGTGCTTTCATACTTATTGTACAATTTATATTTTATTTTGAATGGTTTATTTTCTATGAATATTGCGTAATTATGCATTCATTTATTACAATTACATTAGTTAAACTTAAAATTTAGCTTAAAAATATTTATGCAATACCGAAAACAATGAAACTCATTAAAAAGCAAAGTTATTAATATGAATATTTCATAATGAAAAATTTGTTGTGAAAATATGTCATACAAAAATTCAAAAAAAAAAAAAAAATAAAATAATTGATGTAGAATTTATTGTATATATTTAAGCTGATTTAAATCAGTTGAGGTCATGCGTATGGGGAAAAAAGAAGAAGCAAACATTGAATTTTTTATTTATTTTTAAATAATTTATTTAAATGCGCTACACAGCCAAAGGATGACTGTTGCCTTCAGTGGTCGAAAGTTGCCGCATTAAGTGGAAGCCCAAAAGTATGCAATCCTACATATAAGGAGTGAGATCGGATAACTTTAAATTGTCCTAGCATTAAAATCCCTTATGCAAATAAAAAAATGTAAACAGTTTTGAAAAGGAAATTTTATTTCTGATAAAATGATCAATAAAACTAATTTGTTTTTTTTTGTTTTTTTACAGAATTCGGATAGCTCTTCCGGTATGCCTGCCATTAGCGCCTTTAATGTCATTTCTGAGACTCTCTTGGCGGCAGCATTCCACTTATTTCTAAAATCTTTCATGGATTTAGCTTCTTTGTTTGTTGCCTTTAATGTTCTTTTCAATATCTCAATGGCCCAATATCTCTCGATAGGCCGAAGTTCTGGGCAATTTGGAGGGTTTGCGATTTTTGGTACCAATTTGATGTTATGGTCTTCGAACCATTTAAGGCTTACTTTACTGTAGTGGCAGGAGGCTAGATCAGGCCAAAAGAAAGTAGTGTATCTACTTTGCTTTCTAATGAAAGGCAGCAATCTCTTCTGGAGGGACTCCTTCACATAAATTTCGGCGTTACCAGTGCCACTTGTTGCGAAACTTTTACTCCTTAGCCCACAACTACAAATCGCTTGCCATACCAGAAACTTCTTCGGGAACTTGGACTTTTATTTTGTTCTAAATCTTTCCTCAATTCCTCCTCGTTCCTTTGCGGTTTAAAACTCTTGACCAGGCAATTGAGAAAAGTTAGACAACACGTATGTTTCATCGTCCATAACACAGCAATCGAATTTTTCGAAAAAATTTGTCTTCAACTTTTCAGCTCGGCTCTGGGCTACCAAGTTCTTAGTAGCGTTCCTGTTGGGTACTGACTGCACTTTGTATGTTTTAAGGCCCGCATCTTTTTTAATTTTACGAACTAAAAATTCACTGCAACTCGCTTTTTCCGCCAATTTTCGATTAGACAACGTTGGCTTCTTCTCTAAGCGACCAACAACTTTCTTCGCCTTTTGTGGAGACACGAAACCGCATTTCCTTCCAGAACCACATTTTCTAGCAACTGTTAAATCGGTATTAAATTTTTTAAGAATCATCGAGACAGTGTTTTGTGCAACTTTCGCCTTATTTGCAATGATTTTCTGGCTCCACTGCGGATTTTCTCGAAATAATTCAACAACTAAATCGCGTTTTTTCACTTCCGATGCCATGACTCAACTGAAAGTTCACAAGTCAAAAACATGTGATGTGAGTATTTCATCCGAATTTCTCCAACGCAAAGCCTACTGTTTGAATGTTTTCATTCAGATGAATAGTTTCTAAGCAGTGGTCTTTCAAAGTTATCCGATTTTTTCGATCTCACTCTTTACACTTTCAAATTAAATTTATTTAGTAGAGCAACTTGACATATCTGTGGAGCAATTAAGATTTTCTCATTTTTCTTAAGTTTTGACAACGTCTCGTCGCTATTCCTTTTATAGAATAGGGGCATTTTTATTCCTTAAATTAAGTTTTAACAAATTTTTCTATAATTTCACCTTTAACCTATTATGTTTGAAATACGACTTGTACCATACATATTTTAAATTCGATCTAAAACATATTTATTAAACTTTTTTCTCTCAATTTATTATAATTAGATTAGTATTGATACAAATTTGTGTTAATTTGTAGGATTAACTAATTGCAATTTAATAAATCATTAGAGAAACAAACAAAAGTATATACATGTGTAGTATATATGTACATATGCATGTAAATACACTTGTATGTGTGCGTAGATATGTGAGCGTGCAAACAAATTTATTAATTTTAATCCTATTTTATGTTTGGTATTTGAACTTTAATTTGTTATGTTTTGATATTTTTAAAGCATTCATGCGTAGACTTTTTCTCTCACACTCTCTCTTGCTTGCAGTCTCTAAATCAGTTCTTCTCTCGTCTATGCTCGGAATTTAAGTTTCGTTTCAAATTTACTGTTAATAAATTATGCAAATATGTCAAAAATATTTCATATATGTATTTACAGTTATAAACACAATATTTGATCTATGAATAATGTAATACAGACAGTGGAGGTGAGTAAAATGATCCAGGTTGAAGCAAATAATACTTTATAATTTTTACTGTATTCAAATTAAGTCTCAGTCCAGTTTGATCAAGTCTGTATTATTTTTGAGTAATCCTACGTTCATTCTACGTTCTACGAACAGTTTAATCAAGTTTCGTAGAGAATTTACACAATTTTCATTAAATAACTTCTCAATTTGATCAAGTTTCAATCGAACCCAATAAACTTTTAACAAATTTGTGTTACGTTTGATAATATTTGAAAGAGCTTGGATCAGTGAAGTTAAATTCGTATCCAGTTTGAACAAGTTCGATGAAGTTTGAAGGAATAGAAACTAACTTAATTGAAATGTGTACCAAAATTATAAAAAATTATAACCAATCTAATTTTATAATGAAAAATATGCAATAAGTTTTTATGTTTCCTAACACGAGTTCAGCTGTTATTCCTTGTGGCCGGCCACAGTTATAGCCATTTTTATCAAGGTTATAGAAATTTTACACATTTAGCTAAAATCTTTGTTCAGTTTGATCAGTTTTTTTTACTACTTTACTTTACTTTTAATGGCACAACAGCCCATGGAGGGCCTAGGCCGAGCTTTTTCACATCCACTCATGTTGTGCGTGTTATATTTGTACATGAATGGAAGGGACCTACAGCTTAATGCCGAATCCGGACGGCGAAGTGAAAAGCTTTTCACAGCAATCTTTACTCTTGTAGGTTTGCCATTGCCTGCCAAGAGGTGGTGTCGTGTAGAAAAATTATTTTTTCTACTTTTTGATTTTGCCTGTGCCGAGATTCGAACCCCGGACACTCTGCATAGCAGTCCAACGCACTACCACTACACCTCAGCGACTAACTTTTCTTAAATCTGTGACCAGTTTGATTGATTTTGAAGCAATTTTAACCAGTTTCATTAATTTTCTTACATTTTATGTTACATCCATATCCAGTTTGATCAGTTTTGCAGTAATTTGCAAATATGCAGTTTGACCAATTTGTTGCAATTTTCATTTCAATTTTCAGTTTACCCTCAGTTGGATTAATTTTGAAGCAATTCTAATCAACTGATTTCCCTATTTCTCTACATATTTCATAATCTCTGTAAAGAATAATCATAAATAATTTTTACCCCTTGGTGTTTTGAACTCGCATGCATCATCATCATGCATCACTGCCAACAACATCATTGGTTTAAAAATAGAAGCAGCTAGCAGTGATTAGTTAGTAGCTGGTGAATGTGTCAAGTGGTTATATTTTTGTTATTGTCGACATTTATAAACTCAACGCGACTTTGTTCACACTCACCCTCCTCCCAATCGTTCTCATATTTTATATCACTCATACGCTGCGTAGGACACGGCGAGCAGTAAGTGAGTATCAATTGTCGTGGAGGAAGATATGAAAAAGCGGAGGCAGCAGCGGCGTAAATCTTGAAGATACTAGCACACTAACATATTAAGTATTTCTGTTGCATAGTTACCGCACGCAAACTAAAAGAGATTTTTCAGGTTCTGTGCATGTTGTTGTTGTTGTTGTTGTTGTTGTTGCGTTCTACTACAAAACTCATTTGTCATCGTTGTTGGTGTTGTTGCTGTTGTGCGACACTCAAATACTTACGAAGGGTACAAAAAAAAAAAAAAAAACAAAACGAGAGAAGGAAATAGAAACTTTTGCCTGCAACTATTAAACACGAAGGAGACACGCTTACACTTTGTACTTGGTGTATGTACGTGTGTGTGTGTTGGGGTGTGAGTTTCTGTGAGTGTGTGTGTAGTGTGTATAAGTGGTGGTATATTCCATTCATTGCTTTCCATTCAGGGGACAAACTCATTTATCATTGGTAATGGTGTGGCAGCAGCAACAACAGCAAGAAGAGCAACATTGGCATTCGCCTTCAACGGTAGCAGTTACTGCTACTAGCAATCTGAAGCAGCATCAACTCCTCGTCTCATTTCGTTTCTGTGATGCCCGCTTTCTACTTTTCTGACTTGCGACTGACTCTGCCTGTCTTTCGGGTAAGCAGCTTTACTCTGTGTGGCAAATGTTGATGTGTAAAGCTCTCATGGTTTCTGTGTCGGTGTCTTTTTCTCGCACTGTCTCTGCATTAGGGAGTGTGTTTGTGTGCGAATGTGTTTGTTTCTATGTGGGTAAACGCGGTAAATCAGTAGTGGTCTCGTTGAGAAGTTGAGGTCGTCGTTGAAGTCGTTGAAGGACAAGCACAAGCACAAGCACAAGTTAGTTTTGATACGACAAAGAAAAGGAAGAGACATGCACACGCACTCACACACAATAACACAGAGAAACATGCATATATGCACAATAAGTATAAATTCATAGACAATTGTGTGTGCGTGTGTTGTGTGTGTGCGTATAATGTGTGTAGTACATACATACATGCAACAAGCTTCCTTTCTTTTTCTTCTTTTCATACTTTTCTCTATTTATTTTGATGATTCTTACGTCCATTTATGTATGTGTGAGCACTTGTATATGTGAGCACTTGTATGTGTGAGTACTTGTATGTGTATTTGCGTATCTTTGTATGTGTAGATTAAAGTCACGCACAGCACATACTTCATTTAAAGACAAAAAAAAATAGGATGAAAAAAATACAGAAAACCGAATCGTTGATGTTAAAATGAAATATTATTACCACTTAATATTGACAATACACCTACACACCTACACACACAGACACACTCACACGCGCTAATATACTATACTCCACATACTATTTGTGTTAAGATTTCCGTAAGCAAAAATGAAAAAGGACATGCAATTGTAATGGCCAAGAAAGGGCAGCTATTTTTTATCGCAAATGAAAAGGAAAAATCTTAGCTTAAATATATTTATTACATCATTTGGTTGAAAAGGCATACGCGGGAGTGTTGTGGTGCCAATACATTCATTCATTCTTTAAAAATAGGCGCTCTTTTAGTGGAAAATAATGGACGAGCGGATTGTTTGGAATTAAATTACCTCAGGCAATGCATAATTCGACAAAACTTAGTTCTGCAGCGAAAAGGTAAATACTTGGAAGCAACCACTCTGAAATATCTCTGCAAAGGACGTGATAACTACTGGAGTTAGAATGGAACAACAATGTTCCTAAGTAAAAGCTGCAATTTTTGAAAGCATTTCACATTTCTTATCCAAGCCCTATTCCCCAGACTAGAAGTGCATGGCGCCAAGTGGGTGTTGTGAAGTGGGTGTTGTGCAGTCATCCTACCGATTTTTGAGTATCGGCACTCTTGTGCCAAGTTTAGAAAACAAGAAGCCAGAAATTATGGTATTATCAGCTTCATGATTTTAACACACATAAGCATATTATTAAACATTTTGAAAGTCCTAGAAGGCGACACATACACGTTCTCTTTCGAGAAGTGCGAGTAACTTTTCTCTCGGTTTTTTCATTTGCGATAAGGTCGGTATTTTTCTTGTCACTTAAGTCAAACTAAATTTTCTTTTCACTCTTTCTATTTCACGCAATTCTGATTAATATGAGTATATTAACATTTTAGCTAAGACATAAAGTAAAAACTTAATGCCTGCGTAATTAACAATTTGCACTGAGCTAATGAACGCTAAATGTTAACAATTACTTGTGTTTAATTTTACTACACCATTACGATTTTCTTGTACTAGTTATCGTAACAATAACTACTTCATGCATATATGTGTGTGTGTGTGTGTTTGTATGTCTGTGCGTGTACAAAAGTAAAAATAAATATAAGTGTAAGCGATATTGTGGCACACGCGTGTAATGAGTCTAATAAAATACTTAGTACTAGCATACACACATAGAAACACACACACACACACGCACAGCCCCTGACGCAGATAAACATTCATTTCACCATATTATCATAAACAATGCATACACACACACACACACGCACACACACTTGCACACACTTGCACACACTTAAATGTAATTCGCGTAATTTGTTATTACCAAACATTTTAATGCCAACAGCGGCAATAGCACACAACAACAATAAAATTAGCTACCACTTACATACTTACAACAATAAACATTGAATTTATTTAGGTACTACAAAGCACGCAAATAATATTAAGTATATACCATAAGTACATATAGAAAACTAAATAAGTTGTAAATTTACCTGAAAATCTATTAAAGCATTTTATGTACGCATGGTCTCCATTGAAATGAAATGAAATGAAATGGAATGGAATAACAGCGAAGCAACAAAATAAAATGTTTACGAATAATGCAAAAAAAAATTTGGTTGTTTAAAATACGTCTTGAAAACGTGAACGCGTGTTTGAAAGCAATGACAACTAGAAAAAGAAAGCAACAACATGAAACATTTGATAACCTATTGGCACACACTCATACACACACACACAACCACACACACACACCTACTATAATAAAATCGAAAGAGGTGGTTAGGGTAAACCAATCCTCGCAAACCTCGCCATGGTTTGAAGCAAGTAAGCGGCAGAAGGGAAAGCAAGAGCTAGATGTGGAAACGCGCCCCACAAAGCGAAAAACTGCACCCTTGGAGAACAAATAGACCAGTCAGCCAGAACAGCCTAAGAAGGCGTTGGTCAACACGGCATTTTCCCATACTGCGCAATCACAAGAGCCGCCCAAGCAGAACCAGAAGTGGACCCTGTTGCAGTTCAAAAAACAAAATAAGCCCAAAGGAATTAGGTCCAGGCCGGACGCCTTAATCATCTCGGCCATTGATACCAAGTCGTACGCAGATATTCTGCGCACGATAGCGCACGTAGCGACGCGCTGAAGACACTTGGCGAAAATGTAAAATCGGTACGCCGAACTGCAAAAAATGAATTGCTGCTAGAGCTGAAGCGTAGGACGGAGAGCAATACTGGAGCCTACCAGGCAGCAGTGGAAAATGTTCTTGGCAAATAAGCCAAGGTTTTGGCGAAAACCCATTCCGTAACGGTTCAATTGAGAGATCTTGACGAGGTTATAACGGAGGTAGAAATATGCGACGCGCTTCACGAAAAGTGCGACATAAAGTCACCAGAAGAAGCCTCGATTTGTACTGTGCGAGGATATCAGGGCACGCAGACAGCTTATGTCCGTCTGCCAGCCAATGATGCGACGAAGGTACTGAAGGCACAGGTTGGGTATCCTGAGAAGTACGTGAAAGCATTTCATTGCAAAAGTGCTTCAGGTGCTGGGGGTACAACCACGTGGCGAAAAACTGCAAGGAGACTGTAGATCGTAGCAAGCACTGCAGGAATTGTGGTCAGGAAGAAGGTCATTTGGCAGCTGTTTGTATCAGCAAGCGTAAATGTATACTTTGCGGAGGGGATCGATCATGCGGCTCGCAGCACCCGTTGCCCAGCTCATCAAAGCTGCAATATGGACACTTGGTGGCAGGGTATACCAACAAAGAGAACCGGTTGCTAACATAGGTTTCACTTGGGTTAAGTTCGAAAATATTTTCTTTTTCTCGTGTTACGCTCCTGCCAGTATGGAAATCAAGCAATACGAGCGGATGCTGACGGAGCTGGTTGCAGTGGCCAGAGATAAGTCACCGGTAGTCATTGCTGGCGACATTAATGCCTGGTCGACAACATGGGGCAGTAAAAGTACGAATCACTGGTGCAGGCTTCTGATGGAATGTCTTGCAACATTGGAGGTAGAACTGTTGAACGATGGCCAGCACACCTTGAACGTGATCGTAATATGGAGCGCACTCGTCTACGCAACGTAGGGCCTGAATGCCATTAATTCAGGCAACCCTTAAGACAGCTAACTTGACTTACCAAGAACTGACGCTTGAGCATTAAGCTCTGACGGCCTCCCGACGAAATACCTGACGGTGGTTCCAGGAGTGGGTGGGGCTCTCACACTGACTGAGACTGATTGCTACTTGTTTACCTACACATGGATTGTAATGTATGTATGTATGTGTGTGGTGTGTGTGTGGAGTTTTACTTATATTCGATATACTCGTATTTATTTTTTAGTTCAATCTCGCTTGAACATTCTGAACGGAATTTCGAAATTGATTTCAAAATTTCAACGTCTCTGCTTGTACTGTGTGTAGCCGATCCCCAAATGTTCACATACCAAAATCCCGCCCCCGAAGTCGGATCTCTCAGTTTCTGATCCTGTGCCCCATTTTCTGTGTTCCTTCAATGGAACTAGATTGTTTCAATTGCTATCTCTCTCTCTCTTTAAGAACTCTGCCATTGCTTAGTATAGTTCTGTAATAAAATTTAATTCAATATAAAAACACTGAGAAAAAAAAAAAACACAAAACCATTTAAAACATTCTCTTAATTGCTTCACTCCACAGTTTAATTGAATTTGCTATATATTTTTTTCATTTGCATTCAAATTAAAAATATTATAATAATGCCTAACATTTAATAAGATTTTCACCAACGAACGACTATCCACCAACATATGTATGTGTGTACAGGGTGTGCCATCTTTTATGTGGGTATGTTAACTTTGAATAATTTTAACATTTATCAATCGATTGACTTGAGTAAACATGTTTTTGAAACGTCAATTCAGTACAATTTTAACCAAGGAATACGGCCAAACAGTCGCTCGAATGGTTGACATTGAAACTGATTTTTGGAATGACGAGTTCCATTTGATACTCTCTGGCGCCGTTAACAAGCAAAATTACCACATTTGGTGAATGGAGAATCCACAAGAAATCCATGAAACACCATTGTATGACCAAAAGGTGACTGCTTGGTCACAAACAAAATAAAAAAGAATGATAGAAAAAACAATTTTTCCACACGGCACCACTTCATGCCAGGCAATGGCAAACCTACAAAATGAGTAAAAATTGCCTAAGAGAAGCTATTCCACTAAGCCGTTCGGATTCGGCACTAAATTGATGTACTAAATATAAATAGAACACGCACAACATGAGTGAATGCGAAAAACTCGCCCTAGGCCCTCATTGGCTGTTGCGCCACTAAAAGAAAAGAAAAGAATATAAAAGAAAGAAGGCGAAACAATCGATGGGAATCGATATCGGTGGATGTTGACTCATAATGTCTGCCCACAAATGTTTGAAAAAGGTCTGGACGTTTACTGGTTCCAACAAGACGGTGCGTCATGCCACACTGCAAATCAAACAATGCAGAAAATTTCTTGGAAGTATGGTGTCAAAAATGGCGACATTGACTGGTGTTAAGTATTTGAAAGGCAAATGTACGCCAGCAAGCCTCACACCACTGACGAGCTCAAGACAACCATTCGTGCCGAAATCACCGCTATACCGCCCGAGATGCTGGAAAAAGTGAAGGAAAGCGCAGCAAAAAGGGTGAGGTCACTAACGGCGGCGACTTGATTGATTTTGAATTCAAAAACTAGTCCAAATAAATTGCGAAAAAGCTCGGCCTAGGCCCTCCATGGGCTGTTGTGCCACTAAAAGTAAGTACAAATAAATTGTAAGGGATCAAATTAAATAAAAATACCTCATATATGGAAATCGTTTGTTTTTCTTTTAAGTTGTTCAATATTCATATACCGCCATAGAAGATGGCGCACTCTGTATATGTTATATGTCTGTGTGTGAGTGTGTTTTTTATTTGTTTTCCTGGTCGCATAACAATTTTGCGCTGAAAGGCAAATTGACAATAATTACAAACATTTGTGCCGTAGTTGTCATTTGTGCTTTTTTATTTAATTTTAAAGTGCTTTATGCGAGCTGGTGTGTGTGTGGATGTGTGTGAGTGTGTTTGTGAGTGCGGTATTACTTATCCACAAGAACTCACCCTCTCTAAAGCACACCTATACACAAATCAATAACAATTTTCGTAACGCACACACACACACACACACACACACACACACACAGTCATATGTAGAGTGTGAAGTACTTATCAAGTACAAACACATTTAAATACATTCTGATTAATACAAATTTAAAAAGAAAAACGATTACAAAAATTAAAAAACTACAAGTGTCACTGCTGTGCATACAATTTGCCTTTGATTAATGAAATTGCACCAACACACATACACAAATACTCATACATATGTACATAGTCACAAATACATGCATGCATGCATGCATACTTACTTGCATAGTCTAACACGCATATAAATACTTAAATATTCAGCTGCCAATTGCACGTTCAGTGTGTGTGTATCTGTGTGTGTGTGTGTGTGTGTGTGTCTATGTTTGTGAGTCTATGTGGGTATATAGTGTAAATAAAATATGTGCCTTTTGCTTGTTTTTGTTGCGTTGTTTATGTATTTTCTTGCTTTTTTTGTGTTGACTTCATTTACATTTTTGCGCTGTGTTTAGTTTTCATATATTTACTATATTGCAGTAGGAATATGCCAGTAGGAAATTTGATGTCTATAATCAATGGTGGTCGCAAATCATATGTGCAAATATTTATATGGAAATTTATTTTACAAGACTGTCAGCTGACATCGAAAATAAAAAACATTACTCCGATTATAAGCCGATATAAATCGTTCAGCGGTGCCCGTCACACGACACTGTGCACTCATTGTTTGCCTTTAAGATTGTGATGCATCATTGTCTCATCACTAGCATTTCCTACCGGGCAGCTATCATATAAGTATTTATGTATGTATATGTATTTATGTGTATGTGCGCCACATGTGAGCTTGCCATTTTGCCTCCACGCGCACAATTCATTTAATTGAATTCGAGACACAAATTTACTCTGTAATTTTAATGCTTTGTTGCGTGTTAATTTTTAATTATTTTAATTTTATCCTATTTTATATAAATGCAATTTTACATGAGTATTCAATGATGTTGCTATGTGTGTTCGTGTACGCATATAGTACATATTTTCATTAACACCGTAGATAGATCATTTACACCATTCAGCCAGTGAATTAAATTTCAACTTTCATTAAACTAATTGGTAGATACGACTAAGAACTTTGTTTTTTTATTTTTTGAGCTTTTAAATTTGAAAGATATATTCGGAAGTCTGTAACTATAACTGAAATCGGGAAGGAGAAGTTTTGCATTAAGTGTCTAAATTATATTAAAACCCCGCCTTTTCTTTTTTTAAGCATTGTGTTGATTGGAAGGAAGGTGGATAGGTGGGAGGAAAATGGAGGGAGAAGTGTTTATGATCGTTTGCTTTAAACTTGCAAGGGTCATAATAATTGGGAAAAATTGTTGCAGGGAGCTTATTCCAAATACGCGCGGTACGACAGATGAACGACCTTTTTCTGTAATGCGTAGTGCGTTGGAACACCGTGTCTACGTGGAAGGCGTGAGTTCCGCTTGCTGACCGTTTGGTTCTGTTGAACACACGAACTGGCGGCATCAGCTTCCGCATCTCAGAAGAACATCTACCGTTAAAGTAGATCATTGGTCAGATCATCGGTTTATATTGGAGAAACTACTAAAAACTTAAGAATTCACACTACAGAATAACAACGAAGTTACTAGGATATCTTTAAAGCCATAATGATATCGAAAACTTAAATTAAAACTTCCCTACAAACTGACGAACAAATTGTATTTATTGATCCTTTCAAATAATAAATGTTTTCTAATTTTTTTCTCATTTCATGTCAATCTCCTAGAAAGAGATATTTTTTCATTATTAAGAAAATCTTTACAAATCTACTGCTGATTTGTTATACAGCTTCAAAACGTAACAAAGCAAAAGAAGAAATAGAAAACCCACAAAAAAAAGAAAGGTTTTGATAAATTGTTCTACAACACTCAATGAATGTATCCATGTGTATGTGAGTATGGATTGTATGTGTTAATGTGTCTGTGTATACACATATCTGTTGTTTGTGCCTATAATAAATGGTGGCAACAATCGAAAATGGCTTTGTTAACAAGCGCGAATCAAAACGTCATTGTTACAATGACAAACAGAAATAGGCACGCACACTATCAAATCAAAGTTACAACAGACACAGACACACACACACACGTGCATATTTGCGTAATATGGAATGCATGCAAAAAGATGAATGCTGTCATTAGTAACGTCACAGCAAAATAGCAATGCTTAACCCAAAAAAAAGCAACGCAACGCAACGCAAAAGGACTAACGAGCAACAAATTGGTAAATGTCAAATGTGATATGTTCCCTGAAGTTTTGCTCACTGTCGCGCTCTGCCGTTTTCTCTCGCTCCCACACTCACTTTGCTTTTCGGCCAAGAACATTAGGGGTATTTGCAGAAAAGGATACACTCAAACACACACTCATACTCACTCACACACACTGTCATACATAAAAAAACTAAATAAAAACGTTTTCGCATAAAGAAAGTGCTCAAATTTGTGAGCAATAGTCAGGGAAAGAAAATGCATTTCGAAAGAAGAAAAAAAAAACTCTAATTGAAAGCGACAAAAGTGAAGTGAAAACAGAAAATTGGCTTTGATGCCAGAAATGAAGTAGTAGTGTACATAACCAAGAGAGAGAAAAAATAACATTAGCATACTTTTCGGCGTATACCTCTCCACATATGTGCATATATCTTTGAATACTGAAATAGTATTGCTCGAAATTTTTAGTTTTTTTCCACCAATTTTAATCTTCTCTTTCTTCTTATTATTGCCATTGACAATATTCCATAGATATATTTGCATATTTTAATATTTTTGCTGTTGTACTTTTTTGTTGCTATCAATTTGTGTTGAAGTCAAATTTTGTTGGCATTCAATACTCCGTGCACATCAATTCTATATATTTGACATATTTTTGATGTGCACACATGCATTCGAATGTTTATTGATTTCTACACTGAGAGAAATTGCTGTCTAATAAGACGACTAAAAGTTAAAGGAGTTTTAAGATGAAGTATAGGAAGGATATGAAGATATAAAATATAGAAAGGCTAGGAAGGATAGGAAGGATAGGAAGGATAGGAAGGATAGGAAGGATAGGAAGGATAGGAAGGATAGGAAGGATAGGAAGGATAGGAAGGATAGGAAGGATAGGAAGGATAGGAAGGATAGGAAGGATAGGAAGGATAGGAACGATAGGAACGATAGGAAGGATAGGAAGGATAGGAAGGATAGGAAGGATAGGAAGGATAGGAAGGATAGGAAGGATAGGAAGGATAGGAAGGATAGGAAGGATAGGAAGGATAGGAAGGATAGGAAGGATAGGAAGGATAGGAAGGATAGGAAGGATAGGAAGGATAGGAAGGATAGGAAGGATAGGAAGGATAGGAAGGATAGGAAGGATAGGAAGGATAGGAAGGATAGGAAGGATAGGAAGGATAGGAAGGATAGGAAGGATAGGAAGGATAGGAAGGATAGGAAGGATAGGAAGGATAGGAAGGATAGGAAGGATAGGAAGGATAGGAAGGATAGGAAGGATAGGAACGATAGGAAGGATACGATGGATACGAAGGATAGCAAGTAATGGAAAAAAAGAGTCTCTTGAATTCGATAAAAGATTATTTCATTTAGAAGATAGTTGTAAGAGAGCGTACTTAGGTAAGGGGTGTCAGTAAAGGTGAAACGGTAAAATAGAGGGAAGGGGTGAGGGGAAGGAAGGCACGAGAGAGGCAGAAATGCAACAAGATTTAAGCGCCGTAGCAGTACCCTCTATTTGTGAGACATTTTGCGAATGATTGAAAAGTGGGCGACTGGATTTATTGCTCTGAAAACATTAAGTCTTGTGAACTTTTCACATTCACTCATGTTGTACATGTTTTACAATATTTTTAAGCGAATAGATATGAATGAACTTGAAATCAGTAAGTCTCTTTTCCCAACTGCAAGTTTTCATCTATAAATTATTTTTTGCAGTGACTATTTTTTTGGTGTCACCAAAAATGCTAACAATGCAGTCTCAAATTGTTGCAACAAAATTCTTATTCATAGGAAGTATGCATGTGTAATATGACTTTATTGTTGCTCATAAATATAACAACAACAGCAGCCAGCAAACAAAAGAGAAAAAAAAAACATTTAAAGATATAAATTGAAATGACAACTGCAACTGAAAATATTTTATTATAAAGGTAGAAATGAATTGGCAAAGTCGTCAATTTGTCATGAATTTATATATATGTACATATATGTATGTGTGGTAAATATACATATGTATATAAAAGACCACTAGCGGATTCAAGTGGGGGAGCTTATCATGGAGCACGTGAAAGAGAGATAGCCGACGTCGACATCTCAGTGTAGCCGATCCGCATACCTTTATATGAAAAAAACTCGATTGCGGCACGATGGCTCTCTCATTTTTGTCTCGTGCCATATAGTGCTAATTCCCAAAACCTGAGCATAGAGCGAAAATAAGAGAGAGGGAAAGCCTAATAGCACACCAAGTAACTGTATTCTTGCTCGTATTGTTATACTTGTGTATGTGTACTTGTGTAAATGAGGTGTGTATTTAGTAGAACGAAAATAAGAGAGAAAAAGGTCAAGAGAACAATCCCAGTTTAACAATTTCGGATTGCTCATTAAAATAGACTTTTTCTTCTTAAGAAAACTATATAGAATACGTTAGTGAGCAAAATGTTTAAAGTAATAGTTTTCTCTTTGAGTCGAAAACTAGTCAATTTGAGAATTTTTTTCGTTGTGTTCGTTTTGTTTTCTGCATTCAGACGAATATGTAACCAAACAAATGTGAATGTACACAAATTCTTACTTTTTTAATATTTAGATAAGGTTTGTATTTTACAAAAAATAAAACTAAAATATAAATTTTAAATGTATGTTGGTAGTAAAGTAGTGATAACTAAAAACAATAGAATAGAAAATAATTTTCCAGGAGCAAAAGAAAGAGAAAATGCCGAACAGCAATCGTGTCCTCCTTTATTACTCCATTTGGGGGTCAAACGAATGGATGTGACCATAAAGCGAAGAGAGAAAACAAATCCTATGTCAGCAAAATTCAAATGAACATCAATTTTTAGCGCCCCGCTTTCGCAATAACTCGAGCCGCCGCTAGTGCATTTCATATTTATACTTATATAAAATTTATACCTACAAATTATTGCACTTGGCATATGACATTTTTATGAAAATGAAACTTCAATGCAATTTTTTTATTTGTATTTATTTATCATACGTGAGCAAGTACCTGCACAAACAACTGAATAAATGTGTATGTGAATGTGTAGGGCTGTGTGTATGTGTGTGTGTGTGTGTGTGTGTGTGTACGTGTCTACGTGTTTATAAATGCAGTTGCTATTTCAATGAATATACAAATAAGAAATAATAATAAGTAATATAGAGACACATTATAATTAATTATATAAGTAAGTACAAAACAAATTAAAAAAGCACAGTCATTTCACAGTCGTGCACTGTGAAATAAATAATTTACATTCTCACACAGACGCACTCGTATTAACACATGCACACGCTCGTTCACTCACTCACACCGACTTTTTCACTCACACATAGTCTCTTGCTTGCGATAACAGTTCATAATTTCGCAGTCAATTTAATTTATATATTTTATGCTTTGATTTTTCTTGTTTTTCAATTGCTGCTCCTGTTGCTGCTGCTGCTGCAGTTGACTTTCAACTTGGCTTTTTCCTTCACTTCCCTCATTTCGCCTTACCTCTGCTACTGTGCTTCTAGTTGGTTTTTTTTTTGCGAAAAAGGTAAGACGACGCCTTTAAATAAATACATACATACGAGTACTAAACATACATGCATGCATAGTTGCATGTAAATCTGATTTTGTGTGTGGTTTTAGTTTGAGCACTTGAGCAACGCCTACATACAAATGCAATTTCAAAACCACACCGCCACGTGTGCATGCTTGTCTATGCCCACCCAGTGGTTGAAAAAACTGCCAGGAGTGCTTCTTTGTTAATTTCTACAAGTTTCCGGTAAGCGTTAGGGTTAAGCTCTTGAGATGATTCCACAGAGCTTGTTAGAAAAACGATTCACATATCTTCGACAATAAAAAATCATTCTAAAATTGCTTGGAGCAAGGTGTTTACAACGCTTGAAGACTAAAAAATAAATGTGCGCTTAATAAATATTTCTTCCCACTGGGTGTGAACGCATGTTTTGGTATGAGTGTGTGTGTGTGTGTGTGTGTGTGTGTGTGTGTGTGTGCAATAAAATGCTGCAGTTACTCTGCATACGCGACAAGTTCACCAGGTGCAATTGCTATTGCTGCTGCTGTTACTGTTTCTTCAGCGTCAAATTGCTTGAAGCTTAATGGTGGTAAATGTTATAAAGGTAAAAACACACATACATATGGTACTCCCATAACCCGCATACAAACACAGAGAAAATAAGTGTAAGACCACCTACCTTAAGATGCACCAATGCATTCAATGACGTTGTTTGCAGAAGATTTTAATTAAAATCGGATCCAACACTGAGCCGTGGAAATTTAATTGAAGTAGACTTACACATACACACACACACACACACAGCTTGATATACAAACAAAAAGATGTATGCATAGATTGTAAAAACAAGAGCATGTAAAAGCAGCATAGTAGTAATAAACGAATAGGTTTTGAGAGAGGGGAGAGTTGACTTGTATATGCGAATACTAGGTCTAACAGAGAGAGAGAGAGAGAGAGCGAGAGGAGAGAGGGACTTAGTAGCGGTAAATTGTGATGCTGAGAGTTGAGGGTTGCTGATGTTGGCAGTTGTGGTGGTGATAGTGCTCGCTCCTGCTACTGATACTACAGCAGCTTACTATAGAAGCGTCAGAGGTGAAAGTATATTTTCAAGTGTCTTTGAAGCGTCATGGTTTCCTGACTTGCTGAGTAACGCTCACTGCATTGCTATGTTCCATCAGGGGTACATGGCACAAGCATTGGGAAAATAGCGCTTGACACGGTAGCAAGCAACGAACCAAATTATGAAGCGGTATAGGACGGTTGGAGTTAAAATTGGTAAGCACACACCCACATAATGTGTTGCATATTTGAGACACGCTTTCACACGCTTGATAAAATTGCGAAATGTTGTAAATTACTGAATGAAATTTACATTATAAAGATGTGAGTACACATTTTTCTCTGCTCCTTGTTTCTCTTTAGTTCTTCATCGTTTGGTGTGGAACGACGGAAAGAACATGAAGTTTCGATTTGTGTGTGCGTCTGTGTGGGAAGAGAAATATCTATTCCACAAGTAAAGCACAATTTAAAAATGTAATAATACTTAAGTAGTTATATAATATACTTTTACTATAATTAATACCACGATGTTAGAGTACTACAGAGAAGGTTTTTTTCGGTGCAAAGAACAAAAGATTTGAAAAATCTATATTGATATAATATATGAAATATCGTCTAAATATTTTTTGCTGAAGAATATTATAGTTCATTCTGTATTTTTCTGCGTCTGCATTTCAAGATTAGAAGAGTGGAAGCCATGCCTACGCAATTAATAAAATCAAAATGCACTCATACTCACACACAGTTGTACACATATACATTTATATAGAATGTGTGTGTGTGGTATCCGTACAAAACTTACTTTTACCACACAGCACATGAGATATTTTGAGACGAAGACGAAGATGTCCATCTCCCTGCTTGACTCTGATGTCAAACTCTGTCAGTTTCATCTCATGTGACCAATGAAACTATTTCAATTGTTCATCATTACATGCCAAATATTATCAATGTCTTTTATTTTCACTCATGTTCTGTAGTAATTGATAGTGAGGAATTGTCGTTAAGCTTTCTCGCTGACTGACAGCGGACTGACACAAACACATCGACCAATTATTTTATTTCCTTTTTGCTCCTTACACTTATCATCACATTGCCTTTTACATTTATTCAGCCCTACCTTCTCCACTTATCCTTACTCTTTCCTTCCCTGTATCTTTCCTTTATCCTTACCTTCTCCTTGTCATTTCACCCAACATGCAAGCTTTCTGCCGTATTGCAGCGCTATGGGTAAAAATACTATTTAGCTCTGGGTGACACTTTAAGCTTTGCTAAGTAAATTTAAACGTGGTCGACTGATCGTCTTAATGATTACTGCCGCTTAAACTTCCTGAGCACGAGTCGAATATAAAATAGCTGATCATTTCTGAAGTCGCAAACAAACAAATATTTCTCCTAAAATTAAACAATTTTCAAAAATTTAAACTCAAAATAGAATTAAAACAAGCTTTAAAATGTTAAATAAAACTAGTGAGTGTCATTAACCAGAGCGGCCTGAAAGTCTAGGGCACACTGGTTCGTGTGCAGTACATAAATGATATTAAATATCATCAGCATGGATGAAATGTTCTGCTAAACATTTGCCAATAAACAATTTATTGTTTACTCTACTCTAGTTTTCAGCTCTGCACTGCATGTTTTTAGTCCGTTCGCTAATGGACACTCTGCATGTCCGAAATTAAAAGCTTAAAGTATCACAATTGCAAGTGAATCTAATATGCATATTCGTGCGTAAATCTATATAATTTCAAATCACCACTAATTTCAATGCAGGCTCCAACCGCATGTGACACAAGCGTACACACACGCGCACGGTGCAGTAACCCACCGGGGAAAGTGTAAGGTTTGATTAGCGAAATTTTAATCATTAGTTCAGAATGAGTCATTATCTAATCCGCGGGGCAACAATTTGAAAGATGAATTAAAAACGTTTCCTATTACTAAAGGATCCTTATTTCTTTTACTTGATCATTAAATTTACGTCCAATTTCCAAATAAAAAGAAATGGTATCCATAAATCGTTGCTCTACATTGAAATTTCATAAAATGCTCGTTTGCTGCAAGACCGTGAAACATTTGAAAACTATTTTTTTAGAGGTAATTGTGCAGAAATAACTGTTATTTAGTGTATTATCTTATATACATAGAAAAATCATATCTGCATCTCATGCACCTTTTACGTGAGAATAATATTTATCCAATTGTATGGAGTGATAGGTAAATCGAAAACTTTATGCGTTTATTTTCAGAATTAATGTTTTTGGAGTTGTGACAGTCTTGAAGGTCGCTGTAGCGTAGTGGTAGTGCGTTGGATTGCTACGCAGAGTGTCCGGGGTTCGAATCTCGGCACAAGCAAAATAAAAAAGTAAAAAAAAAATAATTTTTCTACACGGGACCACCTCTTGGCAGGCAATGGCAAATGGCAAACCTACAAGAGTAAAAATTGCCGATGAGAAGCTTTTCACTTCGCCGTTCGGACTCGGCATTAAACTGTAGGTCCCTTCCATTCATGTACAAATATATCACGCACAACATGAGTGGATGCGAAAAGCTCGGCCTAGGCCCTCCATGCGCTGTTGTGCTATTAAAAGTAAAATCCATAAATCGTTGCTCTTCATTGAAATTTCATTAAATGCTCGTTTTTGGAGTTGTGACAGTCTTGAAGCAAACAAGTGATATGCATGGACTTAGACATGGTATAGGTACACACATATTTTGAGTATCAATGACATCCTTGATTGACATTACACCGTTTCCTACTGGGAGATACGTGTGTGTATATGGAAATGTTTATACGTATACATACATATGTATGCATGTGTGTGTCTGTGCTGTATACTTATATTAAAACCAACCAAAATCTACATTTATTCACCGGTCTACCTCACCTTATCTCATCACATTGCAAACAAAAAACAGCAACAACAAGATACTTTAAATCGGTGGCTTTTTAAGATTTGTAATAAATGTGAGGCACGTAAATGTTGTGGCAATTGGGCTGTGATGTGGCAGTGATGCCTTTATATATATATATATATGCTGTTATTTTCCGGGCTTCTCTTTAGCTGTTACGTAAGTGTTTTTGTTGTTTTCGGTATGGTGGCACTCTGCTTTCATATATATTAACTAACGATCTTTCACTCACTCACACACACACTTGTGAAATATGTTTCTATATATGTATGAGTGTAGTATACTCGTAAGCTTATGTTTCAAATCCATTAAAGTGACCTTAATCAAATAAAATCGCATAAAAAAGAAAGTTTATATATGTATGTGTATACACACACACACACACACATATAATAATGTATTTGATTTGTATGTAGATGTATGTAGTATGTACTTATTGCACATTCCATACCTTTATGGAGTGAAATATGTAAAATGAAAATTTCACAAAGCTCAAAAGCTTAAGAATGCATAGTAACTATGTGTTAGTATGTACTCGTATTTATGTTTAAGTAGTTAATTATGTACACATGTGCACGCATGTATATGTGTATGTGTGGGTGTGTTTATTTCGTAGAGCAAATCAAATAGCTAATCATATTTCTTAGTAACCATTTCATTCCTATTCATTCATGTATTTTGGCATGCCCAGGTAGGAACTACGTGTACCACCGTAGATTATCATACAGTCACGGACAATAGAATAGAAAGACTCACCGTCTCTTTGGCGTTTTAAAAATGTAGAAATAATTGACAATTCACAATTTGAACGCTAATTATTTTATTCTTACGTCTAATGTGATTCAGTTTGTTCTGCAAACATTTTCCATTCACTTGTAAATGAAAAAGAATCAGCTCCGTTCTAGTATATTTATAGGATAAAAGTCCATATCAATAAACTTTGATTAAAAAAGCTAATTACAATTTTTTTGTTGCCATTTTTACTGCTTGCTTAGTACATTTTAATTCTGTTTTCAACTTTTGTTTTTCTTATTGAATTTCATCACTTCAGCTATTAAATGCTATTAAATGCAATACACATTTTCATTCAGAGATCAAACAGTGCTTTCAATCTACACACAAAATTTCAAGAAATATTTCAACAAAATTAGTGAACGAACCTATTTAAATTTCCGTAATTGTCTGTGTGTGTCACTGAATGTTCCAAAAAACAAATATTGTATGAACTTTCTTATTTTCAGCCGATTCAGCCGGGATTTCGGCATTAAAATATACTTAAGTGGAAACGTGTGCACGGCATGCATGTCCAAACACCTTAGCAAAAGGATATACAATTTTGAGCTTATGCTCTTACTCCTGCTGCATACACTCTTGCTCTCCCACTCTTAATCCTACTAATCTCGCTCTCCAATCTCACTCCTATTTTTGGTCATTTCGTGTTTTTTTTTTTAAGAATATATATAAACAACAGCAATAATACAAAAACCAACGGAAGTTGAGTCGATAATGTATGTATGTATGTATATATGCATGTGTGAGCACCACAGGAACGTGCATAAACGAAGAGAATGGGAGAGCAGCCTGCCTAAAGTGTGTACACATTTTGGTGCTCATTTACTTGTTGTTGTTGTTGTTTTTGTTGGGAATATTGTTGGTGACACATACATAATATATGTATAAGGACAAATATAAATAGTATAAGAGTTGTTGTTTTGTTGTTGCCTTTTCTGAAATAACACTTTGTTGTTGTCGCCGTTTATTGTTGATATGATTGTCAGGAAAAGTAGAAAGTAAATAAATGTACATGTATATATGAAAACACTCTCTCTCTCTCTCTCTCTCTCCCTCGCTCTCTTTTAGTGATTATTTTGTGCTTTCAACACACGTTCGTCAAGTGTGTTTTAATTTTATATACATATATACATATGGTAGAAATGTCCTCCCTTTTGTCAGGTGCTTTCTAGAATTCACTTCAGATTTAATTTGATTGATTTTTGAGTCCTTACTCAACTTGCACATGTCGAAAATTAAATTTATTCCTCAGATTTTGTTTGATATTTATTTTTGTTTCTAGTTAATAGACTCTTTACTTTACTTACTTTTAATGGCACAACAGCCCATGGAGGGCCTAGGCCGAGCTTTTCGCATCCACTCATGTTGTGCGTGTTATATTTGTACATGAATGGAAGGGACCTACAGTTTAATGTAATGCCGAATCCGAACGACGAAGTGAAAAGCTTTTCATAGGCAATTTTTATCCTTGTAGGTTTGCCATTGCCTGCCAAGAGGTGGTGCCATGTGAAAAAATTATTATTATTATTTTTTTTTTTTTGATTTGCCTGTGCCGAGACTCGAACCCCGGACACTCTGCGTAGTAGTCTAACGAATTATCACTACGCCACATCGATAGACTCTATAGACTCTATTGTTAGTGAATGTTATTGCAAATGTTCGTGGAGCTTAGCGCAAAAGTGAATAAAGGTATTTATAGCAAGGTAGATAAGTATTTGTGAAACCTTTGCATTATTAATTTTATAAGGGGAAAGGGACGAAGAAAACATTTGTTTTATTAATAATTAGAAATGCCAATAAAGAGAAAGCAAGTTTTATCTTTAAACGAGTTTATCTCAATCATCTGTTTTTTTTTTTTTCCTTTTAAAAGGAACGAAGAGAAAATAGGGTGTACGACGAATACAAAGTATAAAGTGCTCAAATACTGTAAAGAGAACACTTGAGGATAATACTCACCAAAAGTTAATCGGGCTAAATATGTTACTTCCTACACATGTTACACCCTATCCCCAGTTTCGGTATTGTAATTTTATATACATAATTTGTTATTTATATAATAAAAGTTCTTCGCTTTGGCATTTAAATTATTTTACTCTCCTTACTGCTACTAATGCTATAGCAAAATCCTAAATGCCTTTGGTTACTGAACTTTCAATGCCTTTAGCTACTTGCAGCATGCACTAACTTGCACTTCATGCAACACACCGAATACAAAAATTGTGTAAAAAACTTTTAAATTTATTCAACCATTCGGAAATGCTTTAAAATAACAACAAGACCATCAAACTTTTGGTTGCCTCTTCTCCTCTCTCTTTCTCTGCCTCTTATCCACTCTTTACTCTGCTAACTCTTTGCCGCGCTGAAAGTTTCTATTCCTTTGAGTTAACTAACTTTATTTGATAATGGTTTACGCTGCAATATTTTAGTTTTGGTCTTTTAAAGCTCGAGCTATTCACAGATGAACGTATTTCGCTTGTGGTTAATTTTTCGCTCAATTATAAAAGCATTTTGTGAAATATTTGTGCCAAGGTGACTACTAATCAACTAAAGAATTATGCAAAACAGACACGGAAAGTCAAGCAGAGAGAGAGAGAGAGATAGAGATAGAGATATATTGAGATAGAGAGAGAGGGCAGATAGAGTTTATAAAACACTCCCAAGTTGATTTATGTAATAGTTGTAGTTGGTTTTGATGTTGCACTAAAACGTTTCAAAAAAAAAAACATTTTTTTAAATAAACCCCAAAGCATATGCAAAATACAAGGAGGGAAAGAGAGTGAAATGCCTTTTTGAATGAGAGTGGGATTTACCTCCTGTCAAGTTGTTTTTGTTTTATTATTTATTGAAGATATACGATATAAAAAGAGAGTAGGAAAGAGTATGAGAGCGGGAGGGCAACCAAGCTGAAGCCGTAGCTTTTATTTTTTGTTATTGTTGTTACAAAACTGCAACAATAACAACATTTTCCAAAACTCTAAGCAACGTACAAGAGAGACAGAGGGAGAGAGAGAGAGCACAAGAGAGTATGAATACAAAGGCTGTGTAGTTTTTGTTATTTTTATTGTTTTTATACTATAATAAGTTTGTGTGTCAAACTGCAATGAAAGAAAATCAGTAAAAAGAAAACTTTTTTAATTGTAGTTTTAAAAAGTTTATTACTATTTTCGGGTAGCTAGTGCTGCTGCTGCTGCTTACTATTAGCATGAACAATATTCACTAAGACAAACTTTATTTAAATACCATAATGAGCAGCTTTCATAATAATCACTCACTTTTAATAGTAACAGCTTGCATCTTTTAGCTGTCAAGACACACAGAAACACAAAAACAATAAAGAAACAAAAATTTTGTTTAAAAGCTTTTCCCTTTTTCTTGGAATGCATGCATGCACACTGTAGAAATTAATATTATAATTAAATTGAATTTTTAAGTGACCACTTCCGCTTCCGTACGCAAATATCAGCAGATTTCATTATAAATGTGAGTGTGTGCGTGTGTCTTTGAAGTCTCAACATTTGCTGCATGCAGTCGTGTGAATGAAACTCAAACTTTTGTTGTTCTTCTTCTTCTAATCACAATTGTTTCTTATTAAATTTATGTATGTGTGTGTGTGTATGTATGTGAAGTCTGTGTTTATGTTCAATCGTTGGAAAATTTAACCGGAAGATATAAATTTGTGGTTTCACTCGAATGCATAATTAATTGTATACAGTACAATTAATGTGCACACGAACACAAACATAAGTCCACAGAGATTAAATTATTATTTATCTTCTGTCTCCCTCTCTCTCGCTCTCTCTTTCTCCCTCTAGACTTCCCTCCAAACGATTAAAATATCTCTTACCGTTTCTTACTTACATACTTTTTCCAATTTCAATCAAATTCAGTCGCTTTCATTGACGCCATTTTGCCATTAAATACAATCAATAAACATACAACATCCATATTATGGAGATTTACTCTCCCACTCTCTCACTTTGCATACTCCAACTGTATTTCATGCTCCTCAAGTAGTCACCTTTCTACTCATTTGTTGACCAAGCACACGCACTCACAATTAATTTCGTTATTGTTGTTATTGTTTGTGTTCTGTTTCAATAATTTCCTGTCACATGATGATAGACAATTATTGTATTATGATTTAATGAATTATTTTGTTGCCGCTGCTGCCTCTCTCTTGCTTTTGTTTGTATGGTTATCCGCTTGTTCGCTTATAAGGATTTAAAGTATTTAAGTAAGTTCTTAAAGAGTTATACTCCTTTGGTCATTTGATTACTTAATGAAATTGTAAAGCGCTTGTAAGTAACAATTAAAAATTATGTGATATGAAAGTAAGATTTCTTAAGGTAAAGAGAGTAAATTTTCAACAGATTTTGTTTTTGAGTTAAGACAGTCTTGTAGCAAACGAGCGATATAACTTACAGTGCAAACAGAGACGTCGATGTCGGCTCTCTCCGTTTAATCTCATATGCTCTACAATGTCATACCTGGGAGGAATGAAAAACAGTGATTGCCACTCATGCTTGCTCATGATCGAATGATTGTACAGTTAGAGAGTTGATAAATGCTCTAAGTTCTGCTCTGAGTTGAGCGAAGTGAGATGTTCTGACGGATTAAAACCAATAATATATACAAACATATCAGGAATGATGAAATAGTTTTTTTAATCTATATCACAAGTAAAAAAAAAACTAAACAAATCTTTCAAAAATTATCAAAATTTTTAAACACCAGAAACATTAGAAAGCAGTTTTTTGCCATTAGCGATCATTTGTGACCCCATGTTTCATGGACACTTTTTATGCTATCAGCGTGCGCAACATGCGAGTCCCAAACACCCTGTGTGGGTTCTGTTCTTGTGCAGTAGAAAGGACATAACTAAATTGTTTTTTAAATTATATTTAACCCGTACCCATTTGCATCAGAAAATGCCAAAAAATCAACATTAAAAAAAATGTTACTTAGGACCTTTCTACATTAAATAAATTATATCTTAATTTTCACCAATAATATTAAAACTTCAAAATAAGCATAATACTTATAAAGGGTGTTTTTTTAGAAGTGTGGTTTTCAATCTGGCAATACTTTCTTTGGAGTTGGTCTTTTTGACAACTGCCACTTGATTAATGCTCAGTTTGGTTTGCAATTTCATAATGAATACGCCTGAGACTTACGCCTGAACAATGTTTGCAAATTATTGAAATTTATTATCAAAATTTATGCGTTGTAAAAAAAGTTTTTCGCAAGCTTCGTTCATTTAGCGACGAGGCTCATTTTTGGCTCAATGGATACGTGAATAAGCAGAATTGCCGTATTTGGAGTGAAGACCAGCCAGAGGCAATTCAGCAGCTACCAATGCATCCCGAAAAATGAACTTTTTGGTGCTTTTTATAGGCAGGCGGCATCATTGGGCAGTACTTCTTCCAAGACGATGAACGTTATGAACGTTATGATCAATGGAGAAGGATACCAGTACCGTTCGATTATAACACTTTTTTTGGCCGAAAATGCTAGAATTTGACTCGTCCGACATGTGGTTCTAACAGGACGGTGCCACATGCCACACAGCACGCGAAACCATGCATCAATTGTGAGGCGAATTTGGTGAGCAGTTAATCTCACTTTTTGGTGCAGTCAATTGGCCACCAAGATCGCGTGATTTGACCCCGGTAGACTATATTTTGTGGGGCTATGCTAAGTCTCTGGTCTAGAAGCCAACATTGAACGCGTCATTTATGAGATTCCCGCCGAAATGTGTGAAAAATGTGCGAAAATTGGACCTTCAGAATGGACCACTTGAAGCGTAGCCGTGGGCAACATTTAAGTCAAATTATCTTTGAAAAGTAAATGGCAGGAATTTATCGATCCAAATAAAAATGTCATTCACTTTTGTAAAATTTCTGTGTTCTTTTTATTTTCAAAAACTAAACTCTTATAAAAATCACCCTTTATTATTTTGGCAAAATTCTACTGCAAAATAATCACTGTATGCAATTGAACAGAAAAGTGCAATTGCACCAAAAAGTGTGGTAGCAAGTGCGCGTGCCATGTACTTTTTGGTTTCAAATTGTACTATGAAAGTACGGTTGTTCCAACAATTGCATAAGTGATAACAACGAGTGGATATACAAGTACATATCAGTAAAGAGGAGAAGGTCTTTGGCAGCTTCACATTCGTTCACGGAATCTTCTATTGGATTGAACTCAGCAATGTCATTTAGGTACATTTTCAGGACAATCAAAACCTGACCAAATCAATTTTTTATACATGATTATAGCATAAACAAAAGATGCAAGGAAATATAAGAAATTTAGTATGAGTTAAGAATTGATTTATGAAAGAAAGTCAGGCGGCAACGTCAGACGAAAACGATTGACAAGAAATCGAGTCTGCAAGTGATGAAGGTATTACTAGGAATTTTTTTTAACCTGAACCCATAAACCAATTCCCTTCCTATGTACACAATTCTCTAACGCTCATGTCTGTAAAACATAAAGTAAATCTGAAAATTATTATTGAGAACATTTGCCTTTCGCCTTCAACTAATTTCAGCATCTACTTAGCTTATGTTAGATATTAATATGCAAGCACCTAATCTCAATTCAAGCTTTAGAAGTTATAACACAAAATAGCTGCATGCTGTCATATAAATGTTACCATATATTTCCTGACATGCCAGTACGCCAGTACGCCAGTCCATAAGTTGGTATACTAATATTTCATTTTCCGTAAAACGTAGACAATTGCTACTTTCAAACCATGAAACACACACGCTCAATCCTTTTTCCCATAACACAAAGAACTTTAACCTAAATTTCTTTAGTACTCGATGATGTTCAGCAAGACTGTATGTTTTTTTTCTGGTGTGCTTAGTTAACATTTTGATTTATAAGCCTTTGGAAGCAGACTGAGGAGGAAATGAAAAGAGAGAGAGAGAGAGAAAGAGGAATACTGACAACATTTTAACGGAGTGTTGCGCCAACAAAACGCTTTCGACAAAAAGAGCGATGTGCTCAGGCCGCACTCTCTACTTTCCTTATGATCTGCTTCACGCCATTTTGCGATACTCATACATACACACACATATAAATTTGTGCTCATTCGCATATGCAGCGTATGAACGAGAACATGTTATGTTATTCTATTGCACTAAGTGAATCCTAAGTACCAATTTATATAAAAGTGTGGGTGGAGAGAGAAGGAGGACAAGGATAATAAGTAAAGAGCAAGAGAGAGATAGAGAGAGAGAGAGAGTGTGTAGGGACTATGTGCTGGGTTATGTGTTGCTAAGAGCAACACATATAAAATGTGAGAAGTACAAGGAGAAAAAACCGAGATAAGAGAGAGGAGAGGGAGGCTGACGTTGGTGTATGCTGATAGAATGTATGAAGAGAAACCTTCAATTTCTGCAATAGGTCGGAAATCATTTATAACATTTTCTTCATTCTCTCCCTGCAATACATGTGAGCACATGAGCATGAATACTACACGTTTGCCAAAAGCTTATCGGATTTTCATATCACACATACACGCACACATACATACACTTCCATATACAAAAACACATATATCAATATGTTCATACATATTTATACAATATTTCTGGATAAGACAACCCAAAAAAATAAACGGAAAATAGCATTGCCTTGAAGACTTGAAGGTCGAGGCTTTGATTTTTTCTCTGTATATCTGCTTTATGTGTGTACGTGTGCGTGTAGGTTTCGGTAGGTAGTTATGCATGTATTTGTAGTTGCCGTTTATATTTTCCACAATACCAGAAATTCACTTTTTTCTTCATTCTTCTTGTGGTTTTGTTTGCTGGCAACAGAAGTCGTGATGTTAGTGCAAATTTGTAGCTTTTGCTTTTCTGCCTTCGATGTGAGTGTATGTATTAGTGTATGAGTGTGTGAGTCTCTGTCTGTATATGTGTTATTCGATTTTGTTTTGCATGTGATCTCTCTTGTAAATCATTTTCTAACTGACATTAGAATTGGATTTTGGATTTTGCAATTTCTGCACTTATCTTAGAATACACATCAGGATTCTGACATTTGTGGATTTTGTGGTTACATATGAGAGCAGAAATGTCCGGTGAATCATAGCAGGGAATAGAATGAATTTTGAGGATTGATAGAAGTTGTGCAAGTTAGAGACAGTTAAACACTATTTTTGTTTCTTGGTTTTTTTATATTCTAATTTAATTATTATGCTTAAAGTGTAATTGTTTAATATTTTGTATTTTTCGAAGGTATTGAAAAAATTTCAACAACCTATTGGAAGATTGTGTGTGATATACGGAGAATACAGAGGTTTTCTTCTTTGTTGGTAGTTACTTCTCAGTGAAGTTTTTCTGTCGAAGAATTTTCTCTCTTTACGACTTTTTGACGTTGATCACTTGTGTAGTATCTATTCTTCCTCAGGTTCTTGTTGTTGTATAGGAATTTTTCCTTCTGCATATACTGACAATGTGAGCATTGAGTGAAATGAAGAGAGAAGGTCGTATTGTTGTTGGTATGTAACAATTATTTGACCAAAACTGAATAAAGGGCAAAGAGGTATAGAGAGGTATAGAGTGTGAGGTAGAGGGCAAAACGAAAAGAGAGAGAGAGAGGAAGAAAGAGAGGTATAGAGAGGTAAATGAGTGAGTGTGAGAAAGCAACTGGTCGTATTGCTGTTGGTGTATTAAGTATAAAGTGAAAAATGAGCGAAAAAGAGATTAATAGAGAGAGGAAGATAACTGCCATAGATGAATTTTAAGAGATTGGCTCCGACGTCGGCTCTGCGGTAACTGCATTTTTGGTCATGTTGTTTTGTTCTTGGAGTTGTAAAATTACATGTGTTATGCACCTAGTCTTGCCATAAGTTCTGTTACAAGCTTTTCAAAGTAGTAGGCTTTGAAATTTTAAATTGTATGATCCCGATATTCGCATTTTTTGGTACAATGTTCTATTGCAAAACAAATTCAATTCAGCTTGGTTTCAAATTTTACATAATTAATATGGAGTAGGGGCAATAACGAAAATCGCAATGCGGTGATTGCATTGCACAAATGCGGAAATAGCGCAAGTCAAATATTCACGTTGCTAAAAAAACTCGAAATATCGAAAATGTTTGTTTATCGTACCATCGATCGTTTCTTGGAATCGTCTCAAGTGGAATGGCTGAGAAGTGGTCGACCACGCGTTGTTAGTACGATTGGAGCCATAAAAGCTGTGCGGGAGCGGATTCGCCGACATCCCTTAAGAAAGCAAAAGATCATGGCTAGAGAAATAGACATGTCTTCCAGATCCATGTCACGACTAATCCGTGATGACCTCCACATGAAAGCCTTTCGCAGGTGCACAGGCCATCTTTTAACTCCACGGCTAAAACAAATACGATTGGAAAAATGTACGAAGCTTTTGCCGTGGCACGCTAGAAACGGTAATGAAAATATCCTTTTTACGGATGAAAAAATTTTTACGGTAGAGGAAGTTTTTAATAAACAAAACGACAAAATCTATGCGAGAACATCTGAAGAAGCTAAATTTATTGTGCCAAGGGTTCAGAGAGATCATCATCCAACATCCGTTATGGTTATGGGGAGTATCCCATAAAGGCGTCAGTTCCTTGCATTTTTGCGAAAAGGGCGTTAAAACTGGAGCAAAAGTGTACCAACAAGATGTCTTGGAAGGCGTGGTGAAAGACTTGACAAAGGCGTGCATTAAAGCGAGAGGCGATCATTTTGAATAAGATGTTGATTTTCAGAAACACTATAATTTAATAACAAAATAAAAATTACAACACATTAAAAAAACTTGTTTCTTTAATTTTTACACTATAATAAAATTGTAACAGAACTAAAATTTCCCAATCTTTGGAAAATTTATCTAATCTGGCAACAGTGGTATTGAGTGAAAAAGGTAGATGTGGGATTTAAGACACACCAAGTAACTTCAATCATGGTTGCATTATGTGAGAGTGAAAATTATGGTAAAGAGAAAAAAACAGAGAGTAAAGTAAACATAAGTAATAAACACACTAACGAAAGCAAATAGTAATACGAAAATAAAACCAACATAAACCGATATTTACGACCTCCAATGCAAGAGTATTAGGGCCACAAATTGCATGCGTTCGCCACAAAACATTGGTAGCAACGAGCGAACACAACAGCAGCCGACACAAGCATCAAACATCAAACATCAGAGCAGTCAGCAATACTAGCACTTACATCATTAATATCACCATCAGCAATAGTAGCAGTAGTAGTAGTAGTAAGTTCAGCAACAGAAGCCGCTATAATAATAACAACAACACCCAACACCGCCATTGAAATAATCACCCGAGCAACATAACATCAGAAACAACCAACAACAACACTGACACTGAATCAACAACGGCAGAAGGCATCACATCATCATTTTTAATTTTGGTTGACACGCATACACCAAATAATCTGCTTGTGCTTAGAATTCTCTGTTTTTTCTTTCTCTTTTATTTAATTTTCGAAATGAGTCTTTAAGGCAGCAAATTGCAAAAATTTTGCAATACTAAAATTCTATTATTGTATTATATTCTCTGTTGCTCGCTGCTGCTGCTGCTGCTGCTGCTCTTGTTGCAATGAAAATTACGCTCTTTCCGTCAATGTCTACGACAACAACTAACATTTGAGACGATTTATCTATGAGTAAGTATGTATGCATGTGCGTTGAAATAATTTGCGCAGCACACACTCACACACTCTCACATATTCACTTGCTCTCATCACATAAAATGTTCTCCTCTCTGCTGCTTCCAAAGTACTCATATCCGTTTTTATGTGTGAGTGGCTGCAAGTGCACGAATACGCCGTAAATGCATTACGCAAAGGCGTTAAAGTGTTCGCTTGCTAGCGTCCTTGCTTGCTTTGCATTAAATGTTTGTGCGTGTTTATGATTAGGAAAGCGTTAGCACCAATGCAGTCATGTGTGCTGCCCGCATTTGTGTTTTTTCTCTCTGAAAATTGTCTTTAACATTATAGAAGCTATACTATGTATTTATGGATTTTAAGTTTTCCAAGTTAAGTATGCAGTTTAGATTATGTTTAATGTTTTTCAATGCCAATAATAAAGGAAATTTATATTTTATGAAAGCATGTGAAGATTTGAATAGATTACGTCCATAATAATAGAAAGAGTATCATCTAAAAATTGCATGGTGAGAATGAAAACTAAAGTAGGTTCACTTTGTACATAACTGAAAAGTTGAATTTACGTGAATTTATGCCCATAGGGATCAATTTTGTCTATGGATAAAACGTGCTTGTGATTAAAATTACATTAAAAAACAGATCGACACCCATCATCTATTTGTCGATTATAAAGCCGCTGCCGCCTTCGACAGCACGATTAGGGATCACTTGTACGCCGCAATGTCTGATTTTGGTATCCCTGCAAAGCTCATTTGTCTTTGCAGAATGACACTGACCAACACCACCAGCGCAGTGAACATTGGGACAGACCTCTTCGCGCCATTTGATACCAAAAGAGGTTTCAGACAAGGTGACTCCCTATCGTGCGACTTCTTTAACCTTATGCTGGAGAAAACAATTCGAGCTGCGAACATCGACATCTCTGGCACTATCTACTACAAGAGTGTCATGCTGCTAGTATACGCTGATGATATTGACATCATTGGCAAAAACGCTCGAGCAGTCAGTGCAGCATTCTCCAACCTGGAAATGGAGTCTCGTCGTGTGGGTCTAGTGGTGAACGAGGACAAAACGAAATACCTTGTGTCAACAAACAAAGAGTCACGGCGTCTTGGACAAAATGTCACTGTTGACAACTACACTTTTGAAGTCGTCAAGGATTTCGTTTATCTAGGATCCAGCATAAATACCAACAATAATGTCAGCCTTGAGATCAAGCGGAGACTAACTCTTGCCAACAGGTGTTACTACGGGCCCAGTAGGCAATTGAGAAGTAGAGCCCTCTGTCGACCGACGAAAATAACGCTCTATAAGTCTCATCCTTCCTGTCCTAATATATGGCGCAGAGACGTGGCCATTGACCATCAATGATGAGAGGCTGTTAGGCTGTTAGGAGCGTTCGAGAGGAAGATACTCCGTAAGATCTACGGACCAGTATGCGTGGATGACGTGTATCGAATAAGATGGAACGATGAGCTGTATGAGCTGTACGCCGACTCTGACATAGTAAAGCGTATAAAAATCCAGCGGCCTCGCTGGCTGGGTCATGTTAAGCGAATGGCAGAAAGCGCTCCAGCTAGAAGGGTGTTTTATTCGAACCACGGTGGAGGAACACGCAGAAGGGGACGTCCTAATCTCCGTTGGAAAGACCAGGTGCAGGGCGGCCTGACTAGAGCCAGCGCGCGCATAGCAGAGGCGACTGGCGAAGCTTTGTAGAGGCGGCCAAAACCGATCATCGGTAGTAAGGAGTAAGATCGAAAAAATCGGATAACTTTTAAAGACCACTGCTTTGAAACTTTTCATCTGAATGAAAACATTCAAACAGTAGGCTTTGCGTTGGAGAAATTCTGATGAAGTACAACCACATGTGAACTTTCGACTTGTGAACTTTCAGTTGAGTCATGGAATCATCATGGCGGAAGTGGAAAGACGCGATTTAGTTGTTGAATTATTTCGAGAAAATCCGCAGTGGAGCCAGAAAACCATTGCAAATAAGGCGAAAGTTGCACAAAACACTGTCTCGATGATTCTTAAAAAATTTAATACCGATTTAACAGTTGCTAGAAAATATGGTTCTGGAAGGAAATGCGGTTTCGTGTCTCCACAAAAGGCGAAGAAAGTCGTTGCTCTCTTAGAGAAGAATCCAGCGTTGTCTAATCGAAAATTGGCGGAAAAAGCGAGTTGCAATGAATTTTTAGTTCGTAAAATTAAAAAAGATGCGAGCCGTAAAACATACAAAGTGCAGTCAGTGCCCGACAGGAACGCTACTAAGAACTTGGTAGCCCAGAACCGAGCTAAAAAGTTGAAGACAGATTTTTTCCAAAAATTCGATTGCTGTGTTATGAACGATGAAACATACGTGTTGTCTAAATTTTCTCAATTGCCTGGTCAAGAGTTTTACACCGCAAAGGAACGAGGAGTAGTTGAGGAAAGATTTAGGACAAAACAAAAGTCCAAGTTCCCGAAGAAGTTTCTGGTATAGCAAGCGATTTGTAACAAGTGGCACTGTTAACGCCGAAATTTAAGTGAAGGAGTACCTCCAGAAGAGATTGCTGCCCTTCATTAGAAAGCACAATGTATCTACTTTCTTTTAGCCTGATCTAGCCTCCTGCCACTACAGTAAAGTAACCCTTAAATGGTTTGAAGACCATAACATCAAATTGGTACCAAAAATCGCCAACCCTCCAAATTGCCCAGAACTTCGGCCTATCGAGAGATATTGGGCTAGTGAAAAGAACATTAAAGGCAACAAACAAAGAAGCTAAATCCATGAAAGATTTTAGAAATAAGTGGAATGCTGCCGCCAAGAGAGTCTCAGAAATGACAGTAAAGGCGCTAATGGCAGGCATACCGGAAAAGCTGTCCGAATTCTGTAAAAAACACCAAAAAAACAACAAATTAGTTTTATTGATCATTTTATCAGAAATAAAATTTTCTTTTCAAAATGCTTGGACAATTTAAAGTTATCCGATTTTTTCGATCTCACTCCTTAGTGCCAGTTAAGTAAGTAATTAAGCTTAAAACTTATCAACGTACAAAATAAATCTGGTGATACATTTTTTTAATGGATAAAATTATTCCATTGTTAAAATTCACTAGAAAATAAAATTCTGCTGTAGAAATAAATTTCATGAATGTATTATACAATTTTGTTATGGATAAAATGCATCTATCGATAAAATTGGTCTACGGATAAAATTTATCTAGTTATAGTAAATAAATTATAGCACGAAACTATTCTATAGTAAGTATGTATGGATAAAATTCAATCAGGGGTAAAATGCGTCAAGAGAAAAAATTTGTCTATGAACAAAATTCATCAATGGATAAAATTCGTCCATGGACAAATTTAACACACTTTACTTTTTTACTTTTAATGGCACAACAGGACATGGAGGTCATAGACCGAGCTTTTCGCATCCACTCATGTTTTGTGTGTTATATTTGTACATGAATGGAAGGGACCTACAGTTTAATGCCGAATCCGAACGGCGAAGTGAAAAGCTACTACTACTAAAGTAGTAGCTACTCTACTTTTTGATTTTGCCTGTGCCGAGATTCGAACCCCGGACACTCTGCGCAGCATTCCAACGCATTACCACTACGCCATAGTGACAAATTTAATCATTTCATAATTATGACGTTCACCACCCACGAAAAGTGTCTTCACAAAACAAAGTGTTAGGATGTGGCACCATCCTTTGGCACACCCTGTGCATTTCCATGTTTAACACGAATCTCTACTATTGTAGAGATTTATACATACTTACAAAGTTAACTTAATTCTAAGATTATAAATAGGATAGAAGTTAGTCAGAAAACGAAACGAGAAGGTCATAAAATATATTAATTATAAAAAACAAAGTTGAACTTAATGCTCAACTGCTAAGTTTAACTTGTGAACAAAGAAATAAAAGAAAAATGCAATAACAAACAGAAAAAATTACTTGTTAACAACTTAAGTCTTATTTATGCAAATGCTTTTTCTGATGCTTTTCAGCTTCTTCTCTCTCAGACTCTCCGTCTTACTATCGCTCGGGTTCTATGTAGCTGCCTCTATTTTTCTCAATCACATTTGCCACAGTGGGTTTTTTGTTTCATTTTGAAGTACTTAGTTCATGCATAACTTGTATGTATGTAGGCATATAAAACTGATGGCAGGCGCTTAAGTAACTTAACCCTTATAAAATTAGACAGCCAAAGCAAAATCCAACGAGAGTACAGAAAACCTAAATCAACTCAATCCTTTTATAGCAAAACCAAAACCAACAGCAGCAGTAGAAGCAGCAAACACAAAAACAAAAACAAACAACAATATTTCATAAAAGTCAACGCGTCAACGCGTCAACGGCAACGAATACAACGACTTGAAATTACTACAGATTACAAAAATAGAAATAAATATATGTACATTTTTGTACTCACCAACGACAGCAGTTGCCGCTGACATCGTCATCTTCATTTCAAAAGCTACACACACACACACACACACACACTGTTATACAAAATACTTTCAATTCAAGAAATACACACCAAAAAAAAAAAAAAGATTAAATTCATTCCCACAATGGTCACTAACTACAGATACTTTAAGAAGTGTACGCATTCATTTGCCGTGCAGTGTAGTTAAATAGAGTAAAGGGGGGGAGAGTGAGAGAGAGTGAGAGAAAAGAAAATGGAGTGCGACATTTGAAGTGGCAGCATGTAAATCCTCTTAAATTAAATTGGGACAAAGGTTACTGCCAGGCATAATAGTTGAGTGCGGGGGTGTAGAGTGTAGCAGAGGAGAATGCATGAAAGAGAGAGAGGGAGTCTAGCGAGGATAAGGCGTCCGTCTTTCGTGCACTTTTTTGTGGCTTATCAGAAAGGATTTGAATTTAATTTGTAGTGCTTTAAAGGTTGTAATGCAAGGCAAAAATTGAGTCTGTAAAACAATACGCAAAATAAATACTCACGCAAAACGTGTGGAAGTGAAGAAAAAGGGAAAAATATTAGAAGCCAGAAACGAAGGCGAACAAGAAAATAGAATAGCAACAAAAATGGAAAATGAAAGAATCAAAAGCCACAGTTGAGTGGCGCTTAAAATTAGCATTAAAATTACTTAGACACTGTCTGCTAGATTTTGAAGTGAATTTTTGTACTTATTATTAAAATTGCTTTCTTTTACTATTTGCAGTTTCGCTTTACTTCGTTACGTTACGTTACTTTGTTTTACCAAAGGTAAAATGAAAAATTATACAAAAAGAAAGAAGGATTTTAGAGTATATTACAATTTTAAGTAGTTGTGAAATTGTTTTAACCCAAACTGAAAATAAACATTGTTCTAAGATTAGAATCTTTTTTAAAGTGATATTGTAAGGAACAAAAGGGCTGAGAGTTTAAGAAGTCTTCGTGGGGCGAATTTAGCTATTTTAAAATAAATTTTTAATAGAAAAGTTAATATAATACGTAGTTAGATCATTTAAATTAATCGTGCGTATAAAAGAGTACACTCTCTGAATATAAATATGTGTGGGTGTATGTGTGGAGAGTATATATCCCCAAAAAAGGGGAATGCTTCTTAAACAGCTCCAGAAGTCTTTCGAAAGAAGTAGGGGAAGCCTTCCTCTTTGCGCTTCACTCCATAACTTTTAGATACATCTTTTAAAAGTGGTGTTGTTAATCAAACCGAATATGTTGAACTGACCCAAAAACGAAATATAACTCACATATTGCATCGACGGTAGACTTTAAATTAGGGCGTCAAGAAAAAATATTAAATGCAATTCAAAAATTTAGTAAAATTTCTAAAAAAGCTTAATGGAAGTTTTCGAAAAAAAAATTTTATAAAATCTGCCACTTACCTTCTAGAGAATGCAAACAAGCGTAATGTATTAATGTTTTGATAAAAACTTCCCAAGAACTAAACAAAGCAACTTTGTAGTCGCTGTGGTGTAGTGGTAGTGCGTTGGACTGCTACGCAGAGTGTCCGGGGTTCGAATCTCGGCACATGCAAAATCAAAAAGTAGAAAAGATAATTTTTCTACCCGACACCACCTCTTGACAGGCAATAGCAAACCTACAAGAGTAAAAATTGCTATGAAAAGCTTTTCACTTCGCCGTTCGGATTCGGCATTAAACTGTAGGTCCCTTCCATTCATGTACAAATATAACACGCACAACATGAGTGGATGCGAAAAGCTCGGCCTAGGCCCTCCATGGGTTGCTGTGCTATTAAAAGTAAAGTAAAAAGTAAAAGTAAGAGAGAGAGAGCGCACAGTTAAAATGAAACAACAGCAATTCATGTGCTCCCATAATAAACACTATGATCATAGTGATATTATACATATGTATAGAAGGTAATACCATAGCAGCAGTACTTGCAACAACTTCAACAAAAAAACAACAAATTTTTGTTGTATCTGAAAAATTTCCCAAAAAATCATTATTCATCGTAATTTTTCCAGTGTAAGTACGAATTCTCTCTCGCAACGAGTTTACTTAGCGCTCTATACAGATTTTTTGTTTAACTGTTGTTTGTTTTGAAAAAGTGAATCTCAGGCACTGAACTGGTGTAAAGAGAAATAATCCCTCATGATTAAGAAAACAAAATCGAGTAAGTAATAACCACTGAACCAAAATCAACCAAAATATTATCACCAATTGCTTATTCAACAAGCACTTATGGTACATATGTACTTATTATGTACTATTGTACATACAAGTGTACCATAAGTAGGACCAACCAGCAGTAAAGCACTTGTGAACTTCAGGAATATCGTCGTTTTACCATATGCGAACATATTTGGAAATCAATGGCGCGTACACCAATCAACCATCCGCACACAAGAACAGTCTCCATCATGTACTCATTATTCTCTTAAGTTGCTTTGAAGCGCTCATCATTCAATATTGTGGATATATTGAATTGCTGCGCTATTGCACACCAGCTGCTTCAGCAGCAATGTTAAAAGCTAAATATTGGTTAGTGCAATGGAATTACTTGTTCTTTGTGATTTTATTGAAATTGACATTGGTGGTTTGCACAGCGCAATCGTATTGAAATTGTTGTCTGTTGTCTGTTGTGTGTTGTTATTGTTTGGCTGGCTGCTGCAGCTGCTGCTGCTGATGTTGTTGTTGTTGTTGTTACATTATTTATGCATGCCAATGCAATGCTTTGTGTCTGCAATTGCCGCTTCTGGTGAAAACTTCTGTGTATTACAGATAGAGAGCAGATGTAGTACTGCTCTTTCTCCTACTACTACTACTACTACTACTCCTTCTACTACTACTCATTCTACTCTCTTTTGTCTGTCTCTCACTTCGTTTGTGTGTACGGCTATGTGTAAGAATGTACGAGTACATACATATTTATGTGGAGTGGCTCTATGTATTCTTTTATTTGTGCAAAGGGACATTTTATTGAACTTTTAACAGAGAGTCATTGATCTTTTGCGATTGACAGTTGGGGTCGGTTGGTTGGTTGGTGAGCTGCTTTCTGGTTATATTGTATTGAGTTGGTGTTACTGTTGTTTTTATTGTTGTTGTTACTTGTGGGGACTACTATTTGTTGATTTATTTGGTTTTGTCGCAGTCGCTTGTGCTTCTTTTATTTACTTTGGTGGTAATTAAAAACGTTTTATTTTATTTATACACAGTCCCTCATTCCTTTCTTTTCAAGGTTTCAGTATTGTGTCTGTGCTACGTTATCTGACCCAAAAATTTAGAAATGTTTTAGAAGATTTGAAGGAATGTATTGAAATTGGATTAAGATTTGGAGTGAAAAAATTAATGTCCAAATTGTATTAAATTCAGTTTACAGTGAAAAAAAAACAGTAAAATGTAAAATAGCAGTAAATACATAAGAAGATTGTGTGAGAGTTACTCACTGAAGTATAGAAGTTAAAAAGAACAACAAACACAACAACAACAAATAAAGTAAGCAAAGTGAGAATAATCTGCAAACTTTTTTCTGCACACATCTGCAAAATTTCAATTGGAAATGAAAATGGATTTTGCTATTGCCAAAGAACAAAGCAATGAATGATTTTAATTCTTAAATGTAAAAAGTAAGAAACACAATAATAAGAAAGAGAATTTGAATTATGAAAAAATTGATACAGTTTTGTCTCTCAATTCATGCATTACAAATCCACCTGATAGAAAAGACATGTGTACGAATAAGTGAAAAAGAAAGAAAAATTGCAACAACAAACAATGTGTGAAGTATAAATCAAATGTGCTGAAACTTTCCACTTTTATCTCGCCCGTTGGATTTAAATACATATACGAAAATTTCAGAAAAACTTAATTGGAGAAGAGCGTATGGTAAGAAAACATATTTATAAAATACATACTTTGTTAATTTAGTGCATTACATATGCGATTATCAGAACCGTTATATACAATATTATGTAGTATGCATGCACGCAAGAGAATGCCTAACACATTGCACTGAAGGGCATGCCGAAGGTGAATTTATACAACGTGATTGCTTGTTTCTTTCCCGTATTTTTGGTTTATTCACCTAATTTCAACAGTCACTGCAACAAGAAATATGTGTTGTTGTTTTATGTACCTGTTGTACTGCTGATTTCAAGAATTGGATTGCTCCACCAATCCAAAATTTTTTGTTATTGCCGTGTTGAAGTGTTGTACTAAGTACTTCTATCACCTTTTAAATAATTTCACCATGGGCAGTTCCTTGTACATACATAACGGCTTTTGTGCATCCCATATGTAAATAATATTTACATGAAAAAAATTAAACTTTCTATACTCATCGCCCAACACTGTTCTATATGTAAATCATCATTCTATGTGGGATTCAGATAAGGTTATCTTTACTTTTACTCTTCCTCTTCCTCTTTCTCTCCCTCTCTCCTATTTTTGAGTTGAATAGACAATTAGGGGAAATGTTATTAGATCACCTGCTACTGTTTCAGGTGGCCAGATGCATTTTTTTCTATATTATTCACTAGAACCAACGGCAATAGTTTTGCCACATATTTTAAATTTTTTATTTAAGAATTAATTTAATTTGGACAAAAGTTTATGTGCGCTGATAATTTATTCAAGCAAGTGTTTGCATATGAAACAAAAAAAAAGAAGAAAATTTTTATATTCTAAATATTTTCTACTGCAGTTTTGTGGATGTTGTTCCTCACTTTTTCTGTCGCATATTTTTTGTATTCAACTTTTATTTAAGTTTATCATTTTACTTGGACTCTTTGCGCATACTGCTGTTATTGTGGCTGCTGGTTAGTTTGGCTGGCTGACTTGCCTGTCAACATTATTCTTAGCATTGTTGCCAACGTTCTTTCTTTTCACTATACTAAAATAGTACATTGTAGTTTTTAATATAATTCGAAATCTGTTGAGGCAAGGCATGAAAGCACGCACGAACTCACGAGCTGCCAGGCCAGGCAGCAGCGGCGATCGAAATGACAGCAAGGTAGGCAGTCTGGCAGGCAGATTGAATTGAATGACTGACTAACTGACAGTTGAGAGTATGATAGCAGGCAAACTGAGTGAGTGTGTGTTTCTCTGTGTCCCCTTCCTCTCTCTTCCTTACGGTCTACTTTTCTTACTGCCGGTCGGTATGTTTTTCTACTGACAAAATGCAAAACAAAAATTAATTAAAACTTAAGCGTAGTTTTCATAAGTTTTTCATTATTCATGAAAATACATAAAATGTGGAACGGAAAAAAATTTAAGGAAGAGCAAGAATATTTAAATTTTTAAACATCATCACAGTGAATTAGAACAGAGGGAGAGAGGGAGCGAGAGAGAGAAATGGAAGAGTGATAATGAGTTATGCTTAAAACAATTTTTAAATGTTTGTATTGCTTTTAGTTGAGTATGCTGCATAGAAGAACTACTCCTATTTCTCACTGAAAGTTTAATTATAATTTACTTTATTGGAAAAAAAACAAAAGAAATTTAATTGTTTGCCGAATCTTGTATCCTGAATTTTATATCCACTACAATATTGTCGAAGCCTTTGCGCCTCCTTACTTTTTGAATTAGTGAGAGAGATTATTAAGAAGGAAATGTAGCAAATTTATAGTAAAACTTTTTCTCGAATAATATTCATTCTTCTTCTCTTAATGGAAAATAAGTAGAATATGCCTCTCTCCCTCTCTCTCTATAGAAAGAAATATGATTGAATCATATAGTGAAAAAACCACAACGGGAAAGAAAGCGCGCACATGCACTTCTTTGTCTACTCTAAAGCGCTCCCCTGTCAGAAGTAAGCTCTCGCTCTTTTACATATTTAGCCATTAGTTTTAGATAAGAAAGAAAAAGAAGAATTCCACAGTTTTTTAGAATTTTTGTCCGTTCTCTCTTATTTAATTTTTATAAATTCCGTAAGCTTTAGTAAACATTAATCCAAAACTACTTCAGTCTCTTGTCCTTCATATTCAAATAAAATTTATTTATTATATGCTTGCCACAAATTAATAGATGATAAGCAATAAATTTGTCACTGCATTTTTCATATATTTTTTAAGGGTTTCCTACATTTATAAGTTTTTGGTTTCGGTGATTTTGGTTAGTTGCCAAATCAAATTGAAACCACAACTAAACTAAAAAGAGATGAATATTACTGCTACAAAAAACCTTCTCCATAGGTACCACAAAAATGTGGCTTTGTGATTTTTCATTTGCATTTCTCTATGTTATTTTTGCCGACATTTTTTCACATAAACTTTTTTGGCAAATTTTACTTGAAGCTAGTTGTAGAAAAATGAAAAACATTGGAATGAATTTAAATCATGCTTGATAAAAAATTATTTGTATTGTTAACAACAAATAAAAATATAATACCTAAAATATACAAAATTTGTTCGCTCTCAATTAGTTTAGGGCAACAGAAGAGAGAAGAGAGACCATATTTGGCAGTTAACGGTAATCGATGCCTTCTGCGAGTGGAGTGTCAATATCTGTATGTAAAATGTAAAATACGCTTTGAATGTCATAAAATCTTTTTTTCTCTCACTCTTTCTCTCTCTCTCTCACTCTCTCTCTCACTCTCTCTCTCACTCTCTCTCTCACTCTCTCTTACTCTTTCTCTTCTTATACAAGCAAAATTAATATCCTCAATAGGAATAAGGTAAGAGTTATGAATAAGTGTGAAAGGTGTTCATCAACAAAAATAGATAAACACCAATCAACGAAACATCTTCATAATTTTCAGAATTAGTATTAATTTGTCAGTGTCACTCATATTTACCATACATACATACATACTCCAATACACTCCGCCACTCACACACACACACAGCCACCACTCATTTATAAATATACGAAAGCAGATGTGCATGTAAGTACATAAATCTAATTACCATGAAAGCAAATCAATCATTACAATAAAAAAAATAATAACTTCCGTAATTTCCGAAATTTATTTGAGAGTAATTTAAAGGAACATTGGAATTTAAATTTTATTATAATTAAATTTGCACACTCACCCAACACGAAATGACACAACCAAGTGAATGAGATTAATTGGAAAGAAATAAATCGTCAAAGATATTCTAAGTAAACAGTGTACCAAATGTACCTAACTGTCATAACTCAAAAAAAAAACAAAAACACATAAATAAATTCTGAAAAAAACTCAAACTCATTAAAACTTTTCAATTTACTTATCACTCCATACCTTTGGGCAAATACTCTTCTCACGTAAAAGGTTCATAACGTACATATGTACATAATTTGTTAAACAAGATAAAGTACTAAATAACGGTGAAATTTGTATTTAAGAAAGTCTTGTTATATGTACAGCAGTCGTGCTGTACAGCGGTGTTAAATCGCACGATCTTGGAGGCCACGCCACAGGCCCACGACGCGAGATAATGCGCTCACCAAAGGTTTCCTTCAATAAATTGATTGTTTCGTTGGCTGTATGGCTATATGGCATGTAGTGCCGTCTTGATGGACCCAAAGGTCTTCCACATCAACATCCTCCAATTCACAATTCAGGCACGAAAAAGTCATTAATCATGGCTCTATAGCGTTCCCCATGATCGGCTTCATCATTGAAGATATATGGACCAATGATTCCCTCTGCCCATAGAGCACACCAAAAATTGACTTTTTGAGGATGTAACGGCGTCTCAATAATGGCTTGTGGATTATGATCACTCCAAATGTGACAATTTTGCTTATTAACGTACCCATTCAATCAAAAGTGAACTTCATCGCTGAACAAAATTTTCTTGTGAAAATCGGGATTGGTGGCCATCTCGTTTTGGGCCCATTCACCAAACGTTGTTCAGGAGTAAGTCTATTGATTATGAAATGGCAAACCAAACTGAACATAAATCAAGTGACAGCTGTCAAAAAGACCAACTCCGAAAAAAGTATTGCCAGATTGAAAACCACACTTCTAAAAAAAACACCTTTTATTAAATTAACAAAAAAAAAAAAACGTGTGCATAATTTTAGGATTGAATGATATTACGACGTAACATTACAAGTTTACTCCCAATGTCAAAACTATTCGAATGCGCCACTTCTTTTCGTAACTTATATGTATTTTTTATTTTTTTCAAAATGAATTACGAGTGCTCAACGCATCCAAATTCACACTTACGCACAATTTAATTGTTTTTCATAAAATAAATGTTCTGCCAAATGGAACTTTATATTTACTTTATAAGCAATACAAATTTATACATATAGATCTGTCTGCCAACACAGTCGAACAATTTTCAAGGAAATCATTGGTAGAAATGAGGATTTTTCGGCTTTTTCCTTCTTTAAATCGATATTAGTTTTGTTACTTAAACTAGAAAACCAAAGTGTTTTCACATGAAAAGGGAAGTGTCAGGGCTTGAAATAGAATGGACACATTTCGATTGAAGTGACAGCGACAACATTGGAGCAGTTATTTACTTGGTGCAATATTTATCTTTCCCTCCCTCTGTCAGTTATATGTTCCATATTTTAGTTTCAGAGACTGAACAGCAATAAAATTTGAACTTTGTAAGAAGTCAAATCGCAAACGGACGTTTCTGAATGGCATTTTGTTTTTTAAAATTTCTTTATTTAAAAACTGTAGTATATTTCGAGGGCACTGTGATGGTGATCAGTGCATATATCACAAGAAATTAGCTTTTCTATCAAAAGATTTATGTACATATATACTATGTATGTATAAGTATATTCCTTACTTACATACTTTGAATAATTTTTAAGTATATTCGCTGCCACATGGCACAGCCAGCTCTGGTATTGCCACTGCTGCTGGACATTATAGCAGATAGTGCAACACACTGCCATACGCAAACAAAATGAACATTGCGCCTCCATCCTCCATCAAGTACTATAATTTGGCGCGCTCCAGGTATGGTAAGATTGAACTTTAGCTACGTACGTTTTTCATATTTTTAATTTCATGCATTTTGAACATCAATAACGCACTTTCAGCAAAAGTTTTTTGTGGAAAATTTATTTTATAACATGAGCGGATTACGTGAGGTAATATTAATATTTCTCTCTCTCTCTCTCTTCAACATGAATGTAGCGCGCAGTGACTTCCTCTGCCTCTGGCGCTCTGCCACCCGCTCTCTTTCTCTCTTTGTGCTGCATATACTTATGTGTGAATGTATTATATGTGTTGCCGTTTGTGTGCAATAGTGTTGATATGTGAATGTTTTTTTTTCTCGATGTCTTTCTCGTCGTTGTTGTTGTGGTTGCTTCTGCTGTTGCTGTTGTTGTTACTATTGAAATAAAAGTTGGAACTTGCCAACATGTTTTCCAATTTTATATAGCATAAAATTGTCTTTTCTGGTTTTGTTGTTTCAAAAGTGGCTGCCTCTCGTTCTGGAGTTTGTCTCTGAAATACTGCTTGAAGGCAAAAAGATTCCAGTGGCCGCGGCCGTCGTCATTGCTCCGTGACCGTTGCCGTTGCAACGTTGCTATTGGCCCTGTGTCTAAAAACTAACTAGTTGCTGGGAACTTCTTGGAAATTAATGTTGTTGTCGACGTGGTTCCTCCTTCTACTGTGCTCTGTTCGTTTCGGTTCTATTTAGTTAGATATGTTGGCATCCACATAGCTAGCCTTCTATATGTATACGTATTTCTATATGTATGTGTGTATTTATAAAGATATATGTATTTGAACTTCTTGTTGAAATGCGTAAACTTCATTTACATAAAGTTTTCCTAGGAATTTTGTTTTTTTTTTTTTTTCATTTAAAAAAAAAAGTGGTTGTTGTTCATATTTTGCTCTAAGAAAGTTTTTACTGTGGGCAGTCAAGCTGCAAATATAAGTTTAGTTTAAGAAATTGGGTAGGGTATAGGGAGAGAGTAGGTGAGTAGGTTGGAGTTGTAAAGTTAAAGTTATTATTATTAATATTGTATATGGTCTGTTTACGAGTATGTATGTATGTGTGTATGTATCGTAATACATACAGCTATCAATCACAACTAAAGCATAAAGTTTATATTATTTTTATTTTTTTCGACACTTTAGTGTAGTTGATTTTCTCACGCGTAAGGAGAAATCTTAATTAATTGTGTCATACTCACAAAATACCAACTTCAGCATAAGCATAATTGTTGGATAATAACTTTAATCAAGTTCTAATATTTTCTTAATTATTCCAATTGATTACTATACCGTCACTGTATTGAGTTACTTCAATTAATAAACGGTACAGCTCTCTTAAATCAAGAGAGCGAAAATAGTCATATAAAAGTTGATTTCAAAAGAGTAAATAAATATTGTACGGCAATCCCTTGTACGCGTACATACATAACGAGTTTTGAACCTTTGCATATGCTATGCATTGAAACGAAGAATTTCGCTTCGTTTTTTTGCCCATCACTGCTGTAATCATATAGAAAAATTGCGCTAAAACTATCGTGTGTAAATGTAGGCTTAGAATATTTTGATTCATACTTTGAAAAATTGTTCAAATAATTTAAAAACATGAGCAGAGAGGGAAATAATTAACAGTAATCTCTTAAATGCCATCAAAAAGAATAAGCTCGTTAGTCTCAATTTACGCAGGCCGATATTTTGATTCTAGCCGAACGAGTCAAGATGCTAGGGGAAGGGATCAACCTCGACCGTATTGCCGTAACTATCTCGGTTGCTTAGTAAACGAGTTCCAGACTGGAGTCACAATAGTCTCAAGTTCGGTTCCTACACAGAGAAAAATTTCTAATGGAAAGATTTTTGTGATCTTCTTTACACATTTCTAAATTTTTTTCGTTTACTGTATATTCAGTCCTGAGAAGAGGGATTCCACCGGTCTCTGACTTTCTTACATATTAGATCACTCAATAGTATTCCGCGACTGCGGAACATTTATGAGTAAGAAATGAGTATTATTTCTGTGCTTCTAACTTGTCATACTCATCTATGAGTTGTACTATAAAGAGGTAGGCAAAGAAGTATTTTTGGAGGGCTTTGTTTTCCGTTGGGTATGAACGATTTTCGTTTATTGAAAGTAAATTTAAAAAAAATAGTCCAAATTAATTATTAAAAATTATGTTCTTTACCAAATTAAAATTTGAATTATTAAATAAAGGCCTGAAATCAGTGCGTAAGTGTGTATATGTGAGAGTGAGTGTGGATGAAATAAATCTCATTTAAGTTGCAAAAACATTTAAAACTTTATTCGGGGATTCGCCCGGTCTCTGACAAAAAATTAGAAATTTATGGAAAGATAAAATTATACATCAGAGAGAGATAGACAGATGCTATTATAAATATAAAGAACATTTTTTAACTTACTATTACCAGGATAAAATTTGTGTACATAAATTTAAAACACACAAACACATATAAAAAAAAAAACAATCTTATAGGAAATTGACAATTGAGGGAAATGTGCTAAGTAAATTTGTACAATATATGTACATACATAACTATGTATGTATGTGTGTACCATATGTTTGTAAGTATGCACTATATGCCTTTACTACAGAAAGGAAGATATTAAAATTTGTCGAAAGGTATAAATATTTACATGCACGATATAATACAAAATGCACGAAAGTATGCAGGCATTGATATTCACACTTCTTTGACTCTCACACATATACACACGCATATATAGGTACATACTTATGTATAGTATAGTAAAGTTAAATAGTTTGAGAAACTCGTACTGTACATGTTCGTATCTTTCTGAGTATAAGTTTTGCAATAAAAACTAAATAGTTTATGCAAAACTAATCTTAGTAGCATTACTAAGAAAGAGGGGAAGCTCAATGCAAGAAATAACAAATTTTCTCTCTACAAAAATGTACGCAAAATGTAGTTTATTCTATTTGTTCTCAACTAATGCTACTTTTACATTAAGGTGATAAAAACTACCGTAAAAGTATTCACATAAAATATCTATAATCTTTGGTATTTTAATATGCTTTATACACACACATCCTCACATAAAAACATTTCGAGTTTTGCAGCAATAAAAATGACAATTTCCAAGACAAGAGAACGAGTAAAAGAGCATTCACATTCATATAGTTGTTTGTGCCCATATGAGTGTACGAGTTGAGTTAGGGTTACCAGCAGACTACATTTATTACATATTTTTTTACTAGACTTCGTTTTTTGAGATCCTGTGGGATTTTTATAGATGGTTCATTCTCAAGATATTATATTTTTTATTGAGTTTCAATCCCGTGTTTTGTGGTTCTTAATCAAGTGTGATTCTTGTGATGCTGTTTAATGGATTTCTTAGTGTATAATCGCTTATCGAGCTCAATTTTCTTTCCTTTGATAGTACCGTTATCATCATTCAGCTCTGGCTTATTTGAGACTCTTGTTGGCTTTGGCTTGGTTTTCTATTAAGATTTGACTAGTTTCGCTTAATGAAATATGTATATGTAATTTCCAGCAGTATTCTTTCGCAATTTGCGCTTTGTGTGCAACAAGATTTGGCAACACTGGTTATAGATCACACGAGATAAAACTGAGAGACCTAATGTCATATGTTTTATTAAATTTCCGATCTCCAAATTGAGAGACCTGACGTCAAATTCTCTGCTTATATTGTATGTAGCCTAATGTATCCTATCTCCATACTCTGATATGTGTAAGCTCGACTTCGACGTCGGCTCTCTCAGCTGCATCTCATGTGATATGCATAAGATTTTCGCTTAGCATATCGCTGAGTTTGTGTGAAAATTAGAATTGGTTAAGTCATCGATATTAAAAACTGGGGTTGTTCCCCTTCCCCAGATATTATTCACTGTTTGCATGTCTTTGAATAAAAGCAAAATACCATTAGTTTTGCCAATACTAGACTGCGTAATGAATGTTACGAGTACCTTCAAAGTAGTTTACTTTCTTTTTAGTGCAGTAGGAGAGCGGAAGATATTAGATGGATATTCACCACTCACACCATAGAACACATGAGAGTAAACTGAGACAGACAGATATCGACGTTTCTGCTTGTGTTTTATGTAACCGATCTCCAAACATTCATATGAAAAATAGCACAACCTTGACGTTGGCTCTCTTAATTTCATCTGATGTGCTGTATGCATACACTCTTCTTCCAATTATACATACGAGCATGTACATCCAGTATGAAGAAAATAAAAGTTGATAATCCTGAAAACGTTGCATAATTGGCGTTTTCACAGGGTGTCTTATTTTGTCGTTTTGTTATAAAGCAGTAAAATTTTATATGAGACATGAGTCAATTCACGACAATTGAGAAGATACGACACTGAATAAGACTTGTGAACACCCCAAATGTTTATGTTGTTCGTGTTTACTTACTACTACTATACTTACCACTTACTGTACTCTATATGTATGGCTTCCTTATTAAAATGAAATTTGTTGGGCTACATTTGTAAGTATATATTTACAAAACTATGTGTGTTGAACAAAAATGGGGAATTGAAATATTTTGATATTACTCAGTTATTAACTAAGTATGCATATGCAACTTTATACATAAATACTCAGAAAAGGATATAAATATCCCATTTAATAATATTGAGGTCAGACAGACATAAACTCGGTATAAACTCCATCTCCCTGCCCTCTCTTCTTCTCTCGCAACGCGTAGTTTCAATGCATGTGTGTGTTTCTACAGATAATGTCCTGCTCTTTCTCTCCACACAATCACGCTCTTTTCCACCTCTTACTTTTACCCACCTCACTCTCTTTCCCACCTACACACCGACTACATACAAATAAACAAAATTCTTAACATAATTTCAAAGCATAACTTTTAAGCTGATGTTGAAAATTTATGAGGGCAACTTTTCTACATACTTGCATATTATTTTTTTGTTGTTGTTGTTTACTTGTTATTGTTTTTGTTGTTTTTTGTGTTTTTGTTTTCTTGCCTTTTGAGTTCATGTATTGAATATTATAACAATTTTGTTATTTGTTGTCGTTGTCGTTGTTTATCTTTTTTTTTCAACATCAACTGATTTTTTGATTATTTTCAGAAATGAGCGCAAAATAGAAGAAAATAATAAAGAAGAGAAAATAAAACAAATACACGAATCATAAACTTTTCAAACTTATTCATATTAGTTTCTTTCTTTTTCCACTGCTGGCGTTCTCCCCTCTCCCTTCCTTACCCTCTCTCCCCTTCTCCCTTAATTTAGATACATACTTACGCATGACATTCGTTTTGGATTTCTTATTAAATATGTGCCAGTGCCGCATTTCAATAAAAATCTTGTAATCTCTGCTCTTGTTGCTGTTGTCAATATGTTGTATATCAGTTGTGCAGATCAAAGGTTGCGTTTACCGAGAAACGACTCTTATAGTGTCATATGCTCACGCAACCTGCACTTGAAGAACTTGTCATTGCTTTATTGAGACTTAATGAAATATGGCTACTTTTGCCTTCAAGTATACTCGAGGATACTAGAAAAATGGAAAGCTCTGGCGAATGGATGATGTGAAGGGAATGACGTTATCGATTTATGAAGATACATGAGTTGCGTTCGCCATAACGTTATCCTTTTTTGCCTTATGCTTACACCCACCCTCGCTCTTTACAGTTGCATGAATCACTTAATGCAAAATAAACGGCACCTCAGACTCTTGTTGCTAGGTAGTGCATATATCTTCAATTGTTGGCAGCGAGTAATCGATGTATAAAACGTTAGCAACTACGTAAGTATCAAGTATTTACCACTTAAGCAGCATTGTGTATTGCATAAATTATTTCGATAGAAAGTTCGAGAATTACTTATATAACAACTTGTATGTAACATCAACTACCATTTTAAACATATATAACTTACTTGCATACAACATCAAATACCATTTTAAACAAACTTCGATCCGAATCCCAGACACTCTGCGTAACAGCCCAACGCACTACCACTATACTACAGCGACCACCATAGGGAATTTCTCTCTCTCGTATCTACAATCTCGAGTATAATGTAGACAATTAGGAGACCGATGTATAAATGTATATAATTTGGAAAGCCATTTAGACAACCTTGTGAATCAGACAGATAACCTCGATAGGCATGTAGACAACCATGTATTTCCTCAAAAACAATGTTTGCGGCATCGCCAACCATGTAGTTATAATCGAAACCATCTAGACACCCTCGAAAACCACGCCTGTGTAGACAATATCAACAAGCACGTAGAAGGTATGTAGTCAGCTTTGCCTACCATGTAAACAAAATCGATATCGATCAACATAAACAAAAATAATTATGTAAACAACATCGACAATGCTGTAGGCGGCAGGACTTTAGATAATATTTATAACTATGTAGTAAAAAGCGTTAACTGTGTAGATACTACGTAGAGAACGTCATCAACTATGTAAACGACAACAATGTCTATGGAGATAGAAACCATATAGAAATTGTAGATAATATTTGACTTTTTTTTTGCGTTCAAAAATATTCAATGTTTCGCGTTTTTATTTTTACCATATTTTCAAACAGAACTTTAGCCTACATTTTACTTTTTTTTTATTATTTATTATTATATGTTATATTATTTTATTTACATTTTTGTTTTCTCCTTTAAACATATCAAACTTTATGTTTGTTGTTCTCTTAATTTTTATAGCTCCAGGGTCTATAAAATACCTGCAATAATATGGTAAACAAAAATGTTGTAACTCCACTTGTGCTTGTTTTATTTTCTTTTTCTGCTTAACAAAAAAAAAAAAACAGGAAATGATTTTCCATTTAATTTTTCTTGAAGTTAAAGCAAAACTCATTCTCATGCTAAGTACAAAGAAGACACAGCCCAATGCCATAACAGCTAATTTCCTGTTCCTATGCTGGGAGGAGATAACTTTTCTTTTCTTTCTTTGTAATATTATTGATTGTAAAATTAATCATAGAAATCAATTTACTGCTGTTCTCTTTTTCTCGCACTGCTTCTATTTAACATATCAATTTTACAGAAGTTTTCCAAAGTTGACGCAGTAAGGTAAGGTAGTATTCGTTAGTTAAGAAGCAATGAAGTTTTAGTTCGTATTTGCTAACTTGATAATAAGTAAGATAGTATTGCTTTCTTCCTGAACTGTTGAAAAACTTGCGTAATGAGCGATCGCTTTTCAAAATTATAATTAGTTATATCTTGGAAATTAAATTGCAGATTTGTTTTATTTTAAATAGATGCTATCTGCAGGACCGTAAAAAGTTAAAAACTTTATGCGCATCCACTAAATTGAATTGAAAATAAAACATTTTGATGGAGAGCCATAAACTTACAGAGAAGGAAAAATAATGAATGTTCGTCCGCATTTACACCTTTCAAGTTTTTGACGTCAAGTTTTCAATTTGTTCGAGGGAGGGTTAGCCTCTCGATAAGTCCAAAAGGGAATAGTTCAAGTGCTGAAAGGTGTAAATGGGGTCGTACATATCTAAGTCGTTTGAAAGAGAGAAGAGAGTGGAGAAATAATGAGAGTGCACATTATTTGCGAGAGTTAATCACTGGCTTGCGTGTTTCTCACTTCTTTACCTTCTTCTGCCTAACGAGTTAGGTATTTTACTTGACTTTACTTACTTTAAATGGCACAACAGCCCATGGAGGGCCTAGGCCGAACTTTCGCATCCACTCATGTTGTGCGTGTTATACTTGTACATGAATGGAAGGGACCTACAGTTTAATGCCGAATCCGAACGACGAAGTGAAAATCTTTTCATAGCAATTTTTACTCTTGTGAGTTTGCCATTGCCTGCCAAGAGGTGGTGCCGTGTAGAAAATTTTTTTTTCTACTTTTTGATTTTGCCTGTGCCGAGATTCGAACCCCGGACACTCTGCGCAGCAGTCCAACGCACTACCACTACACCACAGCGACCACTATTAGTTATAAATTATAGAGTTTGTAGTTTAATCTGTAAGTATTACCGAGTATAAAATTGGTTGACTTTGATTTTCTCTCTCATGAGAGTTCCTGTCTTCTAAGCCATGTCTGCCAGTATTGTTGAGGCAAATTGCTGAGACTGGCCTTGCCGGGATAATTTTTTTAACTAGCCTAGGAGAAGATTATGAAGTGAAGCAGATTTTTATTTTAAAAATTTTTTCTCTGAACAGATACTCCCTACTTACTTATGCCTAAAATATTTGTAGTTTTAACCAAATCATCCTCATCACATGCGATATTCTTCATCTGATGTCCATCGACACATCAACACATGCTGCTACTGTAGGTCTAATTCTGGGTCAAATTACCTCAAACTTTAAATCAAAATTATCCAAGTTAATAAATTCACAATGTTAGTTAGCCTTTACCAAATATAAATGTCAATCCAAAAACAATTTATGCTCAGGTCGTCACTGACTTGCGTGTTTCTCATTTCTTTACCTTCTTCTGACTAACGAGTTAGGCATTTATGTTATAAATTATAGAGTTTGTCTGAAGTTGTCAGAAAAGTTTCTTCTTCATTCAGCAGCACCCCAAAAAACACTAAAAACAAAAATATTATTTATTTCATTTTATGCTTTAATTCTTGACTTATTTCATTTGTTTGGCTTTGTTTTGGCTTCTCTTGGTCTTCACTTCACACATCTTCTTTACAATTTGCCTCCAACTGCGCCTCTCTCTTTACTTCTCAGTTTATTGTCTTTAAATTTGCCTTTGTCTATGTGCGTGTGAGTTATAGCTTCTAGCACGAATTTTAGCTCATAAATCGCTGCCCTCATTCCAGCAACAACACAACGCATTTAAGTAGCCTTCATACACACACACACACACACACACACACACACACACACACACACATACACACATACACACATACACTCGTGCGTATTGAGAGTACAAACGTTGAGGGAGAGGCATCTTCGCCTTAGCCTACAAATTTCCTTGCTACTCTTTTCCACCACGTTGGATGCCGTTACTCTCTTCTCTCGCCCCAACTCTACTCTAGCACATAACTCATTCTACTTACGTACTCATGATATTTGTTATCCCTTTTTTTTTAGTATTTTGTGAGCGCTTGCAGCTTTGTTTAGTCAGCATTTCTTTACTTTTTCGATTTGCTTCTTCTTATTTTCATTTATTTCTTTTATTGTTTATCGTTATTATGCTTCCTGAGTTGTTATTGTGATTGCGATTGTTGTTGTTTTGTATTTTTAATAAATGTTTAATAATAAATGACATTTAGTAATATGTATAATGGCTTAACATTTGTTGTGCTTGTTGTTGCTCTAAGAAGAGAACTGACAAAGTTGAAGAAGCACGAGACAACGAAGTATGCATCTAATGTCCATCATCATTTATTCAAGTCGCTCGTTTATGACTTTGAAAATTTTATTGTTTTATGGTGCTTCTGCTCTGGAATTTAAGTCATTGCACGAAGAAGAAAAGCAGGAAGAAGTAGAGCAAGAGAAGATGGAATTTTAATGAAAATAAATTTTGTGTGATTTTTTTTTTAATATTTATTCCTTTTCTCTTTAACAACTTGTATTCTTCTGATTTTCGGTAACTACTTTGTCTTTCAACGCAATGTATTATTAATAATTTAAATTTAATTTACATTTTCTATTATTATCTATCATCGAAATGGGAATCGTCTCTTTTGCGATGTTTCTGTGTAAACAAAAAGCAGAGAGTGGGAGGCAGCAAAAAAATAATGAGCGAGCGATGTAGCGACTGCTTTTAGTTTGAGTACTTGAGTGCTTGACAATTAATTTTTAATTTTGAAAAATTAAGTGCATAGTATAATTACTAGAATTTAAGAAAGATGGTTTAATTTTAAAATTTCTTTTTCTGAGAACTGTTAAACACAAAATATCGTTGTAGGAAGACTCAATAATAGATCATTTGCAACTATGAGAAAAGCCGTTATGAGGCATATAAAGAGCGCAAAACACTTGTGGTTTTGCATAGTTAAGAATAAAGGAAAGCAATATCTGAAGTACATGTGTACGAGTACATCAATGAAGTAGTGGGAATGAAAACTTGTAAATGGGAGATAAATTTAAAAGAGTTGAAATTAATGAGATACCAAATTCATTTTTTAAGAGTACGGACCAAAAGGGAGGATACAATTGAAGATGTTTCGGATTGTTATTAGGCAACAAGCTTCCAGAAGAAGACTTTTAGTTCAGGAGGGATGAACAGAGATATTTACCTTTGACACGGATTAAAGAGGTGAAACATATAGAAGATCAGAGATAATTTTCGTAGTGGACTTTTCTCCTAAATAAACCATTCCATGTTCTCCACCACCTTACCCTTTACTTGAAATTAAAAAAAAAAGTTTATATCTTTAGAACTGAAATGAAATAACAGCGTACATACACACACATTAACAAGCATCTACACAATTACATTTACACTCGCATGCTATTTAATTTCTAACGCAACAGCAACTGCAAACATTTTTCAACAAATTCACAGTTTCATTAAAAAAAATCACATTTCTTTTAAGTAACTACGGGAGTAAGATTTTCATTTCGCAAAAACTTAATAAGTCACCAAGGACCTTTAGAGTTAGCAAAGGAATATGCCTGGGACACATACTTGAAAGTTTTTGTTTCAACGTTTTTGTTGTTTTAGTATTTAATTTGTAGGCAGGTAGGTAGGTAGAGGTACGCAAATTAAGTTAGAGCCGCAGGTGTAGCGCGGCAAATATTTAGTTCATATGTATGTGCATGTGCATGTGTGTGTGTAAGTGTTTGTCGAAAAGAGTGTTTGAAAGCGTGCTGAGGTGTACCTTGAGAAATCTGCGGAAAGTGGCAGAAAAGTGTTGTTTTTTAGTTGTGTTTCAGTTGGTGTGTGCACCCTACAGTGTGCATTAAATGCGAAAATTTGTATTTGGGATTTTTTTAATCTAGAAAAGTGCTTATCAACTTAGAGTAGCAATGTTTCCTTTTTACAAAGCGCATGAGAGGAACTGCTCGACAATGGCCTAGATCAGTGATGGGCAAAGAGCGTAATGACTTTCTCCCTTTCAATGTTTTGCTTATGAAATGATCATTAACTTTTAATGTATGCGTGCGAGGGACTTGTGAGACTTCACATGTACATACCAGGCTCATACCACATACCAGAAAAATTATTTTTTCTACTTTTTTTTTTTTTTTTTGATTTTGCCTCCGGACACTCTGCGTGGCAGTCCAACGCACTATCACTACGCCACAGTGACCACTGATCTACCACCACTGATCTAAAATGATATAGAATTCCAAGAGTGTTGAGGTGAATATTTGAATAGATGAACGGGAGAGAGAATGGAAAGCAGAGAAAGAAGAAAGGTGTAGAATGGGGCGAAAGGAACCAAAGGAAGGAAGAAAAGGAAGAAAGTCTAATATTTCAATGGGAAGAAGGAGAGAATTAGAGGCGCAAAGTGGGGAAAGCGAGATAGGGTGAAAATGTAAAATATTTCAGTGGAAAATTGGTGAGAAATGGAGAGAAGCTGTTAAATTAAGGAAAAGGGTAGAAAGGGAGAAAGAACCACTTCTCTGGCCCATATTAAATTCCAATTCACTTGGCTACACTTCATCCACTCCACCGACTGTACCGCTAGTACCAATACCTACAGCAGACAGACAGACGGACAGACAGTCAAAAGTTTGTTTGAAGGCATTTCCATCGGCGCTTTCCAAATGCAACTCATGTGCAAAATTGAGTTTCTTATTTTTGTACCAAAAAAAAACAAAGGAACAAAAGTTTTGCTGCTTCCACAAATAACAAATACAAAAAAACAAAAATACGTACAACTAAGCTACAACAACAATAGAATCATTTATAACATTTTCGCAACACAGCAGGCGCAATTAAACACCAGCAGCAACAGCAGCACTAACTGAAGACTGATGAAGAAGGGTTTACTGTTGCTGCTTGAACTAACTTCAAGGTGACGTCAAAGCGTCGTCGTTTTGCTAACTTAATTATCCAAGCCAAAGGCAAGAAATGTGAAAAAAGGAAAGGAAACTGAAATTTCCTGATTTCATTTTGTCGTTTTTCATTTCACAGTTTCTTTTTGCTTGTACTTTTTCCTATTTATTTTAGTATTCCCTTATTTATGCTTCCATCGCGCAAACAGTGTGAATGTGTGTAGCGTACACATGTGTTTTTGTACCTGCCTCTGAGTGTGTGTGTGTGTGCTTGAATGTTTGTGTATACACAATATTATATTTTTGGCATGAAGCGGAATAATTCAATCAGCAAAAATCATTGAAAAACGACAACGCAACAGCAGCAGCAGCAAAAATAATGACAAACTCAGCACCAGAAGTTAAGTCGAAAAGCAAACGGCATTGGCAAATATGCACGCACGTGCAAACACAGCCAAGAGAGAGAAATACAAAAACTAAAAGGAAATACAACAACCAAATAAATAAATATCTAACAAACATTGTAAAGAGTAAACACTGCACACGGAAAGGGAGCCCGTGAAACGAAGAGAGAGCGGAAAGAAAAACAAGAGCATACCAAAATAAATAAGTCCCTAAAAACTTAAAAGCGTCAATAGCAGCAGGAACAGAGAAAGAGAGAGAGAGGGAGAGGGAGAGGAAGAGGGAGAGGAAGGGAGAGGGCGAGAGAGGGCGTAAATTCAAGTTCCATATTTAAGATTTTATATATGTATGTGAAGTAAATATATAAGTTAATTTTATTGTGTTTGTGTATGTGTGTGCTTTTCTTCTCAAGTATATGTATAAACCACTCCCTGTGCTTAGAACAGTGTTGGCCACACATGCACAGCTGAAGTCTTTTTCTATGGAAAAGAGTCTGGTATATGTGAAGTTTAAGCTGTTAAAGTACACGCGTGCTCCGTATTGGCCTCAACTGATTTTTAATAATACGATGTTAATTTTGTTTTTGGCACCTTCAAATTTCTGTTTAAAAACACAGACTGCAAATAATTTCCAATTATTTATTCTGTTTTGTTTTTCATAAGCGTTTCTGCGCTTTCCATTTCATTATGTTTTCCTGTCATCTTGGCAACTAACTGAATTCTTAAGTGGATTGTTCTTCGTTTTTTGCACTTGCGTGTTGGCGTGCAAAATTATGAATTAAATTTTTTTTCTTTCATTCTTTCATATGAGTGAGTGAGCGCACGCCAAAGGGATTTCATATTGAGTGCGTTTGGCTTCCTCTCTGTGCTAAATACACACGCATGCACATACACATATGGACATCTGCTGGTTTTCTCACATACACTAGCTAGTGTTTGAATTTTGTGTTCGGTTAATTGAATTTTAGCAGCAAATGACTTTGATTTGACATTTAAAAATTTTTGTAAATAGGTACATCCATGGCACGTACATATTTTTGATATAAGATACATACATATACGGAATGATAAATATCTCTCTCTCTCTCTCTCTCTCTCTCTCTCTGTTTATGATTTAGCCTTACCGTAAAATCGAATTCGCTTCCATTTTGCTACTCTTCTTTAATTACCAGAAATTGGAAGCAGTTTGGAAGTTTGTCGTAATTTACTGTGAGGATTATTATATAATGAACCGAGAACTTTAACTGGTCGCTGTGGCGTCGTGGTTGTGCGTTGGACTGCTACGCAGAGTGTCCGGGGTTCGAATCTCAGCACAGGCAAAATTAAAAAGTAGAAAAAGTAATTTTTCTACGCGGCGCCACCTCTTGGCAGGCAATGGCAAACCTACAAGAGTAAAAATTGCCGATGAAAAGGCAACTTCGCCGTTCTGATTCGGCATTAAACTGTAGGTCCCTTCCATTAATGCACAAATATAACACGCACAACATGAGTGGATGCGAAAACCTCGGCCTAGGCCCTCCGTGGGCTGTTGTACCACAAAGAGTAAGTAAAGAGAACATTAACATACTTCCTTTTTCACGAAGACTGTATTCCAAAATCCATTCTCACAGGGTTTCAGAACAATGGTAGGACTCGTTTTTGAGTGAAAATATTTATTTTTCCTTCTTAGGGCTTTTTAGGGCATTTGCAATGCAGCATTGATCTATAAAGTTGTCCCATATCTTAAAAACATATCCATTTTAACTGTAAGTGTTTATTACTGATATATAAATACATATGTCAGCCTCGAGTGTACTTAATTTTACTTCTCTTTTTTGTTAGACCCTTATCATAGTTAGTAACAGTTTTTGACTAGTTAAGTGAAAGGCGCACGTGATGAAGTCATACATTTTCATTTGCAGTCTCTTTCTCTCTCCCTTTCTGTCTTTCTCTGTACACTTCTTTGATACACAACAACAGAAAAATATGAAACACTTCTTCAAGTTGCTCTCTCCCGAAATATCTTTTTTTTTTAATGTTAGAAAAGTAAACAGAGATAATAAAATGCTCCAGAAAAGAATTGTTCGTTTGTATGTACCATGTCTGTGTGTGTGTGTGTGGTGTGTGTGTGTTGTGTGTGTCGTGTGTGTGTGGTGTGTGTGTGGTGTGTGTGTGGTGTGTGTGTGTGGTGTATGTGCTTGATAGATGCACAGGCGCAAAAAGTGTCTACAGTTAAATGTCTAAATAAAGTGCCGGAAATATCAACAGAAACAGAGTAAAATAAATAAAACAAAAAAAATCCCTAGTGCAAAATTCTCACAAGAAAAACTTTTAAATGCTTTATTTAGTTAAAGACTTGAAGCGCAGAAGCGCAAACAGCAACAGAAATGAAAACTTTAAAAAGAATATTAAATTATTTCACATTTACTTTTTAACTTTTTCTTGGGGTATTCTTTTATAAAGATTTTATTTATGCAAGACTGGAACTGGCGGCTAAGTAGAATTCTCCGGAATAATGGAAAAAGTAATTATTATTTCGTTTGTAAGATTTGCATTACTGGGAAAATAGAAGATTAGCTGGTGTGGTGCAAGAAAAATATTGATATCAGCCACGAGCTGAATTTTACTTTCGAGTGAAAATTTATATACTATGTATATTAATAATGATAAAGTGACAGTGCGGCAAAAGTGCTGCCAATTGTAATTTTAGACAATACTTTCTTTATGAAGAGTACAAATCTATAGATACCGATCTGGAAATCTCCTTTACTAATGTAATTTTTATACCCCACCAACAGTAATGAGAACAAGAATGCTCTCTCTCTTTCTCTCTCTCTTTCTCTATTTCTGGCTCATTAATCACATAGCAACATGACCAGGAAGGCAACAACTTGACAAAGATTGCAGTTACTTGCTTGAATACTGCGATCTTTCCCTCTGTTTCTCTTCTTCTACAGGGTGTTTTTTTTTAGAAGTGTAGTTTTCAAGAAGAAATAAAACGCATATAATTTAATATTATGGCCAAGAATTTAGCTTTATTATCAAGGTAAGGATTTGCCATTATGGTTTAAAAACAATTTCGGGCTGCTGCGGCTGGTTCGAATAAATTCCAGCCGAGAGGCCCTATTTTCGACCACTTTTTGCAGCAATTGGGGCCGTATGTCAGTAATAACACGCCGCATATTCTCTTCCAAGCCGTCAATCGTCGCGGCCTTATCTGCGTAGATAAGCGACTTCACATAACCCCACAAAAAATACTTAGTACAGCGGTGTTAAATCGCACGATCTTGGAGGCCACGCCACAGGCCCATGACGCGAGATAATGCACTCACCAAAGGTTTCCTTCAATAAATTGATTGTTTCGTTGGCTGTATGGCATGTAGTGCCATCTTGTTAGAACCAAAGGTCGTCCACATCAACATTTTCCAATTCAGGCACGAAAAAGTCATTAATCATGGCTCCATAGCGTTCCCCATTGACTGTTACATTGTGACATTATGACCGACTTCATCTTTGAAGAAATATGGACCAATGATTCCCTCTGCCCATAGAGCACACCAAACAGTGACTTTTTGAGGATGTAACGATGTAACGGCGTCTCAACAATGGCTTGTGGATTATGATCACTCGAAATGCGACAATTTTGCTTATTAACGTACCCATTCAACCAAAAGTGAGCTTCATCGCTGAACAAAATTTTCTTGTGAAAATCGGGATTGGTGGCCATCTCGTTTTTGTATTAAATTTACACGATTTGCAAACGTTGTTCAGGAGTAAGTCTACTTATTATGAAATGGCAAACCAAACTGAGCATAAATCAAGTGACAAAAAAGCTGTCAAAAAGACCAACTGCGAAAAGAGTATTGCCAGATTGAAAATCACACTTTAAAAAACAACACCCTTTATATTAGTTTACACAGGAAAACTTCTTGAGCTCCTTCCATCAAACCTGTTTTCTACACCTTTTGACATTAATTAAAGAATTTTTTCGTTATTATCTACATCTATCTACATCTATTATCTATTATTATCTATTTTAACTAAATTATCTTGCATGCCAGTGCAATGGTTAAAAAATCTTAGATTCTATTATTTTTTTGTTTTTGTTTTGTAAAAAAGTTGGAACCATTTAATTTATGGCTTTGAAGTCGCTACTCTCTCATTCTCCCTCTCTCTCACTCTCTCTCTCTCTCACTCTCTCTCTCTCTCACTCTCTCTCTCTCTTTACTATTTACGCTCAGTGTTTGTGGGTTTAGGAGTTTGTAAAAAAAAATTGTATTTGACAAGGGTATTTATATTGTTTTTGTTGTTGTTGTTGTTGTTGTTGCTGATGTTATATTTTTGTTTTTATTTATAATTGTTTGTTTTTTTTTTCAAGTAAAGTGCGAGTAAAACTTTATATTTCGTAATAAGCGTTTAGTTTCATTTCACTCTTTCTCTCTCCCTTACGATCTTTATTTCTCATGCCGTCTCCCTACTTGTTCGTTCAGTTGATTTTTTTTTATGTTTATGCAATTACAGTGACAGCAGCCAACTTATTTTAAGCGCATTGAATTCACCCTTTCTTTTTGGCGAAGTTTAGCGAAGACACGCTCGTTTGCTGCAAGATTGCCATAACTCAAAAAGCACATATTCTGAGAAAAACGCCTTTGATAATGACAAATACTCTTCTCACGTGAAGAGTTCACAAGATACCATTACGATTGTTTTGCACAAGATAAAGCACTAAATAACAGTTATTTCTGTGTACTTAACTCGAAAACTTATTTTTTTTTGATTTGTGACAGTGTTGCAGGAAACGAGCGATATGTACATAAAGTACACGAACTAACGGCGAGAGCTCTACTTCAGGAGCAGCCAGTAGTGTTGGGAGAGCAGCGTAGCTACTTACTTACCTTCTGATAAGAGATAGTGCGTAGCGCTGGCTATTCGCTTAGATTAAAAAACAACAACAACAACAACAACGACAATAACAACAATACTTTTTTTTAATCATTTAAAATATTTGTGTAAGTACGTAGATGTTTTTTTTTTTCTTTTTCCACAGCATTTTGGGTGAATGTGAGTTTTTTGAGTTTGCTTTCTGCGTAGCATTGTTTCCAAAATTATTCAATCGTTTGGAAATGTTTCTTTTCTTTTTCTCTGTCGATTGTTTATTTGGTTTGCCTTCCACACACTCATTCCATGTACTTACTTGTTTCTTGTTTTACCAAAAGCGTGTGTTCTCATTTTTTCTTTGTTGTTGCTGGTGCTGGTGCTGGTGCTGTTGCTGCTATTGTATTCATGCCAATACATATGCACGCCATTAATTTGCTGAAATCGTTTACGTAGAGCTATTCAACGGGCTTGAATTCCTCTGCCCGCCGCTAGAGAGAGCCTTAGCGATACCATGCAGGAGCCACCAAAAAACATCTTAAATTTCCAAGTTGATTGTATGTGTGCATATGAGTGTGCCTGCTGCTGCTGCTCTCTATTGCTGTTACTCTCTCCACCCCTGCCGCTGTATTAGTATTTGTGTTAAGACCTTTTTACGGGTAGATACATTGAACGGAAAAATAATGTTGTTTATGTTGTGCTGGCAATGTGCAAACTTGGAATTTTCTTCTTTCTTTTCTTGTCGTTTGGATCGGTTTTTTCGTCCTTTTTTGCTTCATGTTTTATTTTTGTGATTGCGGCATTTGTTTGCTGCCTGGGCAATAAAGTTGTCGGAATTTTTTAGTAAAGCAAAAATAGTTTATGGCGGAAGTCATTAGGTGGTGGCTGTTGGCTACCGGCTAGCGCTGGCGCTGGAGCTGGCGCTGGTTGGCACAGCCGCAAAATATCGGCAACAGAAGTGCCTTTAGTTGTAGTATTTTTCTGTATGTGTGAATAAACACTCATACATACAAATACACTTTTTAATGTACTTATGTACATACTATATGTATATACAAAGATATATAAATCTATGTGTTTGTCTATAGATTTTTTATGGTAGAATTATGGTTTTAGCTTTGAAATTTATTGTGGTTTCATTTAGAAACAATTTTTTTCCGTCCGGCTTTCGTTTTGAAAATAAAACAAAATGATGCAAAATGAAAGGGTTTCATTGGATTGCGGTAACTATTCCCTTCTCTGTAGCTAATACCAAATAAATAAATAAAAACACAGTTAATAAATATAAAACATTTTGTTTTATTTATTTTGAATTTTTTCCATTGAATGAAAATTAAATATATTGTTTAAAATTCAAATTCTCATGCTTAAGGAGAGACCCAACATTGATGCGACGGGTGAATTGGACGACGTCGGATGAGTTGGATTAACGGAATGTTGGACGTTGGTAAAGTGGGTGGTATTAGGTAGAGAGAGAGAGAGAGAGAGAGGAAAGCAAGTGGTGGTGTGAAAGTTTAAAAAGCGCCAGAGAAAGAAAGGTGTAGTTGTAAGGTCAACGCGACTAGGGCTACAAAAGGTAAAAGGAAGGCAACGAGAGAGAGAGAGAAAGAGGAAGTGTATGAGAAGGTAATAGAGAGGAGATAGAGTTATGTAGGAAAGACATTAAAAAGTGAGTGGGAAAAGAAGAAAGGCAGTGTAATGAGGAGGAAAGTAAAGGGGAGAAAATTTAAATTTTCATATTTAACAATTTTCAACAAATCATAGGCAAAAAATTAAAATTCTCTTTTCTATTCACATTTGAAACAAGTAAAAGGATTTATTACTTCTACTTTTAATGGCTCAACAGCCAATGGAGGGCCTAGGCCGAACTTTTCGCATCCACTCATGTTGTGCTTGTTATATTTGTACATTAATGGAAGGGACCTACAGTTTAATGACGAATCCGAACGGCGAAGTGAAAAACTTTTCATGCCAAGAGGTGGTGCCGTGTAGAAAAATTATTTTTTCTACTTTTTGATTTGCCTGTGCCGAGATTCGAACCCCGGACACTACAACGCATTACCACTACACCACAGCGAGGATTTATACATTATTGAAAAGAGTGAAACTATTTTTCGAAGACACCCCTTCTAGGTTAAATCATCCATGCTTATGGTATTTTCACAAAACTTTGCACTTTGTTGTTTTAATTTGTAAACCTACTTCAAAATAGTACAACATTCAATGAGGAATGAAATTTCAATATTACTCATACGCCACTCAGTGCGGGCTGAGTGGTGTACACTTCAAAAGGATTTAAGATATAAATAAATATATGATATTTAGGTTCATTTATACCTAACCATTTGACGTTTGACGATATATAACTACATACATACATACATACATACATAAATAAGTAAACATAAGATTACGACTTAACATTTTATAGGACAAAACCTAATTGAACAATTATTCACACTTTCAGCCTCTACGTAGCTAAAATATTCATACATACGTACTCGTACATCGATACAAATACAACAAGATTTGAGAATACGTTTCGACATAAATCACATGCGTTACCAAAAAGCAAAGAGCAGTAACAAAAAAGTATAGAATTTATTAAATCAACATATCTTTATTGATACATGAAGTTACTGTGAGTCGTTGAACGGGAGTGGCGGTGGTGGTGTTGGTGGTGCTGCTCTTGTTGTCGCTACCAGCTCTGGCGCTTTTGCTAATGCTTACTGTTTGTGACAGCATTTATTTCGTTTTATTTCCACTGCCTCACCACAACACACCTCGTCTCTTTGCGCTTGTATCAAATTTACTTGTGTGGAAGTCAAAGGAAACGACACTTATTTTTTGAATAGACATTGCAATATTAACACATTTTTTCCCTTCGTTTATGATTTATGCATGTGTTCACACTTTTGAGGTTTATGATCATAAAATACAAATTTGTTTGTATTATTTGGCAAGATTTAAATACAACAACAACAAAAAACGAAAGAGAACTTAAGTCTTATGGCCGTTAGATTTAAGTAAATAATTTCATACTTAAATGCCATTAAAATTTTATTAATACAGGGAAACATGTCTCTTTTTGTTCATGCATGAGTGCCTGGCTACATTTTATTAAGAGCCACTAACTCAACGGACATAAAAATTATTCAATATTATGTATATACATATATGTATTTGTATGTGTGTATGTGCAAGTTTATGTGTATTTGGCACATGTCTTTACTCTAATATATTCCTATTATTATGACAGCAAATGTAAATCTATACAAACATATGAATGAATAGAAAGCTGAAATTGAAATTCTCTCAGTTGTAGCACAGAGAGAGGAAGAGAAGTGGCAGCATAAAAATATATCCTCCTGCCGTATAAAAATTTCTATTTCCCTGTATGTTTCTTGTTGCTTTTTTATGCTTCTTTTGGATTTGTTGGATTTTTTATAAGTATTTTTGGTATAGCCTCATCGATAGTTTAGTTATAAAGAACTTATTATTTCATATCACGTATTTTATTACATTGGCTACCGCTACCATTCCATAAGGTCTCACACATGTGCAATTGCTTTGCCCTGTTCCGCTCCCTCTTACACTCTGCTTCTAATCGACTCGTGACTGCAGACAGATATGAATTTTTGTTACTCTCTCCTCTCTCTTGCTCTTATGGTCTAAAATAGATGTTACACGTATGCATGTATGCGTATGTGTGTCTGCGGGAGTGTGTGAGCACATAAGAAGAGAGCAGGGTAAAAGCGCTACATTCTTAGTACATACTTAAGGCGAATGTCGATATCCTAAGTGCAGCTCAATAGATTTTCTTTACGTCTTCTTCTTCATTTTTCTTAGGTCTTTCTATGAGTTTTTATTTGGGCGGAGGACAGAGGGAAGGTGGTTGTAAAAAATTGGCATTTTGGCTATTTTAACGTATATTTATGAGTGTGTATAATACTCACGCCTATGCTCGAAAAAAATAACCGCAAAGTCGTACGGCTCGCTTTTCCCCCCTTCTTAATGGCTCGAGCGTTGTGGTGTGGAGTCTCGCGCCTTGAATGTTTGCTGGTGGTTTAATATACTTAAAGTGAATTAAATTACTACGTGATGTTCTAAGAGAAACAACAAGAATAGCAACAAGAAATGCTTTAGCAAAATATCAATCTGTGTATGTTGGAAAAATGTGAGTAGTGTTTGCATACGAGTATAGAAAATATTTAAAAGTGACTTAAAAAGGTTTTCTGTATTGAAAGTAAACAGGCAACTATTTGAAATATAATTGCGGAATCAAGAAAAAGAAGAAGAAGAGTAAAGTGAGGTTGAATAGTTCCGACTAGAGAAAGATTAAAAATATGAATGCAAATGTGATAAATCAGAATTTCCAGCTAATCGCCCATTACAAGAAGACGTTGCTATCTCGCTTTCTCGTTTTCAACTGCAATTCCAATCACTATGTACGAGTACTTACCAGCATTGTCTGTTACTCTGCTCCTGAGTATCACATTTGGAAAACATGATAACACAAGGTCAAATGTAGCCGAACCAATTAGCAATCAGAAGTTACTAGAACTTACTACCAAACTAGCGCAGTATGCTGCAATTAGTTCCACAGCAAGCAAATGTCAATAGTTTATTTTGTAGATAACGGCAAAATGGAACAGATTCACATTTCCAATACCTTATCGAGCCTATTCCGTGTCAACACATAGCGTACATATTTCGCTATGTGTTGACAATTTATAGATTTGTCTTTTTTGGAACTACTGAAATTAGGTGTGGCGGTCATTTATTTTTCAAGTATCAACTTGCGCTAACTGGGGATTTTAAATACTTTGTTTTCAACTCTGTGTGTGTTGAATTGTCACACACACGCCTTTCTGAAACGCGTGTGTGTGTTTACTCGTTCACCAGCCTGCAGTGTGGCAGGTGTTAATTTTCTATAGTGTCAAAACAAAAACTGCAACAGTTTCAATGCAGTTCCCTTGCATTCAAACCAAATAAAAGAAAAGTGCCACACAACACACTACTTGTATACTATGGTAGATACAACAAAAAAAGGTCAGTCACTGTTGATGGGTAGGTGAAAATTCAATGTGTAGGAATGTATGTGTGTCTGTATGTCTGTTGGGGGAGAGAGACTGAGAGCTGTACACAAGTGCACACATACTCGTATATACACATGAACTTTTTGTAATGAGATTGAGCGAGTGGGAGAGAGTGAGAGCAAACCATGCAAACCTACACACACACACACAATCATACTCACTGATTGCTGGTTTTCCTTGGTGTTTTATTAGTTGTTGGGTGAATTTGACGTTGCTGTTGTTGTTGTGTTAGTTATTGTAGTGTCACCACTATTGCTACATTTTGTTTTATTCTTAGCATAGTTAAGTGGCAATTATTTTATTGTTTAAAAAAAAAAAACATACATACATACATTAACCGTAACAGTATGAAAAAACATATGGAGCAATAAGCGGATTATGTATATCCTTATGTAATTTTAATTCCGTTGGTTGGTATTTTTTTGTCAGTAGTCACGTTTGTATTTTTAACATATTTTCATACTTTGTTTTTGTTTGTCAAATAATATGTTGTTAAATTTGGCCACTTCTCATTTACCTACTGCCGTGAGGTACACAGTTTTGCATATTTTTGTATTTTTGTATTGCCAAACAATTATACTCGCTGTGGCGTAGTGGTAATGCGTTGGACTGCTACGCAGAGTGTCCGGGGTTCGAATCTCGGCACAGGCAAAATCAAAACAAAAAAAATAAAAGTTGAAAAAATTAATTTTTACACGGCACCACCTCTTGGCAGGCAATGGCAAACCTACAAGAGTAAAAATTGCTATGAAAAGTTTTTCACTTCGCCGTTCGGATTCGGCATTAAACTGTAGGTGCCTTCCATTCATGTACAAATATAACACGCCTCCCTGGGCTGTTTTGCCATTAAAAGTAAGTAAGTAAACAATTATACTCAAGTATGCTTTAAATTTATGAACACATTCAAAGTGTGAGTACAAAGTGCACATTTTAAAGTAACTATTTTTTAGCTATGAGTTTATATTGAGAGAGTTAGGTGGGTTACCCTCTTATTGAAGTCATTATTTGCTACTGGGTTGTTAAAATTTTTCAGACGATCATTTAAAAAATATTCCCTTATCACTGATCAATTACTAAAGCTTACAAAAGTCAAAACCATCTTATTCTAAAACTTGTGTGCGAAAATAAACTTTAGAAAAAATTTTTTTTTTACTTTTCCCAATAATCTAATAAAATCTGGATTTTCACCAACGCAGCAAATATCTTTGATCATAAAAAGCAAACTGGTGTGAATTTTTAAATAGCTCTTGATTTTTAAATAGCTTCCATACAATTTGAATTCAAGCTATCAAGCTTGCCCATCAAGAAAATACACCTTAGCTTAGCTGCTGCTCCTTCTCAGCAAGGAGCCATCTTTCGAGAAATAAAAATAATCGTAGGAGGAGTGCTGGGCTTCAAGTCAAACTTGAGCAACTGTAGGTATTCTAAAGGTCTATTTGATTGCAGGTAGAACTTTACACAGCGTTACGATTAAATACATATGGAATATAAAATTGTAGAGAGAGACTAACACTGAGGGCATAGCTAAATTCAACAAGCATCAAATATTTCAAGGGTAGGTAAATATAGAAATTAAAAAAATATATTAAGAAAAATTATAATTCGTATGTATTGCACGTTGAGGTTCTTCAATATGGCCAAGTATATACTTAAGCCTTCCTTGCCATCGGCTGTTTCTATTCTGAACTTGTTTTTCGGCCTTCTTCTTCTTCTATTTTTCGGCAACATAACATCCACTTCCAATCAGGGAGCAATGCACTTTTGAAATGTGTACTTAAGTAATAGCGGCAAAATATCTGGCCTAGCAATTTAAACACATAAAAAACTATAAAATAAAAAAGTGTAAGAAGAAAAAAACCAACATCAAAAAGAAAAAAAAAAGGAGCAAATCACGCAACCAAAGCCAGAAATTTCACTACGTGCTACACTCAGCGCAAAAAAGAATTTCTCATAAATTGATGAAGAATATATATATTCAATTCATTTCAGAATTCGAATAAATCAATATTTTTCTATTAAATTGAATATCAAATTCCGGAATTGAGAATCGATAAGCTCCTAAAAATGAATACAAATCTTATGCTATATTTTTCTCTGAGTGTATTTGTGTTGCTTTTGGTCACCACTGTCGCTGTTTTTTTTTTTTTTCTTGTTGGAGTATTTCACAGCGGGAAACTTGGCAATAGTTGTGTGCAAACAAGCAACGCTTAGGCAGTATTCAGCTGTATTCAGCAGCATCATGTTCATTGGTTTGTTAGTTTTTGCTGTTATTGGGCTCGGGGAACATCGCACACTAGGCTACAATGTAATTTTTTTCAATTCCTTAGTTGTTGAAGTTCTGTTGTTGTTGCTTTATTTTTCGAGTTTTGTGGAGTATTTTTTTTTATTTTTTGGATTTCCCTCACCGTCTTTACTCTCCCTCTCTTATTCTGCTCTTTATCCCATACTGTTTATTATACTCTTATACACAAACACACACATAAGCCCATATTCTTTATTATACACTTCTTTGTGGTTGCAATGACAGCAAAAGGTCATTTCAATTGTGGGCGGAATTCGATTACTTTGTAGAAGAGAAGAGAAGAGAAGAGAAGAGAAAGGGAAATCTGACGAAAATATAAGCAAATCAAATGATTAACAATAACAAAGACGTCTGCTAGACCGGAAACGGAAGCTAAATATATAGAATTTATATTTTTAAACCTATAATTTTTTTTTTGGCAATTTTTTTAACAATCTGTACAGACTTAAAAGTACTCTCTTACTTACACATTTGCACCCTCTCTTCCTCTCATCATTTTATCTTTATATTTCAGTTTCGTTTTTACTGAAGCAAGCACAACATAGCCTAAGCACTCATCAATCAAAAGGGATAAACTTTCAAAATGATGACGGCCATGTTGATGACGCTGACATAACAAAACATTTACAGTTTATATCAAAAGCTATAAAAAAAAATGGGTAAGTTTTTTCCTTTTTCTTCTTCTTGCATTTAAAGACAAAGCTGCAAATAAAAATCTATTACTAAAATTTTCCAATTGTTAAAAAAGAAACGAATTTATTTTCATTTCCTTTCAATTACTTATTTTTTTTGTTTTTTTGCTTTTGATTTGTTCACGTTGAAGTTTGGTTTTAAATTTTTTGTTCTAGTGTCAACTTGCGGCATAACTCACGCTGTGTATGCACTGTTGTTGTTGTTGTTGTCTTGTTACAAGTACCAATTAAAGTCCTTGAGATATATGTTGAGTAAATCGTTTAGATATACTTATTTCATGCTGTCATCAAGGAAAGTTCTAGAGTTTGTAGTTAAGTAAGTTTGAACTTTTGTTTGAGATTATAAAATTATATAATTGTTCGCAAACAACTGGATGCGACCAATTTGTTCCATACTCGTAAATGGCCTCACTTATTTTATAAGTCCACATTTTCTACTCAATTCACAGATTCTACACGTTCCACTCACGGTACATAAGTGTTCTACTCGCTCCATATGTTCTACTCACTCTGCACGTTCCTCCCTCTATTCACGTTCTACTCTTTCTTTGCTCGATCAACAATCTTTCTTTGCTCTTCTTATGTCGATATGAATTTCGTTATTCGTTGACTCTATCCACCATTTTCTTTGATGCCCCTTAATTTTCCATAAGAAAGAGTAAGGTGAATACTTTGACCCAGTCCAATTTACACCTCAATATCGAAAACAAAAAAATAACACACTGAAATATGTGTCCTTCAACTCAATATTAAATAATCTTTTCATATTATCAGCATATTTTCATATGTCATTACAAGTATGTAAAATAACAAAGTGTCAACTACTATTACATTAAGCTCGCGTATTTGTATGCGAATTTATGTGTTTATAAAGGGTGTTTTTTTTTAGAGGAGTGGTTGTCAATCTGGCCATACTTTTTTTCGGAGTTGGTCTTTTTGACAGCTGTCACTTGATTTATGCTCAGTTTGGTTTGTCATTTCATAATCAATAGACTCACTCCTGAACAACGTTTGCAAATTGTGCAAATTTATTACCAAAACGAGATGGCCACCGATCCCGATTTTCACAAGAACATTTTGTTCAGCGATGAAGCTCACTTTTGGTTGAATGGCTATGTTAATAAGCAAAATTGTCGCATTTAGAGTGATCATAATTCACAAGCCATTGTTGAGACGCCGTTACATCCTCAAAAAGTCTTTGTTTGGTGTGGTCTATGAGCAGAGGGAATCATTGGTCCATATTTCTTCAAAGATGAAGCCGGTCATAATGTCACAATGTAACAGTCAATGGGGAACGCTATAGAGCCATGATTAATGACTTTTTCGTGCCTGAATTGTGAATTGGAGGATGTTGATGTGGACGACCTTTGGTTCTAACAAGATGGCGCTACAGCCAACGAAACTAGCACAATCAATATATTGAAGGAAATTTTTCGTGAGCGCATTATCTCGCGTCATGGGCCTGTAGCGTGGCCTCCAAGATCGTGCGATTTAACACCGCTGGACTATTTTTGTGTGGGGTTATATGAAGTCGCTTGTCTCAGCAGATAAGCCCGAGACGATTGACTCCTTGAAAGAGAATATTCGTCGCGTTATTACTGACATACGGCCCGGCCCCTATTGCTACAAAAAGTGGTCGAAAATTGGATCTCTCGGCTGGAGTTTATTCGAACCAGCCGCGGCGGCCACTTGCCAGCTAAATTCTTGGTCATAACATTAAATTATACTATATGCATTTGATTTCTTCTTAAAAACCACACTTCTAAAAAAAAACACCCTATATCAAATTTCTAATTAAAGTAAAGTGAATGTAAACAAACATTTCCATACACGAGCGCGCTCAACACACAAAAAAAACAAACGAAAAAAATCAATGCATTTGTAACACTAGCATTAATATTTGTGAAATGCATGGAATGAAAACAAAATAGATTGGAAGAAGAGAATGTAGTGCAACAATAATAACAAAAATAACAACAGTATGAATAGCAGAAATTGTTCAAAGCACACGCACATACGAGAAAAATCGAAAACTTTTTATGTATGTACATATGTATGTATGTATGGAGTGGGGAAAGGGTACAGATGGTCAAGCATTGGTGATGGTCAAGTGTGAAGTAGACAGAAAAAAAATAATAATAACCGGAGGACACACATTTATGTAGAGAAAGACATTAGCGCATCCAAAGAGGGGAGGATGCAGACGCAAGAAGGGTATGTGTTAAAAAAAAACTATTCTTCTTCTTCGACTTTCCGTTAAATTTCTGATATTATAGTATTTTCCCAGCCCTTATGATACTTGCGAAATGACCTGACATCAGTTCTCCTTTCCCCTGCTTCCTTTATTTCTAGATCCGCTAGTGATTGCGTGCATGTTTGTATGTAAGTGTGCGCATATAAAACACAATTACAGTGAACATAAGTAAAATACCATATACATTTTCACAACAACCCAGCGGAACTAACTATGAAAGTATCTGCATTCTTGTTTCTTTGTGCATACATAAATATGTTTAATGTTATAGTAAGCAGAGCTCCGTAGTAATGATTGCTTTGTGAATTAAATTCCTCTTCCATTATGTACAATTCCTTGGAATCAATGCATGTGTAACACTGGAATTGTAATTTTAAATTGCAATGGATGGCATTTTTTTTGTTTTCCTTATCGGCTCTCTCAGTTTTATCTTAAATAGGTGACTAGTCTTTTCCCATTTTTTCTTTCTCTTCTTTTGCCAATGTTAGAGCCGTCAAACTTCATACTAAACACTCTGTAACACAAAATTGGATCCACGTAAATTTGCACTTTTTTGGAGTCTAGTTTTACCCGAAAGAGTTAGTTAATAAACATTTTACATTAGAATGACAGTTTTGCTGGAAGTCGAATAATCTTTAGAGCTTTGCTTGTTTTGCTGGGAAGAGAGAGAATATGAAAGTAAGAAGTGCTATTGCTGTTGCTATAAACGAATGTAGCTGACCAGCAGCAGCAGCAGCAGCAACAGCAATAGTAGCAAGAAGTGAAACAGGAGCTCCATCGTTATCAACATCATTGTTGTTGTACTTTTTGTTGTTGTTGCTGTTGTAGTTCGTTATTGGTAATAGCGATGGCAGCATATGTTTTATGTTTATTCTACAAGATTGAATCTTTTGTGTTGCGGTGTAATAAACTAAACATACATACATACATACATACATACATACATACATACATATCTACAAATGTACCTTCTACCATATGTATAGTGCTAAAAAAAATTTTTTAAATAAAGCAAGCATTTTAAGTCGCGTGTGTGTGTTGTTCTTACATATGTGTGCATATTTGTGTATGGGGGTGTGTGTGTGTGTGTGAGTGTTCTATTGAAAAATGACTCTATTCATTTTTTCCCGCTCCATCGTGTATATTCAATATTGAATTTCCATTTCCTTGGACAATGGAAACCTCAAACCCAAACCAGAGACCAAACAACAGCAACAACAATAGCAATAACTGTAGCAATATCAACAACAATGGCTAGCAAAACAATTAAATTTGCATTTCAATGGAGAAGTCGAAGTGGAAGTAGAAGTGGAAGTGGAAGAGAAACAGATCCAACAAGCACCAGCTGAAGTAGCAATCACAGTAGCTCCATCTATTTTTAATAAGATATGCAAAATAAGTATTAAAGCTAAATAACTTGGCGGCAAATCTTAATGGTTTTAAAATATACATATGTATATGTATATCAAGCGCAGCGCTTGAATCATGAAGCTCTCGCTCAGCCAACATTACAAAAAAAAAATAAAATAAAATACAAAAAATATGAATCTACTTCGCTTTATTTACGTAAGTGTTAATAATAGCCCAAAATTGAATATTCGCATTTTTCTCTTTATTCCCTCGGATCTTTGTGCCATTATCGTCGCACATATTTATTTTATTTTTATACAATATTAGCCCGAGTTGTTACAGGGCTTTTAGTTAGTCTCTGGGGTGTATTTTGTGCACAAGGATCGGTTTATTGTATGTAGAAAGTGAGGTAGGGGCAGCGCAGGAAGAAGAAGAAGCATTAAAAAATGTTGATACGATCTTAATTTATCAACGGAAGGATATTGAAAATAGATTAAGTTTTATTATTGGCACATGATGAGGATTACACGCAGCAATGTTTTTATGCTTTCACAGGCTGCCACACACTACTTCGCGCACACACACACTACTTCGCACATACACACACCATCTGTCTTCCTTACATTTCCACACTCTGGGTCACTGTTCGTTGCGCTCTCGCTCTCCTACACTCGCTCTCTTACACTCACTCTCTTTCTATTTATTTCTTTATATTTCGCATGGTTGTTGTTGCTCTTCTTGTTGTTTAAAGCAAGCAAGCAAGCAAGCAAGCAATCATTAATCATTATGGACATTGGGTTTAGTTTTTTTTTTTTTTTGTTTTTGGGAGAAAAGATAATTTATTGTTGAAGTGCGGTATGAACTAGGAGCATATTGATGATGTTTCAACAATTTTGTGCAGTTATATTATTTATTTATTTTTTTTTGTAACTTATATTTTTTGGGTTCTTCTATTTTTTCTCCAAAGCGGCAGCCGTATTATGTATTCGTGCACGTGTAAGTTGCGGCCAAGTGACAGAGAGGAAGAGAGCAATAGTTTCTGTGTTATTCTATATTTCATTTATGAATCTATGCACGCAAGTGTGAGTTTAGGTTATTAGAAATAATTACTCAAAAATGTATAATTATCTATTATTACGCGCGAAAAGTAAATGTCTTATGTTCAGATGAATTAGTGTTGAGAGAGAGCAGAGTAGTAAAAGAGGGTGGAGAGGTTTGAGGGTGGAAAGGTGGAGTTAGTTGTTTGGTGACAGAATAGAGATTAAAAAGTCTCTTCAGAGCTCTTGCAGCATATACCATATAATCATTTTTAACATTATATGTCTCAGGGCCTAGAGTAACAAGTCGATTTAACCTCACAGAGGAAAAGTAAAAGAGGAAAGGATATAAGTACAGGGTGTTTTTTTTTAGAAGTGTGGTTTTCAAGAAGAAATAAAACGAATATAACTTAATGTTATGGCTAAGAATTTAGCTTTATTATCAAGATAAGGATTTGCCATTATGTTTTAAAAACGATTTCGGGCAAGTGGCCGCCGCGGCTGGTTCGAATAAATTCCAGCCGAGAGATCCAATTTTCCACCACTTTTTGTAGCAATTGGGGCCGGGCCGTATGTCAGTAATAACGCGACGAATATTCTCTTTCAAGGAGTCAATCGTCTCGGGCTTATCTGCTGAGACAAGCGACTTCATATAACCCCACACAAAAATAGTCCAGCGGTGTTAAATCGCACGATCTTGGAGGCCACGCTACAGGCCCATGACGCGAGATAATGCGCTCACGAAAAATTTCCTTCAATAAATTGATTGTGCTAGTTTCGTTGGCTGTAGCGCCATCTTGTTAGAACCAAAGGTCGTCCACATCAACATCCTCCAATTCACAATTCAGGCACGAAAAAGTCATTAATCATGGCTCTATAGCGTTCCCCATTGACTGCATCATAATGACCGGCTTCATCTTTGAAGAAATATGATTCCCAATGATTCCCTCTGCCCATAGAGCACACCAAACAGTGACTTTTTGAGGATGTAACGATGTAACGGCGTCTCAACAATGGCTTGTGGATTATGATCGCTCCAAATACGAAAATTTTGCTTATTAACATAGCCATTCAACCAAAAAGGAGCTTCATCGCTTAACAAAATTTTCTTGAGAAAATCGGGATCGATGGCCATCTCGTTTTGGTAATAAATTTGCACGATTTGCAAACGTTGTTCAGGAGTAAGTCTATTGATTATGAAATGGCGAACCAAACTGGGCATAAATCAAGTAACAGCTGTCAGAAAGACCAACTCCGCAAAAAGTATTGCCAGATTGAAAACCAGATTAGACAGTGATAACTTTTTGGAAAAGTTTATAAATGTTATTCTGAAAGTTGCAGATATTTAAGATGGGTCAATTACTTATTTTTCTTATGTATTGTTCTCAGTGTTTTTGGTAATTATAAACACTCTACTATGATGAAACATATTTCTATGAATATTCATTCTACCTCATTCTACCTTTTCACTGGAGCAATACCCCTCCCCCATTCTTAAGTGCTCACCCTTAGTTTAGGCAACTGCAAACTTATGTATAATTATTTTCCTCTCTCTCCCTCTCAGTCTTCTTCTATACAAAATTAAATAATAAATAAAGATTTTTTAATCGTTGGCTTTTTCGGTGCTACATAAGTTGAGTATTCTTTAAGTTCTCTTTAAGTATTCTTTTAAATACAATGTTCCATAGTAAATTATATTGACCCAATTCCGAACCAAAAATATTCAGTAAAACTAAAAGCTGCAATCTGAAAGTTTCAACTGCACAATATTCGCTATGTGTAAAAAGGAAAAGTAACTAGTGAGAAATTTGCATGTTTGGCGAATTGTGGACCTACGTACAAAAAGAAACATGCAAATATAAATACAAATAACATTTTTTTACACATACTACATTGAAAATGTTGTCAGTGGAAATTCAAATGACTTTTATTTTTGATACAATATTTGCAACTTGCTACTCTAAAAGCTAATATTCAAAAACAAGCTAAAGAAAAAAAAGCAAATATACGATGAACATCAAAATGTATAAAATTTTTGTGACAACGATAACTGGGCAGAAAAGTGAAGGACAATTTGCTATAGTGAATGTATGGTAGCACACATGCATATGTGTATTTGTGCTTGGATGTAAATATGTGCTGTGTGTGTGTGCGGCCACATGGTGTTAGTGCTCTCTACAACAACGGCAACAACAATAACAACAGTAGCAGCAGCTCGGGTGTTGGACGAAAATACACATACAGCAGAGCATTAATAAATATTTGATTAGAAAACCAAATATCAAGTGAGAGTGAGAGACAGAGAGAGAGAGAGAGAGCGAGTCTATTTGTCTGAACATGTAGGTAGGTAGGTAGGTATGTATGTATGTGTGCGTGTGTGTGTGTTTGCGTAATTCATATGTGAAATTTGAAAATTCCCCATGCTGCATACAAATGTTGCATGTGTTTGAAATAAACAAACACAACTAACCCAAAAATTTACATACTAACACACAAACAAAAAATAATTATGTAAAAACAATAAAAATAATTTTTCTTTAATTCAATGCACATTTGCATAAAGCTTTCTAGATTGGAAAAAAGTTAAATTGCAAAATTACTGTGAGGCTAATTTGTAATGGGTTACTATCAAATATTTGAATTCAGTTTTACAAAACTGATATCAACATTTTTTAATTGAGTGTAGACATAGTTTGTGTGTGCTATATATCAGATATGAATTTCTTTATGTGCTGTGTATAAATTGTAGTGGTGTATATCCTCTCTGAAAATAATTATTACCCTGTTGTTGCTGTAAAGTCTTCTCACCACTCTCACTCTGACTCTCTCTCACCAACACCACGACCACCACACCAAGGGCAACATTGACAGTAGCATTAACCTGACATCAGTTCATCATCATTGCTTGTGTCACACATAACAATGATGTAGTTGCTGCCACTGCCGTTGCTGTTGCTGTTGCTGTTGCTCCCTCACCGACTTACTGCAGTTGTTGCATTTGCCGTTGTTCCTGCTAACAATGCGCAATGTGCTTTACTCGGTAAATTTATTTTAGCTACCATTTTTACTTTTGATATGCTATTTTCATTTTCCATTTTATTTATTTCCCCCCCCCCCCACCCCCCCCTTTTGTACTGATATTTCTGCAAATTCAGCAAAATTCAGCATATTCAAATTGTGCATGTTTGCGTTACGTTATAGTCGTGGCGATAGTTGGTAATGGGTGGCGAAAGACAAGGGGACAGACATGTGTAACATTCCGAATATGTTGTCAATAACGAATAAAACATAAATTTCTATTTACAAAAATGTTGTACAATAATATGCCAGAAATTCAACAATGTTCACCCACGAGCACATATACTCGTAAATTGACAGTTGATTTCGTTCTGATGTTCAGAACGAAAAAAAATAGTGATGGATCTTGAATGTTAATTTTACGGAGGAGGAGGAGACACGGAACGGATTTTGGAAAGCATAATTACTTATTTTGAAAGCAAAAATCAGCCAAATTCCAAAATTCAATTAGAAGCCAAACCAGAATAAAATTTCCACATACCATAAAGAAATGGATTATGTCAGGTCAAAGCTTACGCCAAAGTAAGACTTAAATTCGGACCAGTATTAAAAAGAAATAAATATCGAAATAAAAGTACAAGTATAACACGCACAACATGAGTGGATGCGAAAAGCTCGGCCTAGGCCTTCCATGGGCTGTTGTGCCATTAAAAGTAAGTAAAGTAAAGTAAAAGTACTCACACCAAACTTCGAGTTCAAATTTCTAACAAATCTCGTACCAAAATTCAGACCAGAAATCATACTCAAAATTCACACCAACTTTCAAAACAAATCTCAGATCAAAATTCCAACAAAAACGATATGCAGAACAAACCGACATAACTTTAGACCAAACTTCAGATCAAAAATTCGAACCAAACTTTAAAACAAAACTCAGACCAAAACTCAGAGCCAAGTTTGAAGCAAACTTCAGACCTAATATCGGACCAAATCTTAGACTACAACTCAGACCTATGCTTAAATTTTAACCAATATTCAAACGAAATTCAAACCAAAACGCAGACAAAGCTTGGAACATTTGAGATCAAAATTAAATTCAAAACTCAGAACTAAATTGTATTAAAATTTAGAGTGAAACTTGGCTCAGAAATTTTACTGAAACTGAACGTACCGAAAAGTTTTCTTCTGATTGAACATAAGAGGAAACCCAGTACTGAACTAATTTAATATCAACAAACTCCGAATGGGTCTTGAATTGGGTCCCGGATTTTGTATTATAGTTTTTATTTTTAATAACATTTCAGCCAAGTTGATTAAAAGCTCACATCAAAGTTTTCATTATAAAGGAAAAAAAAAAATAATGTAAAATTAAAAGCTTTAAAGTTTTGACTAAAATTATTCGTAAAATATTTACATGTGGCACCAATACAAAACAGTCTAGTTCCCAAATTTTTGATTAATCGAAAAAAATTTCAATAGATAAAATATCGATGCAAAAAGCACAGGCCTGTTCTCAACAATTAATTGACATTAATTAATTAATTAATTGAAGTTGGGAAGTCGGGGGATCCCTCAAAGCAATTGTGATTGTTTTTTTGAATGATTTTACATTTTATATTAAATGTTCCTATTCTTAGATAGTCATAGACTTTTTTATATACCGCCAGTATCACGGGAAGCATTTTATTTATTTGTTTTTATTTTTCAACAAAATTCCCAAAGTCAATCTAAATATGGTGTAAGTAATACATTTTTCACTCTATAAGTCCCTCATCCTTCCCGTCCTAATGTATGGTGCAGAGACGTGGACATTGACCATCAATGATGAGAGGCTGTTAGGCTGTTAGGAGCGTTCGAGAGGAAGATACTCCGTAAGATCTACGGTCCAGTATGCGTGGATGACGTGTATCGAATAAGATGGAACGATAAGCTGTATGAGCTGTAAGCCGACTCTGACATAGTAAAGCGTATAAAAATCCAGCGGCTTCGCTGGCTGGGTCATGTTGAGCGAATGGGAGAAAGCGCTCCAGCTAGAAGGGTGTTTTATTCGAACCACGGTGGAGGAACACCCAGAAGGGGGCGTCCTAATCTCCGTTGGAAAGACCAGGTGCAGGGCAACCTGACTGCACTTGGCCTTATCAACTGGCGCCAGCGCGCGCATAGCAGAGGCGACTGGCGAAGCTTTGTAGAGGCGGCCAAGACCGATCATCGGTTGTAGTAGCCAGTTAAGTAAATAAGTAAGTAATAAATTTTTTCAGATTTTCGAACATTTTTGACTTTAAGTCCTTCAAGCCTTTATAATGCCGAAGCATTATTATGAAAGTTTGAGAAGTTGAGTTCACTATACGATATGATAAAATGTACTCAAGACTACTGTTCTTGTGTTTATTACAGCCGTTTGGGTGACGACTGTCTAGAGGCCTTCTGCAGACTTGGAGAGTTAATTGTTGTCCATATCGATTATTAACACTTTCTCTCTCATTAGGTTTCATTTAGAAAAGATGAAGCACAGAAATTGAGTAAACTTTGTAAAAGAGAGAGAGTGGCATCGATTTTTAAAAGAGCGTAGAAACTTCATGTAAAAACGAAACAGCCCACCGGATGGTACTCGTTTGTTGAATCCGTCTTAAGCTACCTTCATAAATATGATTGGGTTTCTCTCTCCAGCAGAGAGAAATAGAGAGAGAGAAAAAAATATCATATACAAAAACAATAGATTCAATAGGCGGCACTTGGTCGATGGACCGAGTGTGGCCATATTTTGTTCTCCCAGAAATAATCTCAAATCGTAGCAGGATAGTATTTCTCACCAGTTTAATGTAAATTCATAAAATTTTGAAATGTACCAAATATTTTCAATATAAAAAAATAATACCAATTTTGGTTCAGTAAAAGAATTTGAATATTTCGATGAATTTAAAAAATATTGGTTTATTTTTCGGAATTTAAAATTTTAATTTTTCCAACTTTTGCATACTAATTTAATGTTGCTCGTCACGGTAAGCGACAAAAATATTCACATTTTACATATTACGTAGTTATGCCATTAAATATTATGCAAATTACTCTAATAAAGTTTCAATAAATGATTTTTACTAGGGCACTACATTTAGGTAATTAACAATATTCTCATTAGTAACAAAATAGATATAATAAGCCTTTTAAAAAATGTATGCTAGATAATTGAATTTCCATAAAACTGAAATGAAATTCTGTGTACTGATGGCAACGAGCGTTGGAGTTGTGCTGAAATTATGATATTTTGAATTGGGAAATTTGTTTACTAATGGAAACTAAAATTATGTTTAACTCTTAGCGTGGGAAAATTTGCATTCAAGCGCCTTTAAATGAAAAGTACTGCTATTTGTCCTCAGGCGAATTTTGGGGGCCACTTGCAGTTGTACGAGTCTGAATGTAGGAGCTTGTTAATAATTCATTAATCAACACAACACTGGCGTGGCAGTTAATTAAAAAATTTTAAAAACGATTTTTTTTTTTTATATTGAATTAGCTTCAAATATTTAAATTATTTAGCAAAAATCTTTACCTACCAATATCAAATTACACTCCAAAAAAAAAAAACAACAAAATAATCACTAGAATTTTTTTTAGCAAATAGAAATAAAAAATTAATAACGGAAACTGGAGTAAAACATAAAACCTTAAAGCTAAATCCATTGATTAATCTAAACCAAAATAAATTGTATCTAGCACATTTTGGTTAAATATGGGCTAGTACAATCTAATTTTTCCTCCCTGGTTTTCTCTTCAGCGAAAGAGATGTCATTATTAGCAAAGAGCACTTGAGATTTACATAACTGACAGATCCAACGTCAGGCTCGAGATATTTAATTTGAATGTGTGGGAGTTGACTACATACATACAATACAAGCACAGACGTCGACGTCGGCTCTCTCAGTTTAATTCTCATGTGTTCTGCGGCAGTGCTGATATTTTACGGGTACAATTGTGCATTTACTTTGATCTTCAGAATACTTCGGGCACTACCGAAGTATTCTAGGATTATTTAGGAGTTTTGAAACCATTTGCTGAATGTCCTGTGTCTTATGTGAGTGGTTAGAGCCCATTTCTCATCGAAAGTTTCTACAAGTTCATACATATTTTCTTACTCTCTCCATAGAAATATTTACACATACATGTGTAAAATACCAACTCACTTCACTTTTCTCTTAACTTGTCTGCTTCGAAGAGCACTGCCCTTGTTACGAGTAGTTGAAGTGCACCTTCCTAATCTATAGTACTTATAATTTTCTGAACAAATTTCTCAGATGCTTGAATGAATGTGGATTTCAATATTCAAACCCCGCTTGAGAGCTTATCACTTTAAATAACTTTCTCTCTAAATAATGAATAGAAAATATGAAACTTTTACATAATTAAATTTTGTTTTTCTCTGCACTTAGCGGCAATTTTTCAATTTTGCATTTTCGCAATGATGTCAAGAACATACATACCTCCCTGAGTAGCAATTTAAAGTGCGAATACTATCTCCTTTATTTTTTTTCCATCATTCATAATCTTCTTCTGCTTCTTGTTGTTGTTGTTGTTATTGTTTTTATTGAAGTATTCACTGCTGGTTGGTTGGTAACTGGTGTTATATTTACGGACTCAGTCACTCATTGGCGCAGTAAATAAAACTCATTAAACGCAAATAAACTCATTAACATTACCGGAGGCAATCACAACGCAGAACACACACACACAGACACACACGGGCACTCTTGTACTCCAAAAAGAGATACACAAACATGCTACATTAAGTGATAAAAAAATATTTACTACATATACAATAGCCTACGAAATAAAAGAGAGAGAATAGGAAGGAGACAGCTGCTATGCGAATGTGTTGCTTACTGTTACTGCTACTTGGTAGCTCAATTACTGATTGTTGGCTTCATTCACTTTGCTCTCTGCTCAGCTTTCTCGCATCTAAAATTGCAATCCCTAGACGTTAATTATCTCCTTGGCCTACATACCAAAGTGGCAATATTAGAAAGGCTATTAAAGCGTTTTTGATAACGTTAACACGCAGGCAAGACAAGTAAGAGCAGTGGCAGTGGCAGTGGCAGTTGAAAGAGCATAACCAGTGGTGGGGGTGGTGGCGGTGCTGGAGAGTATATTGTGTATGTAAGTATATAAGAATGATAGTGGAAACATGGTAGCAAAACCTAATTTACTCGGACACTTTCTCTTTCAAATCTCTCCTTCTCCTTTACTTGGTTTTCTTTCTCCCTTCTGCTTAGTGGTGCTGTATATTACAGGCAAATAAAGTATGTTGGTAGTTGTTGTAGATGTTAATGCTATTTCCTACTGCCTCATTGTCTATTGTTATCATCAATTCAGCCTCAATTGTATTGCCGCCGCAAGCAACGCAACGCTACTCAACTCTCAACTGCTGTACTCGTTAGTTGCTCATGTTTTGTTATTGTTCTAGTTGTTGCTGTTAATTTGTTGCAATTTTCTGACCAAGTGAGCGCGCGCTGATTGACAATTACTTTAGCTTTTTGTTTTGCTGTTGTTGTTTTTGTTGTTGCGCTTGTGATTGGCAAACGTACATAATGAAGTCATTAAGTTTACTTCATTGTAGTTAATGTAGACACAACTGGTAAATATTTGCCAATATATGCGGAAGGTCGTCTATTTGTTGATATTTATTTTTGTTTTTATTTGTTATTGTACTTATTTTCATTTTTAGTTCAATTAAGACAAGGCCGTTTAAAAGTGGGGGGAACGAGAGTTGAAAGTGAAACGATGGGAGTGAAAGAAGACAGTGTGGAATAGAAACAGTATGGAAAGAAATTAGACAAGCCATTTATTTTCAATAGAGATGAGCAGATGAGCACCTCAGTTGACGCATACATCTGCGCGGGCAAGAATATGCTAGGTGAGGGGCACAAATTACAAAGCGAGCGAAATCAATGACGATTAGTGGGAGGGGAGAAGTTTCTGGTAAAAAAGAGCAATTGTTTTCTCATTTGAGCGTAACAGCATAGATCACATGAGATGAGACTGAGGGAGGGTATATTCTAGGAGAAACACTAGAATATAGTGCATGCGAGAGAGCAGTGGAGTCTGCTGATGCTCTCTTCTGCTCTACTCTCACAACACCAGCAGGAACATTTCTCATGTATTGTAATCAAAAAGTCTTCCAGAGAAATCTTATACAGGTGCTTTTCTCTCAAATGTTTTTAATTATATTGTCACTTGAATGCGCTGATGCTCTCTTCTGCTCTACTCTCACAACACCAGCAGGAACATTTCACAGGTATTGTAATCAAAAAGTCTTCCAGAGAAATCTTATACAGGTGCTTTTCTCTCAAATGTTTTTAATTATATTGGTACTTGAATGTGCTGATGCTCTCTTCTGCTCTACTCTCACAACACCAGCAGGAACATTTCACAGGTATTGTTAGAGTCTTCCAGAGAAATCTTTTACAGGTGCTTTTCTCTCAAATGTTTTTAATTATATTGGCACTTGAATGAGCTGATGCTCTCTTCTGCTCTACTCTCACAACACCAGCAGGAACATTTCACAGGTGTTGTTAGAGTCTTCCAGAGAATTCTTTTACAGGTGCTTTTCTCTCAAATGTTTTTAATAATATTGGCTTATATTTACAACGAGGGAAATTTTTCCCTAATTTTATCGTTGGGCCCGAATGTGCAATTAGCAGCTGAAAAGATTGGTGAAGAAACTGAAATGAACTATTAAGGAAGCTTGACATTAAATCAGTACCAACCAGGACTCAATACATTTTTTTTACAAAAGTATTTAGGCAATAAAGAAATATATTTACAAAGTTTTCAATTGAAAATAAATGTTTATGTACAAATCAAACGTACAATTTAGTTACTGCTACATACGATACATTCAGGGTACATAAAGATTAAAAAAAAATCTAAACGAAATAAAAGCGTAATGCATTTTATGTCGCAAAGAAAAAGAAGAGAAGAAACATAATAGCCAGAACATAAACCGAAAATTGGCAAAATGAATTTTCGCTGTCATTTTCAAGGGTTAATATTCTTTGCCTCTTATAGTTGTTGTTTGGTTATTGTTATTGCACAAACACACAAAAAGAAATACAAGAACGACATACACGCACACGCACACACACACTCACACTCACACTCACACTCACAACACATTGATAAGTCATAAAAGTTAGCATCAAGGATATATCGTGTATGTGTTTCTGCGCACATTCATGTGTACGAGTATGTGAGTGTGTGTGTATGTTTCCATATATGATACATTTACTTTATGACTTTATGTGCTGTAGTGATGTTGGCGACAAGAACATTTTTTAAATTTTTACGACATTCCTTTCTCTCTTTGTTTTCTTCTTCTCGTTGGTTTATTGTTCCTTCGTGGGATTATCGGTGGTGCAGGAGGTGGACCAAGCGGAAAAGCGTGAGAGCTGGCTTGAGATTGATGCACGCGTTCCGAGGATACAATTTTAGACGAAACTGTTTGTGAACGCTTTTTTTGTTTGTTGTTTTTTATGTTTATTAGCTGGAAACGAAATGAAGTGTTACACAAAACGTCGATGGAATGACAAACTATATAATACGTCAGTGATTTTTATGTTAATTTTTCTTGATCATTTTCAATGCTTGCGTGTACATGCTTGCGATGAGAACATCATTGAAATACGTACATACTCACTAAATATGTAGTGACTGTTGCCATGGTAGAAAACGAATTTAAATTTTAAGTATATCGTTATATTTTAGCTTTAAATCAGATAATAAAGGGTGATTTTTGTAAGAGTTTAGTTTTTGAAAATGAAAAAGAAACACAGAAATTTTACAAAAGTGAATGACAATTTTATTTGGATCGATAACTCAACTTTTGCCATTTACTTTTTAAAGATAATTTCACTTAAGTGGTCCATTCTGAAGGTCAAATTTTGGCACATTTTGCACACATTTCGGTCAGAATTTCACCAATGACGCATTCAATGTTGGCTTCCAAAGCAGTAATCGTATCTAGACGAGAGACTTAACATAGCCCCACAAAAAATATTCTAACGGGGTCAAATCACACGATCTTGGTGGCCAATTGGCTACACCAAAACGTAAGATTAACTGCTCACCAAATTTACTTCTCAATTGATGCATGGTTTCGCGTGGAGTGTGGCATGAGGCACCGTAACGTTGCGGCCTTCATTGTCTATGAAGAAGTACGGCCCACTGAATCCGCCTGACTATAAATCGCACCAAGTACTGCACTTTTCGGTAGCAGATGCATTGGTAGCTGCTGAATTGCCTCTAGCTGGTCTTCACTCCAAATACGGCAATTCTGCTCATTCACGTATCCATTGAGCCAAAAATGAGCCTCGTCGCTAAATGGACGCAGCTTGCGAAACACTTTTTTCACAGCGCACGAATTTTGATAATAAATTTCAATAATTTGCAAACATTGTTCAGGCGTAAGTCTCAGGCGTATTCATAATGAAATGGCAAACCAAACTGAGCATAAATCAAGTGACAAAAAAGCTGTCAAAGAGACGAACTCCCAAAAAAGTATTGCCAGATTGAAAACCAGACTTCTAGAAGAAACATCCTTAATTTACTTATCAGTTAATTAGGGTAATTAAAGTTTTCTGATTTTAAAATAAGTATTTTTGATTTGAAACTGGATATAAAAGTGTATTGTGTGTAAAATAATTAGGTTAAAAGCTATCTAAATTTTTGAGCTATACTTGAATTAGACTATTTCAACCCATACAGTTTACAAATTTAGGCTGCAATTTGTGATTTTTTTTCATTCCGTTTTATTACATTTTCCCTGCAATAACAAGAAACTCTAAATTGCTTTGTATGTATATCGCTGACATAATTTGCAAAAGCACTAAATTAAAAATGTTTGAAAATCACTAAAACTGAAAATATTAGAGTTTTATAATCTTTTTCACTTCTACTGATTATTTGAAAAATGCTTGATAGAGATTTTGTGAATTAAGGCATCGATATGTAGGTATGCAGCTGTAGTCATAAACGTGGCAAATTCTGATTCACAAACGGACTCTGAGTGGATATGAATTTCCAAATTTTCCTCTTTCTCTTTGATTCACTGAAGATATTGAGCCTGGCCACACTTGAGATTTTGTGCTGCTTAAAACCGTACTTCTTAGGCGAGAAGGGGGAACAGTGTGTGTAATCTTTTATGTCAGGCAGTGACCTGATGCAAGGAGACTAAAGAGCTGCATGCGTAATTAGTAACGTGTGGCCGGGCTCATTTAAAAAATTGTATTGCATTTCGATGAAATAAACTTAAAGCAAACAAATCCGAATTCTTTCTTATACTAAGTATAATATCACTTTTAATTGGTTTTACACATGAATGAAAATACCTGAAAGCAAGCAGCGAATTCAGATCAAAAACTTCAAATTACGCAAACTTTTCCCCACAAAATAACTGAGACACAGCATGACGCTATTTTTGAACTTTAACTCATTACAGACGTTAAAAAGCAATGAAGAAGAATAAAACAAGGAACGAGTTTATGGAAAAAAAGCAAAGAAAGCAAAAATAAAACTAAAACTAAATAAAGAGCTTGATCGTGGCATGTCCTCAAGCGTTGGTGGGTGACACAATTTCATCGTATCGTCGTCGCTGTGAACAAATGCGTGTGTATGTTTGTGTGGGTGTGAGCTTTTTTTGCGTTTCGTTTTTGCCGTTTACCTCAGTTTTCCTTAGAGCACACATTTTTGTCATTATGCTGTGATGCTTTATAGTTTGCTTCACCATGTGCTTTTTTCCTTCTTCTGATATTTATACATATGCTCACACACACTTATACATATATAACATATATACCTTAATACATATTTTTATTCATCTGTTTTTTTTTTTATTCTCTAACTGTATTACCTACCTACAAATACTACCTATATACTCGTATACTATGTATGTTAGTATGTACAACTATAAAAAACTCACATGTATTTATGTGTGTGTGTGTAAATATGAGCTCGCGTATTTCTCATTACTCTTCATCTGTCTCTTTTTTTTGTGTGCATACCGTTGTTGTTTTTCTTCGCGTGCTTTATTTCATTTGAAATGCCGCCAGCAGGGGGTTAAGAACCTTTTTGAACTTTTAAGTGTTTGTTTTTGTATGGAGGTGTTGTGTTGATGTTGATGTTGATTCTCTTGCTGGCTGTTACTGCTCCATTCTGTTGTTGTTTTGGTTTTCACTACTACAACAACTACTACTACGACTATGCATTACTCTTCAAATTGTTGTTGTTTGCAGTACTAGAGGTGCATAAGTGTGTATGAATATGTACGTGTTTATATGAAAGATGAACTGCGGCGCGTCATCATCATCTCTTGTATAATTGTTAAGTTTTGTGGTTCGGTTTTTTCTCATTTCGTTCCTATTCTTTTGTTTTTGTTCTCAGCGCTCAGAGTTATTCTCTTTTTGCTTGCTGTTGTTCTGTTTTCCTCTGTTTACTTAAGTGTTCTTTGCAATTTCTCACAATATTTTTGTAATTTATGCACAGTGTTGGTGTAGTTGTTTTTTTTTTTTTGTTGTGTTTGTACTTGTTGTTTCTGTGAATAATGCGTGTTAATGAGTGTTGAGTACTCTTCATGTGGAATTGCACTCACCAACACACAGACATAAATACGTAGGTACATACTTAATACCGAAAAAGGAGAGTAAAGAAAAGTGAACAATTTATTTAAATTTTTGCCTCTGACAAAAATAAAGTCTCTATAATGCAAATATCTTCTTACAATGTTATAAAACTTTCTTAAAATCAATTTTATTTATTTAAAAAAAAAAATTGTTTTTGAGAAAAAAGTTTAAAATGAGTTAAAAAATTATATCATGCAATAATTGAGTTGCAGATGGAATTCTCAGAGAGCTAAAACACTGTACATGGGCACTCTTAAAAACTGTCTTTTTGCTTTTGCTAAGCGAGGTTGTTATTTGACTTAAATGGTTTTTACTTATGAGCCAAACTCACTTAACTGAATTTCAGTGTTCGTGTCGATATTTTTATTATTTAAGTTATACAGCTTAATTAAATGTCTATTTCACCAATTACTTTACTAGTTTATTAACTAGATTGCTTGTTGACTCACTAATGAGTTATTAATTGACAACCCCGGAGACCTGGCGAATGTGTAGTATTCTGGAGTTACCCAGTTATCTCAGATTCGTTTATACATTTTGATAGATTTACTACCTTGTACACTAATTGATTAATTTTTAACTTGCCGATTCACATGCTGACTCATTTGCGACTTACTGACTGATTGACGGACTCACGAAATATTTTAGTGAGTGAGACACTGAGTGACTCACTAAATCTAGTTCATGGAATAATTTGTTAGATTAACTGACTCACTCTCTGAATCAAAATGAAAAATTACTGAGTACTTCTCTGTCAAGCTCGCGTAATAATTAGGTAGATTAATTAACTGACTGCCTGACTCATTGACAAACGAGTCAACAGATTTTGTCACGGGTTCACTAAATATCTTAATGGCTGATCCACTGAATGACTCACTAACTGCATAACTACCGCACTGATTCACTGACTGACTCACGGTATAATTCGTTTACTGTTTTGTTGCCTAGTTTGTCTGACTGACTCGCTGACTGATTCAGTCACTCACTTACGGATTCATTAACTGATTCATGGAATGATTGACTCAGTGTTTCCTTTACTTATTAACAGACTGATTCAATAACTATCTTTCTCTCCACGTCACTGCCCAATTGCACTAATTCCATTCGTAACTGAAACTGATCAGAACATGTTCGGCTTGTCTGATAAACACTTTTAAAATTTGGCTCGCATGCTCTTATCTTCAATTCTCTTTCTCTCTTTACATACATACAAATAATTAACTGAATAAGATCATGATCCCGCTCCTGCTACATATCTCTCTCTTCGAACTGGTTTTGTTTTACTTAAGCATGTGCCCAAAAATATTTTTTATTGTTAATATCTTCGCAATAATTTTCCACATAATAAAGTTTCCTCTTCATCTCTTCCATTCTTTTTCGAGGATCTGCATGGCTTCATTTTATTTTTTTTATTGCAAGGTAAAGAAAAAAAAATTCATCGAAAAATTAAAATAAAAGGAAAAAGCAGATACGTGGTAATTACCAGGAGAAGAGTCGCGCGTTCTGGGAAGGAAAAGGAAAATCTAAATGAAAATGCGGGAACTAAAAAAAATATGAGATTCTATTAAAATGGAGATAACAAACAAATTAAATTTCCAGATTGGATTTTTTTTGCACCCAAAAAAAAATTATATAAGGAAAAAATTAAATGAAGAAGAAAACAACAGAAAATTGAAGCTTATAAATTTTAAATATTATGCGCGCTTGACTTAAGAAAAAAAAATAGAATAACTGAAAAAGATGTGAAAGCTAAAAAAAGGAAAAGGAAAAAGAAAAAGGGAAAGCAATTGAAAAAAATATGAGAAAAAGTAAAGAAAAAATTATCAAAACAAAAGAAAACAACGTGAAAAAAAGTTAAGCTTCGCACAACAACAACAAAATATGCACAATAAAATAAACAATTATATTTTATTGCGTTTATGGGTTCACTTGCGAATGCACGCAATACTCGAGCGATTTCGTTCTCAAATAAGGAAAAACAACACACGAAAAACATGAGTCCTGTGAAAAGGATATTTTGTTGCTGCAGTCCACAACACCCGCTCGAGTTAGAGGCAAACGCTCGCAAGCAAGTCGTGCAAGCACACAGAGCTACCACGAAGCTCAGCTGCTAATAGCTTAAGAGAGAACGCTTAAAAATTGCTACTTTCATGTCTGCAAGGTGCGCGGAAAAAGGCATAAAAAATTTAAAATATGAATGAAATTAGTTCATGTTTTCTGTTCTTTTCTTTTTTCTATTGTTTTGTGCCTCTGTGTTTTTTCTCTCTCAGTGCAAAAAAATGTGTGAACCTGAAACCTAAATTAAAAAAAGAAAAACGAATAGAAAGAATTCATAATTATTTCCAAAATAGCCCTGCCACAAATGCAAGTGATGATGCTTGGGAAATATAGGATGGAAATGGGTTGGAGAGTGAGGAGGGGCGTATGAGTAACATTGGCATTGTTTAATCATTGAAGTTGTTAAATCTAAATCTCTAATCCAGAAAAGAGTTAAAATTTAGACGTGGTCATCAAATGCATCAAATGTAATCAAAACAAATAAGGATGTAGAGTCATACAATGAAAAATTGTCCAAAAACAATAACAAAAAAATAAACTAAATACGAGCTATCGAGAAAAATGAAATCTTTGCAGCAAACTTTAAAATAAGCAAATTGCAATAAAAAAACAAAAGCAAATAAAGAGAAGCACAAAAAAAAAACAAACCTAACAAGAGCAATTTGTCATTTCCCAAAAGGATATATGCCATTGTGGAGATACACTAACACAAACACACACCCACACACACATATACTACACATATTATTATATTGTATATGTAGTGTTCGTATTCATGTAGTATGTATGTAAGTAGCAGCAGTAAAAAACCAGAGGCAACAAACTATCCTAAACAATATTGTAAGCAATCATGCCAACTAAATATGTTTTACCCTATTTGGGAATTGTTATTTTCATACATGCACACAATCAGACAGACTCATTCTACTTATGTTTGTTTTTATTTTTCTATTTTTTACCATGTCAAGCACTAACGCCAATTCACTAACGCACACAAGCACACGCAAACACACACAACACTTGCATACATGCCGACATAGATATCAATGAAGCTGAACATATCGGTGGTGGCTTACCTAATACTGTCATGGATTGCTTTCATTTTTAACAATTTTTATTTTCTCTTTCCCACTAGATGTGATTGGTTACTTTCCTTGATTACTTTTGATTTAATTTCATCGTACTTGACTTTATTTAGCTTGCCACTTCAAATGATTTTGAATTCATTGAAATAAGATTCATCGGGCTTTGATGTCATCTCTAACTTCGTTTCGTTTGACATGGCATTCATAGACTTTTGAAAACCTGACTTTATCCGAGTTAATTTTCTTTGACTATGTCTGACTTGACTTCACTGGACTCCGACTCTATTTGACTTGGTTGCATCTGATATTATCTGTTCTGAATTGTTTTTATAGGTCTCAATTTCAACCGATCTGGGATCGTGTGACTCGGCTACTTCAGAATTTGATGCATCTGACTTGGTTTCTTCCGATTCAGTGACATTTGAATTGATTTCTTCCGACTCAGTTATGTATATCGGCTTTCATCTCATCTGCCTTGGTTTCAGCTGACTGGGTTAAATCTGACTGTGTTTCATCGGTCTGTACTATGCACATCTGACTTTATTACATTTAACTTGTCTTCAAATGTCTTGATTGGTTTCACCAGACTTGGCTTCAAATATTGATATGGTTTCAACCGACTTGTTTACGCCTGATTTGTTTTCTTCTGACTTTATATCTGGCCTTTTTCACATCTGAATTTTTTGACATCTGAATTAGACTTGAAATTGGTGTCATCAGACTTGATTTGATCTGGCTTGGTTGCATCTGACTTGTGTCCAGCTGACTTGGCTTCATCCGACTTACTTGGTATCACCTAACTTAGTTTCATCTGACTTGATATCATTTGACTTAGTTATATCGGACTTAGGTTCATCCTTATGCTTACATTTGGTTTGACTTAGATTCTTCTGACTTGATCAAATCAGACTTGGTTACATCTGACTAGGTTTCATCTGACTTGGTTACATCTGACTGGTTTACATATGACTTGGTTGCATCTGACTGTATCTAATTCTTATTTGAGTTCAGAAATGATCAAAGGTGAAAATATCGAGTGACTCCACCTTATACTCACTTAGTACAATTTCCACTATCCCTAAAACTACGATTTGTTCCGGCAAAGTGGCTGGGGGCATGGAGGGCGTACATATGTACATATATATAAAATACTCGCTCTACATTCTTCCAAGGAATCACTTTCAATTTGCATATCTTTGCAACTATTTTATTGCTGCTTCGACCATTTGCTGCTGTTTGCATCCAACTACATTCTCCCCTTCTCCTTCCCACCTAATTTCCATTCATTCATGCTCATTTCTTTTATTTCTTCTATTATTGTGGTTTCAGTTTCGATAAATAAATAACCTCACACACGCCCGGAAAAAAACTAGCAAGCAACAAAATGACAGCTAACCGCAAGGGATTTATTTCGAGCTAAAATGGTTCGCACTCACACTCAGAGGCAACTCAACGCTGAGGACTCGTTAGAGAAATCTTTTTCGTGCATTTTAAGTGCAAAATTTGGTTTGAGTTTCTTCTTTTATTCGGGGTCACAAGCGGGGTTACAACTGATGTTGATATGTTGAGGTTTGAATTCTTCTTACTTTTGGGATGACTTCTTCTTTCAACGAATACGAAAGAATTTTCTTTTCTTATCTTATGTAGTATGTGTATACTTGAAATTGCTTAAGTCATTGTCCGTTTGTGTCCAGCTTTTCTCTTTATAGCCAAGTCGTTTATGCTTTTTACAATGGTGCCCAATGTAGGAGCTGAACGGACGGACGGGAGAAGAAGCAGCATAGTGCGTTAGTTTCAGGATGAAGTGGACAACGACGACGTGTTGTTTTGCTTACAGGCTGAAAACAATCACTTTTAATTAAGATTCATTACGGTTTTCATTATGCATAAGATAAAGTAGGTAGTATTTTGTATGTTTTTCTTGAGGGTATGCTGCTTGAGTAGAGAAAGAAGATGCGGACTTGTGAGCGAGAGCATGAGTTTTTTAAAATAGTTACCCCAAAGGGTTTAAAATTCAAGTGCATGTGCTTGAAAAGTTGAATATTTATTATCAAATCTATTTCAGCAATTTTTTACTGGTCGCTTTCAATTTCAGTGCCGTAGCAAATGTGAAAATATTTTCCTTGGGCATGTATTTCTATACAAAAACATTATTTTAGATTACAATCATTCATAGTTGCATTCACTTATAGGGCCATTTTACGAAGAGCCCTAGGCAAATTGCCGAGGTTGTTAAATTTGCTTCGGAATCTATATTAGTTACAACAGATTTTATTAGTCAGTTTTTGATAAATCTGGTTAGGTTACATCTGACTTTATACCATTTGACTTGGTTACATCTGACTTTTTGTTCATCTGATGTGGTTTTACCTGACTTAGTTTCATCTGACTTGGTTACATCAGACTTGGTTATATGAGACTTGGTTATATCAGACTTGGTTATATCAAACTTGATTACATCGGACTTGGTTACATGAGACTTGGTTACATGGGACTTCGTTATATCAGACACAAAAATATCAGAGTTGGTTACATCAGACTTGGTTACATCAGACTTGATTACATCAGACTTGATTACATCAGACTTGGTTACATGAGACTTGGTTACATCAGACTTGATTACATGAGACTTGATTACATCAGACTTGGTTACATGAGACTTGGTTACATCAGACTTGATTACATGAGACTTGATTACATGAGACTTAGTTACATGAAACTTGGTTACATGAGACTTGGCTATATCAGACTTGGTTACATCAGACTTGGTTAAATCAGACTTGGTTTCTTTTGACTTGGTAAAATCAGACTTGGTTTCTTTTGACTTTCTCTATATTTGACATATTTTTCCATCTTATTTAATTTTTTCTGACTTTATTTTATCAGACTTTTTTGCCATCAGACTGGCTCACATCTGACCTGGTTTTATCAGACTCGCTTCTATCTGGTTAAATTTATTGGTATTGCAGTCTCCTCCTGAACTGAAGCGCCCCTGCCAAATTTCCAAGTTATGCACTCAATTGAGTCGATACGCCACTGTTTCACAGATTTATTGTTTTAATTTGAAAAGGTTTATGCATGCCTTCTTCGACTTTTTTTTTTTTTTTTTTTTTTTATATTATAGTTTTGTTTTAAGCTGAGATTTTATTCATTTATGTACTTTTTTCAATAGCATTTTTGCCATTCTTTCAAAACCACCATCGCCAAAAACTACCAGCTGCGTTTCTGAAGTTTCTGAAGACGAGCACCCAAAGCGAACATTATGTAAAACAAACATGGAGCAAACACACAAACAAACAACAACAAAAATATGCGTAGAAAAAAACTGATTTTTCCCTTTCGTAAATTCATTTGGTTGGAACTGTTTGATTGTGAATTTTTTTTTTGGTATGTGTAATAAAATTTTTTCTGAATTCATTGAAATATTGATGTCAAAATTGATACAAAAAACTTAAATCGCATAGGTGAAATCAATATTCTGACTGTCGAGAGAGAGTCTGTATGTGTGCGGGGGCAAAAACAAGCGAAAAATCACATATGCATATCAAATCAACCTTTTGCACACTTACCCTCTTGTCGTACAAGAGCAGTGGGAGAAAAGGGGGAGAAAAAGAATATCCGAACCGCAATCGCCAATCACAAGAGAATTAACCTTTTCAGTTTGAGCTTCAGTTACAGCTGCAGTGGCTGCTATTTTCACTTCACTGGCGTTCGTTTGGTGGTGCTCATCATCACTTCCACCATTCGCATGGCTCACTCTACTCTCTCTCTCTCTCTCTCTATCTCTGTCTCTCTCTCTCTCTCTCTCTCTCTCTTACTCTACCCAGAAAAAAGAAAAATCGCATATCTTTCTATAAATATTGATTGATAGTTTATTTTTCCATTCACTCGTTTTGATACAGCACTGGTTCAGATTGTTGTTGTTGTTGTTGTTGTTGTTGTGGTATTGGAAAGTGAATTTAATTTGTAAAAATTCTCTCTCTCCCTTGACAACGCACCGCGTCACTTCACTACTATTACAATATATTCAATGTAAATTTATTCCCATTGATGTAACTTACCTTTTTATTATTTTTCTGTTCAGTTTGCTTCGGCTTGTTTTGTTTCGTTTTGCTTTGCCAGCCTCTGGTTTTTATACCAGCGTCCATTTTGATTTTATAAAGGTTTATAGCTCGCTATCTCTGTGCTTGTTTGTATGTGTATGTGTTTTTTCTTTCTTTCGCTTTCTTTGTTTGTGTGCGTGGATTTGTTTGTGGTTGGGCAAAAGTTACAAAACTTTTTGATTTCATTTGTATTTCCATTGGGGAAATCTTTGATATTCTATTAAAAACGTTTAAAAAAAAAAATAGAAAGTGAAATGAAGAAGCGGCATGAGCAAAAACTGGAAAGGTTGTGTCATTTAAATTGACATGCGTTACTCGAAAACTGCTGTGCATAATTGATGTAATTTATTGTCTTTGTGAAAAGTTCAGAGGTGTCATTGCTGGATTTAATTAAAAATTTAGATTTTTCAATAAGGGAAATTTGTTAGGGAATCAAATGAAAATTGGTGGAAAGGGAGAAGAGAATGGGGGAAGCTTAAAGGAGGACAGAAAGGAAAAGCAACAGTTCGTAAATTACTTGAAGCAAATATTATATAAATCGCAATTGTCGTGAATATTCTTCAGAAGAGGAGAAAAGGAGATGCATTAAGGGAGGAGGCACTGAGAGTGGAAGGGGACATTGAAATTGAGAGACAGTGAGATTAGAAAAGAGACAATGAGATTGGAAGCAGATAGCGTAATTGGTTAGAGTGAGGTCAGGGACAGTAGATTGGATGAAGAAGGGGAGAAAAAAAAAAAAAAAAGAAGACCAAATGTGTCGTTGGAACCACGATTTAAGTGAAAAGCAAGTCATTTTCTTTCATCTCATACTTTTATGTTGCCCACCACATTCATCGATAGTTTCATTTATAACCACAATGTTAATATTTCCAATTTAGCCGAGCACTTATTACTAATATTACTACATACTATGGATGGAATTATCCACTCATGCACTTAAAGGCACTCATCAAAACCAACCTCATCAGCGTGTGCCCTTCCCTTCTCACATGCTCGCATGCCCGGCAATGATGACAATTTTCCATATTGAAATAATGCGCACTTAAACATTTACAACATTTGCGCAGTATGGAAATGTGCCACATAAAAATATTATTATGGACAATAATAAACGTGGAATGGTTCAGAACGTGCCAAGAGAGCGACACACGCACAAAAAACAAATGCTAAAAATAAGGAGACACACAAGCACACATTAAGTGCTTAGCTCTCATAAACACTTCATAAGTTTTCCAGAATTGCAAGAGCATTCAGTTCAGTTTTATTGGCATGGCAAGAGAAGCTACAAAAAAGCAAAAAAAAAAACAAACAGAATTATGAATAAAGAAGAAAAGCTTACAGCGATACACACATAAGAGTACTAGTTCCATTAGATGCCGTTTGCTCCTCGACATGATTCCATGGCGGTCGGCTCCAGCAGCATTTGTTAGTGCTGCTCCATTCGCCATTTACGCAGTAAGCAAAATAGCAAAGTGGAAAAGTAGCTCACAATTGCCATTGACTTTTCAAGCATCCATCTGCACCTACATTGGTGAATATGCGTGAGAGTGTGTTTGTCTGCTGGCGCGGCAAAAAAAGGATGCGTTGCGATTTCTGGTCACTGATTGCAATAATGTTCAATGGCTCTCGCCATATTGGTAAAATTGGCATAAAATGGCAATACAAAAATTGAATTTGTAATTTCGCTGTTGCTGTCGTTGCTGCTCTCTCTCCTTTGCTCTCTTAGCAATGAAATTGTGAAATATTGAAGGGGGGAAAACATTGAATTGAATGGACATTGTGGGTAGCTATCATGCAAATTGAATTTTTTAACATTTTAAATGTATTTTCATAAGGGGTAGAATATGTTAGGCTAAGTCCTTTTCGTAATTTGCGGATCAATTCAGAAACATAACACCAACTAGCAATTGAATAGCGCCAACTTAAACTCCAAATTTATCGCTCCATTCGATGAAAAGAAACTAAACTGAGGGCAATATATAACTCCTCTTCCTTTTATTGGCAAAGTGCAATGTGATCCAACGCGTGGAGAGCTGTGGAAGTGTTTTTATGATTTTCCTGCCTACCTCCAAATCTAGTCTAAAGAAAATCGCAGCTGGAAAAATGATTTTTTTCTATTGTGGTATTTTAGAAGTAATAACTTGCTGTGAAAATCAGACTTGCGTGGCAATTTCTGATGTCTTCAATTCAGTGTAGTGACTTCAAGCACATCAGTATTACTGAGCTGCACCTATACCTCAACAACTTTTAATTAAAAGCCTAAAAAGCTACTCAAGCCCGGATTCCTAATTTTATCCTCTCACTGTCTTTCTCTCACTGTCCAACTCTCATCGTTCTCCTCTCGCTGTCCCTCTCTTATTTCCATCACTGACTGTTCCTCACTCACTGCTCATCACTCACTGCTCTTCGCTCACTGCTCTTCACTCACTGTTCCCAACTCACTGTTCCCCACTCACTGTTCGCCACTCACTGTTCCCCATTCACTGTTCCCCATTCACTGTTCCCTCTCTCTGTGCCACTTTCCATGGCGCCCTAGTTCTGTGCCCCTCTCACCATCTTGCTCTCACTATCTTCATCTCCTCTTTCTCTTCGTCTATTGTCCTTTAAATCCAAATTTGAGGAAGAAAAACTGATTCCAACCCCACTGACTCAGATAAACCTTGTCCTTGCAATAAAAAATGATACAAAAAAAAAACTAACACTTCTCCTTTCATTAAAAGGTCAAATGTAATTTTGCTTCTGACATTTATATTGACTTTGAACAATTGCTGCCACTTGAAAGAAACTCCCATTGTTGTGAGTGGCACATACTTTTTTGCTTTCCTTCTCTTCGACTGTTAGCTGCCGCCCCCGAACTAATGAGTGTCACTCTGGAAATGTTTTGTACATGGCGAGTGCACAATCTCTCGCTGAATTTCATTCAATCCATTGTACTTAAATGTAAAATGCTAGCATACATTTAGTTATTGTTTGTTGTTGTTGCAGCAGTGAAATCAATTTTAATTAGTGCTCACCAGAGTCGGATGTGGCGCTAAACCTAGCCAGCTCTATCGAGGCCCTAATTGCCAGCAACATTACCAATACTTGACCATTATATTTTTGGGATTTGCAATTCGCTTCATTGAAGCCGCTTTGGTGTTTTTGTTTGCTGAATTGTGCTTGATGGCAAGGATTATTTTGGTAGCCTTTTCGCTGCATGTTGACGCTGCTTCTTCTTCTTTTAGTGAATGGCACAACAGCCCATGGCGGACCTAGGCCGAGCTTTTCGCATGCACCCATGTTGAGCGTGTTTTATTTTTATACATGAATGGAAGGTACCCTACGGTTTTATGCAGAATCCGAACGGCGAAGTAGAAAGGCATTGCCTGCCATGAGGTGGCGGTGCCGCGTAGAAAAATTGTCTATTCTACTTTCTGATGTTGTCTGTGCTGTAATTTTAACCCCGGACAGTGCACTTCCAACTACGGCATGGCGACCACTATCATATTGGCGCCAAATCATCGTACAAACATACACAGTGCACTTGGAATGTGTATCTGTTGTACGAGTAAGTGTGTGTAATGGAGGAATAGAAAATGCAACAATGCATACGTGCCTCCAATAGTTGAAAGTATTGGCGAATGTTAAAAATTTCATTGCCTACATTTAGGCTGGTTAGCCGGTGGTCTGGCATTTACAGAAATTTTAATGTGGTTTTTCGGCATTGAGAATGTGAAAAATGTACAGTTGTAAGTTGTGTTGTTGTGGTTTGATTGTTTGTTTGCTTGGGTAATAGAAAATTATTGTTGCTTCATATATACTATAAGCACTTCAAATTCATTACATATTAACTTTTCAAAATGCAGCGCGCTGTGCATCATAAATAAATAATGGGTCTGCTTTGATTTCGTGCATGCATTTATAATTTTGAGCTAAACTGAAGTATTGTGAAATAAATTTTAATTGGAAACTTTTATTTATTTTCAAGTAAATAGAGTATATTCGTATTAAAAGTAAATTATACTTTAACTAAACTATAGAAACTTTAATGCCACGTAATTTTTGTTGGAAAAAGTATAGTTTAGTTACTTTATAGTTCAGCTCTGGGAGAATAAAAAAGAATATGAATATTGATAGACCAGGAAGGAATATTTATTGCCCAACTCTCCTTCGCCTTCTTCTCCTATCCTTTGGATATACTTATTACTTAGTGTTTCAAAATATTTAAAAATAGCTATGAGTTGACTACTTAAGTAATTTATTTAGTCAATGATACCAACGATTTCCTCACTGCTTAATAAAACGTGTATAAAATTTACAGCTGCTGAATTTACCGATTCATTTACTGGCGAATTCAGTCCTAATTTATTCTGCGAATCATAGGAAATTCAGTCAATCAGAGTTTTGTTGACTCAACTATCTGTAATTTATTTTATTGGTGATTTAACTGATTTATGAATCAGTGGTTCATAGTCTGATTCATTTACAGTTTGATTTAATCACTAATTCATTTACTGAGCTAGTCGCTGATCCACTAAACATTCATTTACTGATTCACTGACTCGTGTGCTAAGTATTTAATTTACTAATTAAGTCCTGCGTTCAGTTAATATTCTATTCAATGACCTTTATTTAAATTCGTTTACTTATTCACTCGATAATTCTTTATTCACTGATATATTTATTAATAATCTAAATCAGCTCAATTCAATTTAGTGATGCATTGCATTGATGCATTCACTTACTGATTCATACACAAATTTTTCTTTAATTATTCTCTGATTTATGCACTGATTCAGTCACATATTTATTTACTTATTAATTCACTGATTCCCGTACCGATTTAGTGTTGAGTGATTTATTATTTAGGTCATTCACTGATTTACACTAAACTCTCTTAAGCTTATTCATTCCTCAATTCATTTCCCATTTTATCTGGCGATTCATTCACTGATTTACAATCCTATTCATTCACTGAATTTTGCTTAATTTACTCATTGAGTCATTTAATGACCTATCATTGTTTATTTGCTGTTTAATATACTGAGTCACTCACTCACATACTCGTTGATTCACTTTTTCATTCACGATTTAAGAACTCATTTACTGACTTATTGAATAGTTTCAATCAGCGATTCGTTTACAGACTCATTCCTCGAATAATTTGTTAAATTTTTATTGATAACTAAGTGATTTAATTCACTTATTACTTTCGCTATTAATTTTATAATTCTTTTGGTGAGTCACACATTTTTGCTTACCTATTGATTCGTTCCTCAATTCCTCATTGATACACTGATTCCTTCATTGTTTTTTCTCTCTGATTCACTCACTGATTCTCTCACTCACAAATTCATCCCTGCTACATTACTGATTTATTCAATCATTCATCACTGATTCATATGATGAGTTATTCACTGATTCATTAACTGATTCTTCAATAATTCATTCGCTGATTCATTGATTGATTCATCGCTTACTCGTTCTATGATTCATAGCTGACACTCACTCATTCAATCACATAATAATTTTCTGATTCATCCCTTACTTATTCAGTGAGTCATCGCTAATTCATTAGTTATTTAATATTGGTTCATTGATCACACTGATTCGTCAATAAGTCGACACTGATTCACTCAGTGAATAATTACTAATTAAATACAAATTTGTAGCCTGATTCATAAGTTTATTTGTTAAATGGCTTCTAAATTCTGATTTACTCAGGGGTTCGCTGAATGACTTTCATAAAACAAATTATTTAATTATTAATTCCCTGATTGATTGATTTATTAAGTTTTCTATTAATTTATTGATTCACCTTATCGCACATTAACTAGTCACTACGATACAGCCATTGGTTCATTATCTAGTTCATTTTCTCTGAGTCATTTCGTTATTCGACTATTCGTGTCTATTCCATTTTAAGGACAACCTTTTTCTTTTAGTAAATACCACATTAAATTCATCCGCCTAGATTTTTATTATAATTCTTGGAACTTGATAATTTATGAAAACATTTAAAACTCAACTAAGCAATTAAATTATTTTTATTCGAACTTAAATCTTTCATAAAGATCTTATTATTTTTCAATTAGCTTCACTCGCCTGCTCCCTGTCATAATTAGTGCTAAATGTATTAAAAAGTTTTTGTTTCTTTTTCACGCTGTGTCCACATGAAAATTATGTGGCGCATAAAAGCGCAACAACCACAACAACAGCAGGAGTAAATCGTAAAAAGAATAAGTACATTTCTTTGCCGCCATCGTAAATGCTTTCAAAATCACTCAGAAATAAAATGGCACAGAGAAAATTATGTACGAACAATAGAATCGTAGGGAATTTTTTTAATGCTACAATGAATAGATGGAAGCGAAGAAGAACGGACGAGAGTGCAGTGTCTTTGGCTGGAAGAGAAGCCTATCGATAAAGAAATGTAAGCATATGGTGCATAAGTATAAACGAAATGGTGTAATGCTGCAGGCGTACTAAACATAAACTAAAAATGAATGTAAAACATTTATTGAATCATTAAAAATAGACAATGAATTATGTGTGTGTGTGTGTGTGTGTAAGAAACCCCGCGCCCTCTCCCACCATGACTGTGAAAGCGCTTGTTGTGACCAGCTGGTGCAACATTTAATTCTGAGGGTGGCTAGCGCTGATTGTGTGCTGTTGTTGTGCTGTTGCTGGTTGCACCGGTGTAGCAATATTGTTGCAAAGTATTTTGTAATGAAATGAGTAGACGAGCAGCTACAATATGACAACGATAGCTATAACTACTCTCGTAGTTATAGCAACAAGGAGCAGCAGTTGCCGTGCCGTCATTAATGCACACTAGCATTGTGAAATTTTAAAATACGAGTATGTTCATTCATACATTTACAAGTTTATTTTTTTTTTAATTTTTTTATAATTCTTAGTAATTTCCGTTTTGCTTTTTTATCTTTTATAGCATGCGATTTTATTTTTGTAGCTTGGTAGTAAAATATATACAAGGTATAAATTTTACTACTCTTTCAGTATGTACTTTTGAATACCTTTATTCATTGGAAGTTTATTTAATGCATTTTTTTAGTACATATTTGAAGCCATAATTCACTGATTCATTACTGATTTCATAACTGGTTCATTCGCAGATTCTACACTGATTCATTCACAGACTCATCACTGATGCAGTCACAGACTCAATATTGATTCATTCACAGATTCAGCACTGATTCATTCACAGACTAGTCACACTGACTCATTCACCACCGTTTCATTCATCGATTGATCACTAATTAATCACCGAGTCATTGCTGATTAATTCACTAATTTATTCATTTGCTTTTAAATCACTAATTCATCAATAATGCACCACTGATTTATTCCTTGATTTATCACTGTGTAATTGTTAAATAATTCACGGATGATTCATTAATTGATTCATTACTGATTCGTTCACTCACGGATTGATTGATAATTGTCAAGAAGATATTATTTTAAGCGATAAATTGATGTTAAAACTTCAAAAGAGAATATTGCCCTACGTGGCGTATGAGTAGCATTTAACATTTGCCATTTCCTCCACCTCGTGAAGGAATAGCTTCTATGATTAATGATGAATTGGCAATACTCTCCAGAAAAAAGCTTTTAAATTGATGCTAATACTTTCTCACGCTGCTAAAGCTCTTTTAAACTTCAACATGATATTGCCAATATTCGATCAGAAGCTGTAAAGTTGAAACTTAAATTAAATTAAATACTCGTATCGCATTATCTCATACGTGATTCTGAAGCTCTGATTTTTACTACCCACTGTTCGTAAGCTGTTAAAAGGAGTAATTTTAACTTGCTAGTTTTTAATTTCAATTAATTTTTATGGTAACTATTTTCTATTTTCGTTCCTTTCAATGCCCATTATATAAATTGGTTTCCAAACTCTTGACTCTTCCATTCTAAATGAATTACGCACTCTTAAAAAATAAATAAATCTTCTGAGTAAAACTTCAGATTTTAAATATACTTCTTCGTATTTTATTAATTCAGGCAATATTTTAAACTAAAAAATCGAAGAGAAAATCATTTGACTTCCCTCATGAAAGTTAAGTACTTACAATAAATCGGTTACAATAAATATTCCTAGCCCTTTCTACATACGTTTAAACTGCATTAAGTTCAATGCATTGCTCTGTGAGAGCTTCATGATTTAAACTATCGAAAAAATATAATAGAAATCAAAATAATTGGAATTACTGTAAGAACTTTACTGCACTGTTCAAGTTCAGAGCTTTTAACTACAAACGTACACACAAATCATGAAACCTCAAGTGCTTGAGACACACAAGCTTATGCGCATAAAACTTAAAAGCAATTCATAAATTAAATTTTCTTTTCACTTCAACGTACACATGCACACATTCATTTATCTGTACTTACATATAAACAACACCTTACAATGCTGCAGAATCACTTTATATGTTAATTTATACAAAAAATATAAAATACAAAAACAAAAAAACAAAAAAAAACACAAACACTAAAAAGAAATGAGAGCAAACAAGAAGCGCAATAGGAAACTATCTTGGCTCTTAGCTTAGAATCACTCTTTACTTTAGTTGATGTACAAAAATATGTATGTATATGTGTATGTGTTTCAGTGTGTGTGTGTGTGTGTGTGTGTGTGTGTGTGTGTGCTGCAACTGCAAAACGCACACAAATCCTTGTACGAGTATACTCTTTTCTACATACATACATACATTTATAAGTGCATGTCTGTTTATTTGTATGTAGAATGAAATGTAGGTGTAATCCTTCAACTTCATGGCTTGACAGCAACAACTGCAATATCGCTGACTACAAAAGCAAAGCTAAAAACAACAAGGAGCAATCAACAAACTCTCAACTCTTCTAATAATTTCAAACACATACAAAAAAAAACTTTTATGCAAAAATCTTAAAATTAAACGAAAAATTGTTAATGAGAAAAAGCGAAACCCATACATAATTATTGTTAAATACATTCACACCGATGGATAAGATGCGCTATAAGTACATAAATACCTGATCAGAAAAGTGTAATTCAGAACAATTTTTTAAATGACATTGTTCTGGGTCTCAAGTTGGCGGTCGCAGTTTACGACAAAATTCACAGTGAACTGAAATCTTTACTCTTTCTTCCCTTTCTCTGCTTTATTTTCCCTATTTACTGCATTGAGGCCCACCCATTGCGGCCCAAAGTAGTCAGAGTTTTTCACATCCTTTATTGTAACTAGTGCTCGTTTGTTGCTTGTATTCGAATGAAAGCACGATCTCGGTTTTACGACGATCTTGAACAGTAATTTCAGCATTTCATAGCTTTGTCTCAGGAAAATTTTACTCTTCAAGGTTTTGCAGTTGCCAGCCTTGAGGCCTTGAGAAACCAATTTGCGTCTATCCTCAGTAACGAACTCAGGACCCTGTGTTGTAATCCAGCACATAAGTACCACCTCAGCGATCTTTCTCTTTATATTTTCCCTATAAGTAGCAATCCCCCTAAAAACAACAACACGACCAACATACGAGTATTTTTGGTGTGTTTGAAATCTTTCTCTATTTCTCTCTCTCGCTCTCTTATCCTTTTACCCTATACCATATAAGGGGTACTCAAGCAATCTCCAGTGCTCCAGTGTACTCCTTGCATCCAGCTAATACTACAGTTTCTCAATGTAGGGTTCAGAGATAAGCTATGACGCTACATAAGTATAGGTACATACAAACATATTCTCATATTTCTATTTAAGCTCTCACTTTTCTCTTTTGCTGCTTTTCTGTTTGTTTTTTTGTTTTTTTGTTTCCTGTTACTGCTGCTGCTGGCGCTGCTGCTGCTTGTACGTTGTGCATATTGTAAGCCAGAAAGCATGTACAGTTAATGTCACTTTTGACATCTAAACATTTGTGCAAAATAGCAAAAACAAAAACAAAAACAACAACAACACCAACAAAAGAATAAAACGTTCTTTTTTTAAGCCATGTGTTAATAGATGAAGTGAAACCCGAAGAGAAATACTACACAGAAACAAAAAAACCGGAGAGGGGAAACAAGCAAACAAACAATAAATTTGAAATTTTTAAGTTGAAAAAAAAAAACGATGAAAACCAAAAAGGAAAACACTCACACTGCAAACAGAGACAGGGAAGCAAAACAACAACAACATCAACAACAACAATTCCTAAGCTAAGCTAACTTTTTATCTTCTTCTCATGCTCGTGACGCGTAATTCCTCAGCCTTCACGGGACTCGCGATTTCAACAGCTCTCTCCCAGCTCTCTTTGTCCGTGTGAATGGAAAAACGAGTACATATGCATGTGTGTGTGTGTGTATGGGTGTGTGTGTTTGTGTGACACAAAGTACTAAATCTAAGTTAAAAAATTTTCATTTCGTTAAGAATTATTTATTACAGCAAATAAATAAAGATTTACCGTTAACTGTTAACTGTGCCCTATTGTGGTGTTAAAAGTTTTGTTTTTGGGCGACGACGGCGATGACGTCGTCTATTGTGTTTATGTTGGTGTTTAGTTTTTGCACTCACACGTGCACACACTCGCACACATGCAGGCATGCACATATACAGATTGAGAAGGAGAGAACGAGATTGAGTATGGGAGTGCGTGTGGTTTGCCTTTATGCATGCGGTGCGTATTTGGGGAGGGGCGGGGGGTCTTGCACACACACGAGTACATATGTGTGTGTGTGTGCATAGTTATGTTTGTTTAAATATGTGCATTTGGTCTTTAGCCGATTGTGGTTTTGAAGTTATCAGACACAGCCGAAAAACAGCAACAACAGCAACAACAGCAACAACAACAGCAACATGAGGCAAACGCAAAGAAATGGCCATAGAAAAGTTTGTCATGCTTGCTTGCTGCAGCTGCCTGCCTCTGTTACGAACGAACATGTTGTTTTTGATGTTTCTCTCGGTGCAAATGTGTGTGCCCTTCATGCAGCAATTGATGTGGTTGTGAAGGAGTTGCTCTGGAAGCAGAAGCAACACTTGTGTATACTTTTCACCATATTCACTTTTAAACGTGCGGGTAGATTCAACTACCACAACTTCTGGACTCTAGCTTATTGAAGCAACCAACCTCATAGTCACCGGTACATACACACATACGAGTCTCAAGTAGATGTGTATAAGCACGAAGGTAGCATACACATGCACATATGTATGTATGCATATGTAAGTATGTAACGTACATTGACATGAACATGGTCACCGCTCTCTAGTGTCAGTTTAAAGTGTGTAAAGTTTTCATTCAAAACATGTACGAGCTCTAGTGAGCGAATCGGAAAGGAGAGATGGAAAAAATTTAATTGGAAATGCTGATTGTGTGTGTAAACTTTTTCGTTGAAATTTTTTAAAGATATGTTAAGCACTGATTTAAAAAATTAATAAATTTTGCATTTTAATATAATTTGGAAAATTTCAACTTTCACTGACTGATTTCTCGATTGATATATCGAGAAATCAGTATTAAATATAAGAAGCTTAAAATTCCCATGCTATTCAAAATTGCCGTTCGAAAGCATTCACTATAATCTAACCATATATACGCAGCAAGCAATCAATATTACTCATACGACACGCAAGGCCAAATTTTTTAAAACATTTTTCCAATTAAGGTAACAAACTTTGCTAAACGCAGGAATGTAGAATAGATATCAAAATTTAAAAACAACTTACAAGCACATTTGCCAAATGTCACTTAAAATTTTATGTTCTTATGTTCCACAAAATTAATAGCATAGCAATTAGTAGGAAGCAGCATTAGCAGAAAAAATCAAAAGGGAAACATATTTGAGTGTGTTAAATGTTAAATAAATATTTTATCTTTTTACAAGTATTTTTTGCATACACAAACATTAATTGAATATCAAATTTAGGAATAGCAAAGTTTTTGTGCACCTATATCGTTCTATTTTTAATGGATGCTGGAAAACAAACATCCATACCATTATAAACATACATATGTACACAAGAGCAATATCTGTGGAGGTATGAAGGAAAATAAGTGGCAAAATGAAGAGTCAAAACAATATGTGCCTTACCTGCTTTTATAGCCACCTACACCTAAAGAGAATGTGTTTGTATATGAGCAGAGAGATTTTAATAAAAGAATACCAAAATACCCTTGTTAATTTTAACGGATTCTATCTCAAAAGTGAGTATTCGCTGTACACATATACATACACATTTAAATGAATCGGTGTGTGTACTAAACACATATATGTACACTCACAACTATGCTCCTATATATATATCTACAGTCATCGTCCATGCTTTCCCGTAATTAGTTTTATCACATGTTACGTGATTGCAAGCCAAAATCATTAGCATCATCAGCAGGAAAAGAAGAACGAGCACACATAAAAAATACATATACACACATACGTGGCATAGAGACAAAGGTGATTGAGCCGGTGTGTGTGTGTGTGTGTGTGTGTGTGTGTGTGTGTGTGTGTATGCGAATGTGCTCTTTCAGGTTAAAATGGTTAAATGATAAGCATTTTGGGTTAAAGATACCTTGCACATACACAGCAAAAGCTACTGCTGCTTGCTTTTTTTATTTTTTGGCAAGCGAACCATTTTAAAATTCAAGTCGTAAAAAATGGAGGCGTTTATAAGTGTGTGTGAGTATTGCATAGCATTAAAACAAATTCGGCTTATAGCACGTTTATATTCAGTGTATGCTAAAAGAACATTAATTATTTTGTCATTTTTTCTCTAGTACATTCACACACTTACGTAAGTATAATGAAATGAAGTAGGTAGCTTGCTTTACAACTTCGTTGCTAGCTTGCTTTCTCGGTGAAAGAGTTCGCTTCTTTACCTGCCTACCTGCCTACCTGCCTGCCTACCAATAAAGCACTACGTTATTATATTGTAATATTTTTGAACTCATTCAACCACACACATTCATAAACAAATATATATGTATGTATATAAATATTTGTGGTTTGTTTAGCAATCAGCATAATTAGCTTAATTTCTTCAGGGTTATACAGTTAATTGAGTTAAAATGGTTGCATTTTTTGTTTGCTTTTGCTTGGTTTTGTTTTAAGTTGTTTGAAATTTTAATTAGAAGCACTCTCTCACATGCATACATAGATACTTACATAAGTAAGTACCAATAAATGTGCTTAAATAAATTTTTGATTGAAAAGTTTTATATGAATTTGATTACCGCGTGTTGTTTCTGTACATTAAACAAATTTGGTAGAACATAGAACATTACAGAGTGATTTGAGTACATGGCGTATGAGTGACTTTAATTGTGTGCTTGTTTGGTTATTTGTTTTATAGAGCTACGTCTAGTGAAATAAACATTCAGAAAAGGGAAATTGTAACAAGCAAGGGCGGAAGTGAGTCTGGATGATTTCCTTAATTATAGAACGGTATGATTTTGTAAGGAGTAGTCATTGCCCTCTCGCTTTCCAGAAAGTATATCATATATGTATTCATATATAAATATATATATATATATATATATATATTTCGCACTGTGTTCTTTTCGCGCTTTGCTTACATACTTTTAAATACACATACAACATCACCCGTTCTAACGCTGCTTTTTTATACCGCTCGAACGAACAAAGATAATTTAGCGAAGAAATTATAGCTAAAAAATTTAAATCATTTACACCAGTTTAACATTAACGCCGAAGCAACAAGTTGATTTTTTGTTCTGTTTTTTTTTTTTTTTGTTGATACATTCAACACACCGGGTGTACGTACCCCTATGAATGCAGAGTGTTGATTCTGTTGATTCGAAGGAAGATTGTTAGGTGGGAGGAAGAAAAGAATGAGGGGAATGAGAGAGGTAATGCAACCATTTATTTAATTCTTGGAAGTAAATGACAAATAATGACAAATGCTGCATTTGTTAGAATTGTAGGATTATAAAAAAAAAAGAATTGTGTAGAAAAGCGGTGCTGGGTAACACACTTTTTGGAGAGGGTAGTTACCAAACCACTGATATGTTTTTGAATGAATTTATTATGCTTATTCAGACATGACCCTCCATGCAAAAGCTCTATGAGCTGAAACACTCCTTCTTTTTTATTCAAAGTTAACCTGTTCACATTTTACTGAACTGATCTGTATTAAAGATCAATAATCTATAAAAAAAAAAATTAAACTTACTTGTGAAATATAAAAAAAAACATCCTGTGTACATATGTATGCATCCTGAGTATGTTTGTATTTGTGTGTGCATGTATTTGAAGCAATTTAATTTTGCAAACTGTTAAACGCCAAAGCATTCGCTATAAACACATCGTTTTATTTCTTCTCTCACGGTTTGCGCCTTTCTGCCATCAAGTAAACACAAAATGTTCGGTAAAACTGTTTCGCCATTTTTGTTGTAATGCTTTTTGGTTTGCTATTTTTTGTTTACATTTTCTTAAAAGTCATTAAAAATTTCTTTAGCGTTCTTTCGCTCTTTTCGTAACGATGACTACGACGACAAAGTGCACAATTACTACAACAAGAACAGCAGCAGCGGCAGCAAAAGAGAGAAGATGTGATGATTATCTGACAATGAGCGAATGTACACAGATACGGGAATACATACACAAATACAAACACAAACACACATACACATACACGCCGCCTGCCATACCAACAAACAAATACATACACTCAGTAAACTTCATTAACATGGTCGGTCAGTGGGTAAAAGCAGTAAACAGCTACGGCTTAGTAGCTAAAAGCATGTAGTGAAGAGTGAAGAAAAGCAGCAGCAGCTGTAGCAACTGAAGAAGCAGAAGCAGAATTGGCAGCAGCAGGTTACGATTTGGATGAGGATGGGGGAAAAATAGCTACTTTTTAATTTTAATCTGCTCGCGAAACAGTATACAGAACGTAATTAGTTTTTAAAACACATACGCAGAAAATGCTCATAGTGTGCGAAAGAGAAAGGGAGAAAGCGAAAGAATAAGAGAAGGAGTAAAGATAAATATAGCAGCATTTGCAAGTGAAAGTATTTAAGTCCTTGTTGAGCGACTTATGCATTCTTTAAACCTACTTACAAATTTTTCGTCTCACATAAAGTTTTCGTTATACAATTTTACTTTGAACAAACCAGACAAACCAAAACATGTGTCAGCCTCCAAAGGGAATTTGGTGAGGATTGAGTTAGTATCAGATTGCATGGTTAAAGGCCACTTAAACTCATTCCCACACTCACTATCAGTAGAAGAAAGCAGGGTAATGAGAGAGACTAGTAGAAATAGAGGAAGTAGGAATAGAAGGAAGGAAAAAGAAACAAATAATGGAAAAATTAAGACAATTGAGAGAAAATTAGGAAAATATTGCAAAAAAGGTATGAAAGGAGAAGTGGAAGGAAAGAGAGAGGATAAGATAGGCACAGAAGAGGAAGAGACGGGAAAATAACAGTAACACTCCGAAGAGATGACAAAGTAAAGGAAAAAATAAATTGTAGGTGTGTGAAAGAGTGATAAGAAGTGGGAATAGAGAATGATAATATTAAAGGAAAAATATAGAGAAAACGACAAATTAAAACAAAGAAGTTGGAGTGGAGAAGAAAGGCAAGGTAATGAAATAGATAAGGTTGCGAGAGACAGAGAGAGTTAAAGAGAGAGAGAGAGAGATAGATAGAGAGAGAGATAGATAGAGAGAGAGATAGAGAGAGAGAGAGATAGAGAGAGAGAGAGATAGAGAGAGAGAGAGATAGAGAGAGAGATAGATAGAGAGAGAGATAGATAGAGAGAGAGATAGAGAGAGATAAAGATAGAGATAGAGATAAAGATAGAGATAGAGAGAGAGAGAGGGAGACGTAATTATTGACTGTTTGTTTGTTTTTATGTAAACGGAAGGAAACAACAGTTGAAAACAGTGAATGAGAAGGAAAGGAAATGGGGATATGGATGAAAGAGAAACGATTGTGAGAAATCATATTGAAAGGGAGAAAGGGTATAAATATTTGGAGATTTAAATCGATGAGGAAAAAGTAAATATCGAACAGTAAATATTGAAACTGGAGAGAAATGGGAGTATGAGAGAGAGAGAGAGACACAGGACTGAAGGTTGACTGCAAAATATGTCAAAGAAAGATATGCGTGGCAGAAGGACAGAAGGACAGAGGAAGAAGAGATGTAAGAGAGGTGTACTCATATTCCACAATTTTTCTCGATTTCTGTGATAAATTTCCACGCTCATCACATAGTTCGCTCGCTTTGAAAACGTTATATAGTAAATTTAAACATTTTCTTATTTTAAAACGTTAATTGACATTTCTATTTAATATTAAACAATCTCCCGCCATCCACCAATGGAAAATTGAAAACAAAACCTCAGTTGCATGCTGATATACGAACAACTTTAAGCGCTAATATTACTGAAAAATTTCAATAAAATTACTGAATTCAAAATTACCGCCCATTGCACTATAATCAACTTTGCTGATTATGCTGTCAATTTACGTGAATTAAGCACGTCACTTAAAAGCTATTTACCCTAAATGCACTGCTAAATTGCACGTTGCTGTTGTTGCTGCTTGCAAAATATGGTAATGTGCGCTCGCTGCTTGTCATGAGAGGGCATGTGACATGGCGAAGGGTGCGAGCTGCCAAAGCGCACCGCAGAAGGGAGAATGAGACAGCATAAAGCATACAGCATATAGCAAATAATACCGGTGAAGCTATAAAGAAATAAAGATAGAGAAATAGAGAGGGAGAAAAAAAACTTTTATATGCAAATATAAATCACTGTAATTTGTCTTATCTGCATGCAAAATCACTGTCATACACATGCAGCAAACTGCGCTCCTGATTTTGTTCTACTCTTTCTGTGTTTTGTGAGACACAGAATTAAAAAACAAAAAAAAAAGGAATCATTATTTAGATTTCAGTTGATGTTGTAGTATAGCACGCTTGCAGATATGCATGTGTGTGTGTGTATGTGTGTGTATGTGTGTGTGTGTCTGTGTGCATTATGTATTTACACACACTTTTAATGCAGGCATTGCATGTTGTTTACTTTAGTTATTGCAATTATTGTTTGCCTTTTGCCAACATGCAGCAGCAAATAAAAAACACAAAGTAGCTAAATAAAATTTAAAATATCAAACTTAAAGCATTAAACTTCCATTGCAGAAATAAAATTTCATTCAAAAAATGTGCGGTGAAAAATGGAAAAATATTTTCTAGATTGCCTTATATATGTACATACATAAAACATTATCATTCTTCTTTTAAAATAATTTTTTTTTTTAGTTGCTTCCGGGTTCAATGATTTTCACTTCCTTCTTTCAGCATTTGCAATTTGCAATAAATTCGCTTGAATGCATTTTTATAGCCTCCGTACACGATGATGACATTCTGGCTCTCTTCTTCTCACTCTTTGTCTAACTGCCTTGCCGTTGGTGCTGTATCGTTTCCCTTTTCTTGCGCTATTGCTGCTGGCTCTCTGGCTGCCTGAAAAATACGAAGTCGTGCACAAGCCACTATCAGAATAAAATATATTGTACATAGAAAGCTGTAAACGCATTGCCGAAAATTGTCGTCATTGTTTGACATTGTATTCGATAGATGGCTAGATTGATTGACAAATAGATTTGTACGCAGTACAAAGATAAATAGATATTTTGCCACGAAATTTAGATGCACACACGCATACAAACACAATGTACATACATACATGTTAAGTTTAAATTCAGTAACATACTTATAGTAAAATTTATTCTTTTCTAGGCTAGCATATGACATCAATGGGACTGGCGTTTGGATTTCTGGATTAAGGATTTAATCTTTACTTTCAGGATTTAGGTTTAAATTTTTGGAGTCAGACCTTCAGGTTTCAGTTCCAAGTTTCAATTTCATGTTTCAGTTTCAGTTTCAGGTTTTACTTTCAGGTTTCAGTTTCAGGTTTTAAGGATCAGTTTCAGGTTTCAGTTTCAAGTTTCAGTTTCAAGTTTCAGTTTCAGGTTTCAGTTTCAGATGTCAGTTTCAGGTTTCAGTTCCATGTTTCAGTTTCATGTTTCAGTTTCATGTTTCAGTTTCATGTTTCAGTTTCAGTTTCAGGTTTCATTTTCAGTTTTCAGTATTTCAGGATTGAGTTTCAGGTTTCAGTTTCAGGTTTTAGGGATCAGTTTCAGTTCAATTTTTCAGCTCCAGGTTTCAGTTTCAGGTTTAAGTTTCAAGTTTCAGGTTTCAGTTCCAAGTTTCAGTTTCAGTTTCAGGTTTCTGACTTCTGACTCAGTTTCCATTTTCAGGTTCCAGTTTCAGGTTTTATTTCCAAGTTTCAGTTTCAGGTTTCTGACTTCTGACTCAGGTTTCACTTTAAAAATATAGGACTGCAGATTCAAAATTGAAGTTCGATGATTATTGCTTGGGTGATTGGATGATTGAATGTTCAGTGATTGATTGGAAATTTAAAGCTGCTGCTTTCAGAATATCAGTTTGAAAATAGAAAATTCAAGTCTTAGTCCGCTATGCTCAAGGATCTAGCTTAATATCTCAGGCTTAAACTCACGGAAAATAAAGCTCAAGTTCTGGTTTCAATTGTCAAGTTCAAGTAAGCATCAAACCGAAAGCTTATCAGTACCGATGTTTCATGTTCCAAGTCTCACTTTCCACTTTCAACCCCTGAGCTTCATGTCGAACTCCAATTTCTTCCTACTTCCTTATATTTCGATTCTATTACAACATTGCAACAGACATTTCCCAGCTATTCCCTTTACTCCTTTTTCACCGCCATGTATTATTACAATCATTTTTCAATATGATTTTTCCGCCTTCTTTTATTGCTGTTGTTGGTGTTTTATAGTTTCCTTTTTTGTCAATTGTCAATTTCGCTTGTGTTTCATTTTCAGTTTGCAGCTTCAGTTCGAGAGATGAAGGCGAAGGAGGAGAGTTTTGTGTAAATAGCCTTTATTGTCTCTTCATAGCTGGCTTTCATCATGCCAATTGTGGCATACCTCGCTGCTGATCCTCAATACAATTTCATGTTCTTGACGTTGATCCCTACTGTTTTTTTCTTTCCTCAACTTCGTTTGCCAACTATCTAATACTGCCACTGCTGCTGCTACTGCTACAATTTTTTTGTTTCGTAGTTGTTGCTAGTTTCTGTTGATACTATTTATTATCTGGCAGCTCTTCCAATTTCATCTTTTACTATATGTGTTCGTTTGTTCCGGTGTCTAGTTTTGTTATTCTTCTCTGTTCTTCTGTTCTTTTTTGAAGTTTATATGTAGAAACGTTCGGTATTAGATGAAATTGGAATTTAGTTGCATGCAACATTTCAAGCTGTTGATTGACAATAGCAGATTATCTTTCTTTCTTTGGTTTTTTTTTTTTTTTTTGAAGGTTGACAAAAAGAGATGCACAAATGATGAAATGAATGAACGAATGAAGATGTCATTGCTACGCTGGTAACTACTCGAATACGTTTTCGTTTGTTAAACGTATGCAGTTGGCATTGAAGATTTGCTGCATTACATATTTTAGCTATTTCTTTTAATTTTCTTTCAACATTTTTTCACTGCAGATTGCAGTTGTTTAATGTCTAACTCTTTACGGGTGGATTTTTTGTTGGTTCTTAATCAGCAGTCTCTTAATAAAATTTCATAGTTTCAAGTTTCTTTGTCGCTTTTGTTTTTCTAATTTGATAACATTTGACTTTGACTTTCTGCTGCTTACTTACTTTACTTTTAATGGCACAACAGCCCATGGAGGGCCTAGGCCAAGCTTTTCGCTTTTCGCATCCACTCATGTTGTGCGTGTTATATTTGTACATGAATGGAGGAAGGGACCTACATTTTAATACCGAATCCGAACGGCGAAGTGAAAAGCTTTTCATAGCAATTTTTACTCTTGTAGGTTTGCCATTGCCTGCCAAGAGGTGGTGCCGTGTAGAAAAATTATTTTTTCTACTTTTTGATGTTGCCTGTGCCGAGATTCGAACCCCGGACACTCTGCATAGCAGTCCACTACCACTACGCCACAGCGACCACTTTCTGCTGCCTTTTCACCTAAAAGGAAAGAAAGTAAGGAAAAGGTTACTGGAAGAATTGGAAAATCTACAAGAATAAAGTAGAAAACTTGAAATTCTTTTGCAAAATTCCTATATGCGTGAGATCAATGAGTTGTGAAGTTTTAAAGGTTAAAGCTTTTGAAGTATCTGCCCGCACTGAAATCTCATCTGAGTGCAACTGCACAAAAGTTCTAATTTAGTTACTTAGCATAAATTTGAATGCAGTTGCTCAATTTATTTGCATACAATAAATCACAATTTAAATTCTTACAAAAATTATACAATTTCTTAAGTTGATAATATTTACATAATCTGTCAATCAAAAGTTAAGAAACAGAAGCTAAATCAAGAAGAAACTTCACATAGTGTATTTACTTGAATACATTTAGAGGAACTTCCTGTATTGCGATATAGGAGGTTGATGTGCTGCAGTCAATGTTTCGCCTGTTAGCGAAAATATAAATATACCTATACCACATTATCCGAAGTTCCTCTAAATCCGAGCATGTATAAACTAAAGTGATAGAAGAAAATGCTTAAAAAGAAAAACTACAGCACAACAAAATTGTATCTAGTAAAATAATACAATTTTGCTGGAAATTTGTTTTTCCTACTTTGCAACATACTTGAGAAAAACAAATATGTTGTTGCATGTGTAGATATGAATGTAGTAATACGCCACTTGAGTGTTGGGTAAGACGGAAAAAAGAAGAAGAGTAGTAAAACAGATAACGCAGCTTACATGTCATTACACACACACACACACACACACACACATACACACGCTGCCATGCTTAGATGAATCCCTACACCAGAACCTCGATTTGCTTTGCTTTGAGTTGTATGCAACAAGAGTTGTCGTCTTTGTTTTTTACCACTGAAATTTATTTCAAACACTTTTTCCTATAAAAGAATACGAACGGCGAAGTGAAAAGCTTTTCTTATGCAATTTGTGGTCCTGGAAGTTTGCCATTGCCTGCCAAGAGGTCGTGCCATGTAGAATATTTACACTCAGCGTAGCAGCGCAGAACACTACCAACTACGGCACGTCGACCACCACATTTTTTGCACATTCACTTCTTGGACTTACTTTACTTACTTTTAATGGCATAACAGCCCATGGAGGGCATAGGCCGAGCTTTTCGAATCCACTAATGTTGTGCGTGTTATATTTGTACATGAATGGAAGGGACCTACAGTTTAATGTAATGCCGAATCCGAACGGCGAAGTGAAAAGCTTTTCATAGAAATTGTTACTCTTGTAGGTTTGCCGTTTGCCATTGCCTGCCAAGAGGTGGTGCCGTGTAGAAAATTTATTTTTTCTATTTTTTAATTTTGCCTGTGCCGAGATTCGAACCCCGGACACTCTGCGTAGCAGTCCAACGTACTACCACTACGCCACAGCGACCACTCACTTCTTAGACTCCTACCCATAAAATTCTAAGATTACATTTCAGCTCATAACAAAAGTAGAGAAAATTTACTACATTCTGTTAATGTGAAAGGATCAGACAGCCGTAGGTGTTTCGTTCCTACGAAATTGATTTTCAACAATAATGTGTGGGCTTAGAAACTTTGAAACAAATGTATCTTAGAAGAAACAGTATTTACTCCTATCTTCAGTAAAATGTAGTCTCATTCAATTACTTTCAACGTGTGTTCACTCTCCTATCCATGAAAATAAAATTTGAGTATGATTTTGCATAGTTTTTTTTATGGGAACCATTACTGCCTAGGTAAGGGTGTAGGAAAACTTCTGAACACAAGTGCACTTCGCATGAGTACACACACACACACACACATACATACACACAGATATTGTACTCCAGAGAAATACAGAATTGAATTTACATTTGCATATGGAATTCTTACAAAATACGGACACACTAACCCACTCACATACTCGCATTCATATGTACATATATAAACAAACATGTGTTTATACTCTTTCTCTCATACACACACACACACACACACTTAACTTGCATAAGGGACACTTGCACAGTATGTTGCAAAACATTTTGTTTTTAAGTTTAGTTTAATTTTTATTTATCTGCATTTGTGTTTATTTTAATCTTTTTTCTATGGTTTGTTTCTACTTTTCCTCTAATTTTTCATTTTTTATAACACTTCAATGGCATTTACTTATGTTGGCAAATGTCAATAATTTGAGTGATGCCAACAAATTTTACAAACTATGTACATGCAACTACAATTTTTTATTTTTTATAAACGAGTACTTTTAACACTTTTTGTTTGAAGGTTTTGCTAACAACGACCACTCCCACTTCCACTCTTACACCCATTGCCCTTTTTGCCTCATTCACTTTTCGTTTTCTTCTACCTTGCTGGGTTCTCAGCGCTGATTCACTTTTTTTTCTTAATAGAAATTTTTTGAGTTTCACTTTGGGAAAATAAGGTCAATTTGCGATTTGTGAAACTATTTAAATACAGTAAAAAATGTTAATATATTCTTTTTTGCATGAAGAGAGGGAAAGATAAAGGGGAGGAGCAGAGGGAGAGAGAAGGAGCAGGGTTAGTGCCTCATGCCAATGATAAGGCATATTTTCACTATCTCTTTTCTCTCTTTCTCTCCGTGTCTTTCCTTTCGGAATGTGAATTTTTTGAACTGTTTCCGCAGTTTGTTGTTGTTTTATAACCCACCAGAGTTCACTACTCCTCCACTATGTAGCTCTGCCTCTCCCTCTCTCTCTCTCTCTTTGTGGTATACGTGTTGTTGGCCAAAAAGGCTTTTATGAATGCGTCTGTATGCGTGGTGTGTTTGTAGTAGTAGCCAATGGCCAGCAATGTCGCATACTTGTCAACGACACTGTCGTCACTTTTTCGTATGGCTGTTCACTTTAAATGATGTATTTGCAAGCATGCACTCTACAAAAAACTACACACACACACACACACACACACACACACACACACACACACACACACACACACACACACACACACACATATACAACATACACATGTGCATACTCTCGTACTCGTGTATGCATGTGCTCTATACAGTTACTTACTCACAAGTGAGCGAAAACTCTTTTCCTCTTTGGCATTTTTCTTTCGTTTTCATGCATATTTGAAATGTTGGCACATAAGTTTGCGCTTTGGCGACACTTTTCTCTATACCACTTGTTTTTTTTTATATATCTTTATCGTTCCATTTTGCTGCTTGTTTTGTTGCTTTATTTGTCGTTCTCTCTTAATACTCTTCTTAGTTGCCCTTTCTTTTTTATATACATATTGGTCACTTTTGTTTTGCCTGTTTACATTTTTTTTTTTCTTTTTTTTTTAAGTGCTTAACATGACCCATTGCAATTTTTATTTTCACATGCAAGTACATGTTTTCTTGTACAGATGCTAGATGTATGCACTTTTTCACATGTACACATACATACGAAGTATATGTGTGTATGTATTATGTTTGCATTTTTATTCGCATTAGTTAGATACTTTTAACATAAAAACTTTTCCATGTTTGAAGAGTTTTTTGCCCACAAATTAAAAGTATGAAGTTAGAAAAAGTGTAAATATAATATTATAATATAATAATATATTCGTAGAACTAAAAATGCATAAAAAGTTTAAACACTGCGGTGTCATTGCTGATACTGAGGTGGATAGTTTCAAATCAAAATTGCTAATATATGGTAGCATCAAGATGTTAAAAATAAGTGTAAAATATTCTAACATTTTTTGATTTTCTCGATTGTGTACACGCCTCGTCTTAGAAGTGTTTTTCAGAAATTTCCAAATTCTTTAGAAACATACATACAAGAAGAGCTAATATTTAAGTCCATGATCGATTTGAAATTAGTACTTCTTTATTAACTAGCCCGTTCAAAGCTATTACTTACTTACTTACTTTTGATGACACAACAGCCCATGGAGGGCCTAGGCCGAGCTTTTCGCATCCACTCATGTTGTGCGTGTTATATTTGTACATGAATGGAAGGGACCTACAGTTTAAAGCCGAATCCGAACGGCGAAGGAAAAGCTTTTCATAGCAATTTTTACTCTTGTAGGTTTGCCATTGCCTGACAAGAGGTGGTGCCGTGTAGAAAAATTATTTTTTCTACTTTTTTTTTTGATTTTGCCTGTGCCGAGATTCGAACCCCGGACACTCTGCGTAGCAGTCCAACGCACTACCACTACGCCACAGCGACCACTATTACTTAGAAGAATCAAATATTAAAACTGACATTTGAAAATATTTACGATATTCGCCTTCACATTGTTAAATTCCCCTTCTCCAAAGAGCTGCAGCTGTCTGGCCTTGTCCTTTCCCGATGACCTTCTTCCTAAATATTAACAGCAATTTCGTGCAAAATTTATTTTCGCTTGTCATAAACTTATTTACTATCGTTTCTCATACGAAAGTGCCTAAGTAGGTGTTGCATGTTTAATAGCAATTTTAATTTCTACTAGCTGTGCAATTATTTCTTGGTATATTAAAGATTTCTAGGGAACTTTGAAAAGATTCGATTTTTGGACAACAACAAAATAACATTACTTCAATACTTATCATTAGGTTGAAGGAAATATTGCAATAGAAATAAAGACTTAAGAGCAGATTATTATTATTATTATTTTTGTTTTCATTTCATTTAGAGCAGTCGTTCACAGTTTTTTGAAAATAGGTCAAAATAAAAATAGCAGAAAATCTTTTCATGCACCGAAGTATGTTCGTTGTAAATGCTATTGTCACTCAACTGTGCTACTACCGTAGCTTATCTAAGCTCAAACTAGCCATTAACGTAACTGACATATGCCAACAATCCATTAAAATAATTCTCTAAAGCATTTTCTGTGCATATTTATGTATGGTAGGTACATACTCGAACGTAAATATGTTGGTACAAAATGGAAGGTTTTCCATTCTCAGTAAAATAAATACGAGTATGTAGCAAATATATGTACCTTATGCCTTGAGGCACATACCATTCAAATGTAAAATGTTGTGAACGAATGTCTATGAGTTTATACCTATACACACATGACTGTTTGAGCGATATTCATTACCTCAGGGGCATCAAGTTAAGTCTCTATATCTATGAAGATGAGCTTATTAAATTGTAGTTTAATGCAATTGCTTTAAAGGGCCAAGGCTATTTAAAGTAAAGCAACCCAAGATAACTAAAGATTGGAATTTGCTGTTCGAAGCAAGTATGTACAAGAATTAAAGGAAGAATAGAAGTCATGAAGTGAACTAAATACTTTGGCTAATTCAAGACAAAATGAATGATGGTTTCTATCGACACCTTATGTGGAGAAGCAATATATGGAATATATATAAGAACATAGTTTTTTCAAAATTCGTTTTAAATTTCAGTAAATCTGCATCAGGCTCTTTTAAGTTGAAGAGCTACTGTAAATTGTTTCAAGATGATTGAATATTCGCACATATCGAGCCATGATCGCCAAGTTATCGTAACGGAAAATTGTGAATTTAGCAGGAGAAGGTGTTTTGTATTTGTATTTAGTATGAAGCTAATTGGTAATATAAAAATGTCCAACTATTTCAAAAATTCAAAAATCAAAAATTTCTCTCTTGGATTTATGCTCTCCATTGCAGTAACTATAAGTAGTGAGGCACACAACTGAGAACTGCACACATACTCGTACACATTTACCATAGATGCAGTAAACATAACTCCCACTTTGCTTTGGTAGCATCTTCGTCGCTCGCTCTCTTCTTCTCTTTTTCTTTACTAATGCTTTTCATAGTTACTACAAGTATTGAGATAAAACTGAGACCTGAATACATGTATACAAATATTCTTTCTGAATGCCTGTATAACTCCCACTTTGACTCTTTCTCTCTCGCTCCCTTCCATTCTTTTATCTATTACTCTCCGTATTTCACGAAATGTAAACCGCAGCTAGTGCAATACTAAACAAAACTTTACTCATTTGGTCAAAGTCGTTATCAGTATTTATTTGCTTTTGCTGTTGCTTATGATATTGTTTGTGGGTGTTGTTACATATACATTGTTATTATTTGTTGTATGCTTTAAGGGTATATTGTTTGGTGACAAGCTTAACCAGCACATATTGCCACAAAGTAAGTTGAATGAAGACAACCAAATTGTATAGGCAAATGTATGTGCATAAGTATTTATTGGTGTAAGTAATTTCAAAGATTTTATCTGCTCATATCTCACACACAGGTATCTGAAAAGTAAAAGACATGAATGTAAATACCAATTAATAAAGTTAAATGCAAGATTTCTAGTTTATTACGGAGAAAACTCTTAGAAAAATTTAAAATTCTATGAATATTGGATTTCCATATACGGTTATTTACAAATTGCTAAGATATATACGAAATTAAAACAAAAAAGATAGAAAATAATAACAAATTATAACAGAAACATGTCCAAACATCATGGTGCTGCCTGACCAAAAGTATCATTAATACATATTTAACAATCTCTCTAATATATGTACGAATGAATATACACTCAAAAATACACTGTACACTGTATCTACGTACTTATGTCCGTACTTCCTTCCTTACTCCCTTCCTTCCTTCCTTCCTCCCCCCTTCCTTTATTGATGTGGCTTGAACTTGTTATTCTAACTATATTGATGTTGATATGATATCATTTCAGCCTGACCTGATGAAAATAATTTGAAAAAAATTATATGAAACAAAATTGTTTAGTAATTTTTTTGCAAAAATCTATTGTACAAAAAAAAATGTTGAAAATTATTCCATAAAAGAGGTGAATCTGTGATTATTTATTTTATATTGATTTTTTTATTTTTGTGTAATAATTGCCCTCAGATGTTCGAGTAAAGAGTAATATCAAGCATTACTACAATAGCAATAACAAAAATATTCGATTTTTTTCCTTTCCTATTGATAAACTTTTCCCATAGAAATTTGCATTTGTACTATATCTGCGCTGCTTACGTCTTTGTATGTATGTGTATGTGTGGTGAGTGTTTTATATCTGTCTGTTGTTGGCTACTGCTCTCTGCAGCACTCATTTCGTATTCAAATCCTCTGTTGAATTTTTCACTTTTGCTTTAATTCCTTTCGATTTTTAGTTTTAGTTTTGTATTTATTTATAGTAAAGCCATTTTGAAAAGTTTTAACTATATTAGTATTGGTAAAATTTAGATCTTGTAGGATTTTAACATGTGTGAATAATGTTAGAATGTTGTTTTTTGAATCAGGCTGTATTTTTTTATGCATTTAAATTGATTTTTAATGGGTTATTGGTTTTTATGGTAGTAAATGTTTTACTTTACTTTACTTTTAATGGCACAACAGCCCATTGAGGGCCTAGGCCGAGCTTTTCGCATCCACTCATGTTGTGCGTGTTATATTTGTACATGAATGGAAGGGATCTACAGTTTAATGCCGAATCCGAACGGCGAAGTGAAAAGCTTTTCATAGCAATTTTTACTCTTGTAGGTTTGCCATTGCCTGCCAAGAGGTGGTGCCGTGTAGAAAAATTATTTTTTTCTATTTTGTTATTTTATTTTTATTTTGCCTGTGCCGAGATTCGAACCCCGGACACTCTGCGTAGCAGTCCAACGCACTACCACTACGCCACAGCGACCACAAAATGTAAATGTTTTGCCTTCAGAAAATGAGGAAGTAATGTGATTTTCATAGAGCGTCGTGTTAATTCAGTGAGAATGTAACCGTGCTTCATAGGTTCATCTAAAAAAAAAACAGTTCTAAAAGAGAGCTGTAATCTGTTTATTTCACCACTTTCTCTCTATAACAATCAACATACTCTCAGTACAGCGTAGGCCAGTGCAGCTCTGTCATTGCTTTTTCGTTCTCTCTGAAAGTCACCACAATTGGTGCTGATCTGATAACCGCAGCTTTTAGCAAAACGCAGCTTATGTCAGTACAGAAATTGAAAAGTGTAAGTATTACTTTTTGCATGGTGAGTTTCTCATTCTCTTATAATTATTTTATACATTGTAATTTGTTGGCTTCAAAAAACATAAGCTACATTAAAAAAAAGAAAAGAGTACAACATTTGATTGCTAAATATGGCTTTCACTACTGCTTTGCAAGAAAATAAAAATACATAGATTTTACTAAATCTATCTACTCTTCCTTTCGTTGCTCCTCTACTGCCTTAAGAACGACGATTTTCGGCCATTTTTGTCAGAAATTTGTTATTTTTGTTGGCAAGGAGAAGTGAGGTGAAAATGAATGAGAAAAAATGTTGTAATAAAGAGAATATGAAGAAATGTGAGAAAAATTTTAACAAAAATCATCGTAGCGAAATTCAAAACTTAAGTATTATCAATATAACTTCTACGGAGCGTAATCCCGTCAATTTCTCCATCTACTATCTACATGAATTTCTTTCGTTTTCAAACTTATTATCATTATGACTTCTACTGAGCATCATCCGTAAATTTCTCTATCTACTATCTACATGGATTTCTTTCATTTCACTACATTGACTTATTCTGTAACGCACTGTAATTATGTATTAAATAATTGGCCATTGTACTACCAACGCATCTCCATCTCCCAGAATTCCAACTGCTTGTCCTGTGGCATTTTCTTAAATATAGCTTAGTCAAATATGTTTAGCTACGGGGTAGGATAGAGGAATTTCTAGACAAATATTTATTATGTCTGCTTTCTAGTTAAGCTTAAGGTTCAACGAACTAATTATTGAAAATTCAATGCAAGACGATGACCTATTAAGAACACATTCGCTAAAATGACAATGAGCGATTAGTTTGCAATTGGTGGCTGCACGTTAAATTCTATTCTTCCATTTTCTTATGTAATTTTCTGTTCTTGCAATTATAAGTATCATGGATTGTGCATGGGATAATAGAAAAGCGTTAAAGTCACTTATCTATTACATATCAGTGAGCATTAGAGAAATGACGGACCTTCACTACCTCATACCCAGCTAAGTAGAATTGAATTATTGTTATCAAGAAGGAGTAATAAATAATTTATAAACTCTATATCGTTAAACAAAATAACGAAGATTACTTCTCTGCCCTAATGAAAAAATACATTAACGAAACTACTTATGTGTATCAACTCTTTACGTTTTTGCTATTTGAAGTTTTTGTTTATCTTCAATGAGAGGAAAAAACATTAAAACGGTGTAGCTACACATTAATGAAGTAAAACAACTTTTCGTGTAAAAGTTACGTTAATTGGGTAATTCGCAAAGAACAATTATTAGTAATTAATTTCATTGATTCTACTTAAACCACTCCGATTACCTTAAAGATATGTGAAGATCGGACAAAAGCCTAGTAGAAATGCAGACGTTAACGCACAACAAACGATTTTACTACAAACCACGCGTAAAGAAGTTTCACTTGAAAAAAACGAGAAGTGAGTGTGACATTCAACCAACTGATATTAGTAGTATATTTTTCCAACAATTCGTCTAGTTCAGAGAAGGGCAAAGAGCGTGGAGTGCTGCTCTCTTTCAGTGTATTCTATATGGGATGTTCTAAAACGTTATGTACGCGTGCCACGGAACTGCCCTACAATCGTTTAGTTGAAAGCAAGAGAGAGACAGAGAGAGAGAGAAGATTCATTGTTCCTTTTTTAGTTTGCCAAATCGATTACTCTATCAACAAAGTTGTACCATTTTAAAAATATGATGGAAATTCAATTGCTCTGGAGTATTTAAGAAATGGGTTTGAGCTACCCATATGTAACCAGTGAAGCTCTCCACGCTCTTTGCCTTTCACTGCTTTTAAGCAAGAGGGACTACTAACCATTGTTCATAGACTATCCAAAGTGCAACGGGGTTTACGGAAAATATTATAGTCCTACGGAAAAGGGTAACTTTAATTTCGACTTCAAAGATTAAACTGTTAAGAACATGATTTTTTTTCTTAATCTAGTTAAATACAAAAAAAATTAAAGAATATCATATTCCCAAATAAATTTCACGTACACCTTTTTTTGATGTTTTTCTTATTGTTGTATTTCGATATCTGAAATAGAAATCTCAGCTTTTCGTCTTTGCATGCGCAAAAAAAATAGAAAATTTCTTTCAATTACTTAAATAGGCATAATAAATATGCGTAATAAACATGAAAAGGATTTGAGTTAATTACACTACAACAACAGCAATAAAAACAGTACCAAGCAAACAAAATTCTTCAACAATAGCAACAATTACAGCAGAAACAATGATAGCAACAAAAAAGGAATAACACGCAAGTACAGAATTAATTGCAACAGATTTATTCAGCTTGAACATTGTAACTTTATAAAGAGTACGTAGTCGAAGGAGAAGTAACAACAAACATTTGAAATACATGCCGAGAAGCAAAAAAGAGCGCAGAATAGGGCGACAAAAATAAGGAGTGGGGGGGGGGGAGGGGATTAAAAAAAGAGAAGTAAATGAAAAGGTGTTACATAATAATGTTATACAATAGCAACACTGGCAGCTAAAATTAAAATAGAGTGGAAAATGTATAAGCTTAATTGAATTCTCCTTGAGATTTGCTCTCTTTTTTGCTGTACATTCTCCCGTCATTTTGTTTTTTTTATTTTTTATTTTGTATAAGCTTAGAAATGATGTGTCCACTTTGCACTAAGGTGGCACACACGAGCATAAGAACAAGAGCAACAACAGCAATAGGAGTAGAGTGCCATAGTGGTGTATACGGAAAGAGTGAGCTATTGAGAGAGTGAGTACATATACAATACTTGCTGCAATATTAATTACAACAATTAATCCAAGCACACATACATACAAATAAAAAAGCGAAAATTTCAACTAAATGCAATGTGTAATACGGAAACACAACAGCTACAACACAACAACAACATCCGAAAATTATATAAACCAAAAATAATGTTACGCTGGGGAGAGTGCAAACGAAAAATAAATCAAAACAAGTGCGCACGCAAAGTACAAAGAAAAAAAAAAAAAACAACAAAAAACAATATAAATAAAGAGTAAGGCGGTATTTTTAATTAGTTCGTTGTGTTGCGTTTTAGCCAAAAATAAAAATAATAAAAAATAGGAGCACACAAAACAAAAAGAAGAAAAAATGTCAGTGTAAGAAAAGGGACAAAAATTGTCGCTGTTGTTGCTGCTGTTGTTATTGCTGTCACAGCTTAGGTACATATGTATATGTGAGCATGGAACGATAATATTTACAACTTGTATTTATCTTTTTCGCTCTGATTGCGTATTTTAATTGCCCGGGTGGATATTTCATTTGCGTGTATGTTTATTTTAATATAAAAGTAAGAACGACAAGGGAAGGGAAGCAACTGCATATAATGATCAAATTGCATGGAAAAGAGGATAATTGTCTCAAGGGATAACTGTGAGTCCGGTCACAATTTTACAATGTCTCAAAAGAGAATAGAAGAGGGAATTCTTTCTCAAATTTATGAAATTTCAAGGAGGAATCATTTGAGTAGGGAAATGTGAATTGTAAGAAGCTGCCCGCGGTTGACTGCGCAATCAGGAAAGTTCTGGGGATGGATATAAAATGAGGCGACGCTGATGGTATTGGCGATCGCGCTCTCGCCTTCGTGGGTACAAAAACAATATCTTTGTGTTTGTAGAGAGTACATAAATATAAGAGAGGGAGAGAGAGCACAAACAGTAATAAAGCCACAATATCATTTCCTATAATAAACACAATCTAAATCTGAGTGCGCCAGGTGTCAACGCCTCTGTTTGTTTTATATGCATTCAATCCCCATACCGTTCATATGAAATTGAAATAGTGGCTCTTGTTGACGTTTTTTTTCTACATTAATAATGGTCAATAATTGACAAAGAGCAAAGAGATGTTCTCTCTTTCAATCTATTGTATACGGGGAGGCACAAAACCCTGCAAGAATATCCAGCATTCCACTATGGAATGAATGAATAAATATTCTCCCTATTTCAAAATCCTATCAACGCCCCTGGATGCAAATAACAAGACAATATTAAGAAATAACAAATATGTAAAATAAGTATCGATTCACAATCCATTTTAATTAACTTTTTCCAATTTAACCGATTTTTCGGAGCAAATTTGCTCAAAGTTGACAATTTGTCGATACCACAAGCGTTTAATTTTCCCGCATATTTACTCTCAATAATTTTGAGCATGTATAAGTGCGTGCTTGTGCGTGAGATTTACGAAAATACATAAAATAAAATGCTGTTATATATGTAAAAAAAAATGCATTATCTTTATGTCGGAGATAAATAATGAAGCGAATTATAGGAGAATATATACAACACTTAAAAAAGCATACAAAATATACATTAACACACTAGCAACTAATACACACACACACACACGCATACACAAATCCGTGTACAAATATCTTGTGTATGCGGCTCTGTGTGTGAGTGTAAGTCAAGTATTATTTCCTTTGCGCAGTGTTCTTCTTTGCCACGACATCCGCCACAGCAGATTTTTGATGCTGCTCATTCATTTATATTATTTTGTTTTGCTTTGTTTTGTTTTGTCGCTCTCTTGTGTTTTCTTTCCACTTTTTTGTTTTATATTTTTATTTTTATTTATATTTAGTGACGATAGAAAGCTCATTGTGAATGTACTTAATTTGTGCAATCCTTATGGCGCACATTATCCTTATTATGTGCTCTACTTGCTCAAGTATTCAATATCACGAATACCACTAGCTGCTAGTATCACCACAGAGAAACACACACACACACATTCGCAGATATTCCACTCTTTTATAAACTTTTCATGTACATACATACATATATGTATGGATGTGTGTTTGTATGGGTGTGGTACACGTTATGTCATTGCCAAATTACCGTTAGTCGCATTATTAGCTTAGCGCAACTTAGACATTTCCGCTGGAGTGTATTTATATGCATATACGAGTGTGTGTATGTGTTTTCGTGTGTGTGTGTGTTGCACTTATACTTATGTATATCTACCTACATATGTATGTACATATTCGTACAGTATAGCATATACGATACATACAGTTAGCTGATTTTGGCAACAAACTGGTGAGTAGAGTAGCAAGTGGCAACGATATCATTTGTTGTCCTCTATACGCACACACACACACACACACACACAATATTTTTAGATATCTCTATGTACATATGCACATACATACATACATATGTGTGTCACTGTTTATAGTGGGCCAGCATTCGACGATGACAACTTTGCCCGCGTTGATTTTGCCAAGAGGTTAACTCTATCCTGCCACAGGCAGGATTCTCTTATTATGACTTTAATATTTGAGGTATTTTCGATTGAACACGATTTAAATTTGAACATTACTAAATATTCGATCTTGACTTTTTACACATGCCTCAGTTGAGGAGATTTAGAAAATCTCTGGGAAGGGCAAAGGTTTGGGTAGAAATTAATAAAACCGAAATCTATAATTTTCATTCTCACAATGCTTTGAATTTACAACGATGCCAACATTTACATAAACGTACGTGAAAAAAACCGCTGCAGAGAATGACTCAGATGTTTGATAAAGTTAAGCCGAAAGTCACATATTCCGCCCAGAGTGACGACTTGGTATATTTTTTTCGGGAATTTTAATAGCGATGAATTTTCTAAAATTAGAATTTTGGGTAGAATTTCGGTAGAATACTTGGTCAATAAGTATGCCAGTATTGAATGTATTGATGAGCATTCCCTCGCATTACCACACGTAATGTCCACGTTAAGGAACCATCTGATCCAAGAAGAATTGAAAGGTTTGGTAATGAAACTATAAAGCGGGTTCGATTCGGTTACAGAAAAATAACAAACAAACAACATATTTTTGCCTTCTGCTAAAATATCAGTATATACTAAATGTACGAGTAAATGTGGAATTTATTCATATACTTATATATACATATATATGTAATAGTGTGCGTGTATGTGTGTGAGTGTGTGTGCAGCTTGAGCTCTTCTAATGTTCAACGATATTTACAAGTCACTTGCTTTTATTCGAACATTAATTATGCTTCTCATATCGCTACAGATTTTATTTTTTCATTTTATTTCTTGGTTTTGTCTTTATACAGATACAGATAGACACACAAACACATACTCGTGCACATACATGTGTGTTTGTCAAACATAGTATTGAAAGTTCAGGCGAGTAGAAAATGAAGAAAGTTTCACGAGATCATCATCATCATCATCAGGGTGCAGCACCAGCCAGCAATCAACATATCCTTTATTTAATATGGGAGGTTATTAAATGCTATGTATTTTTGTTGTTGTTTGTTGTTTGTCTCGGTGTACATGTGATTATAATCGCATGGCATCACTTTTGTCTTGCATTGTTTTCCTACTATTATTTATTCACGTTTTCCGCTTTTTCTCGCTTACGTTTTTTTTCCCTCATTTTTTTCCCGTCTGAGGTTTGAGGTTCATTGTTTTCTTTGTCATTGTAATTTCTCTTCAATATCCCAGCGATGTCGTTTAGGCGCTAAGGATATTTTTGTTTTGTTTTACTTGATGATTGTTTGTTGTTGCTTCATTTCCCTTACGCTTAATGCATTTTATTTCCTGCTTTCTAACTAACTAACTGATTATCAGCGTAGTGTCATGTGTGTATGTAATTTGTTACTTTGTTGTTATTGTTCGGCGCTAATCTTAAAATGTGCTCATATATGGTACTTACGTACTTAATAAAGTTGCTATAGCTTTTGTGTGCATGTGCTTGTGTGTGAGTGTGTGTCTCTGTGCATTTACTCTCTTTTTACACACTCTGCTTCTGTGGTTGTAAATGGCAACAGTGTTCTTTCTCTTTCTGATTGAATGTTATGTAATTACTTTTCGTGGGGTTTATTCTCGAATTAAATATTAAGGATTTGGCGCTTGTATTGTTTGCTAATACAGATTGAGTGCTTAGCAATTTTACGATAGTATATCCTATTATAGTAGACACAACAAACTGACATGCTAGCGGATAATGTCATCAGTACCGGACTGCGGTGAGCAATATGCGGTAGGGCTAGTAAAGTGCTAGACGAGGGATTCATATTAGATGGTGAGCACCAACGACACTGCTGGTATTGTATGTAACCATGGTTATGTACATGGACAAAGTTCGACCCCGATATCGGCTCTCTCACATTTATTACAAGTTCTCTATGCTGTGAATGTTATCTTTTTCCTATCTTTACCATGAGTGTAATTTATAGTTAAAACAGTGGCCTTCAATGATTTAGAACAAAATAAAGCTAGCGTGTACAGTTCGAATATTTTCAGATAAACTCTTTTAAGGAGAGAGCAAGTTTTATCTCACGCAAGCTCATCGCTCATCGCTCTTTCTCCTCCTGAAACTACAGACCATCTCTAGCTTTATCTCACTTCATAATTAGTGAAAAATTGTGTGCATGTTTTGTAGGAACAAGTTTTCACTAATACATGCAAATGATTGACCCCAACCGATGGACACCTTGTGATGTGCCTATTACTTAACAATAATGAAATCGTGTCGGTAAAACGTTTCTTAAAACTTTGATTCTTGCTACCGTCTTGTCAAACGGAAATGGTAAATTACTGCCTTCCTCTTGACCTTCGCACAACAAATAATCAAAGCTTTGTCTTTTAATAACGGGTGTTTTTCTAGAAGTGTGGTTTCAATAAAACGCATATAATTTAATGTTATGGCCAAGAATTTAACTTTATTATAAAGATAAGGATTTGCCATTATGTTTTAAAAACAATTTCGGGCAAGTGGCCGCCGCGGCTGGTTCGAATAAATTCCAGCCGAGAGGCCCAATTTTCTACCACTTTTTGCAACAATTGGGGCTGTATGTCAGTAATAACGCACCGAATATCCTCTTCCAAGGCGTCAATCGTCTCGGGCTTATCTGCGTAGACAAGCGACTTCACGTAACCCCACACAAAAATTGTGCAGCGGTGTTAAATCGGACGATCTTGGAGGCCACGCTACAGGCCCACGATGTGAGATAATGCGCTCACCAAAGGTTTCCTTCAATAAATTGATTGTTTCGTTGGCTGTATGGCATGTAGCGCCGTCTTATTGGAACCAAAGGTCGTCCACATCAACATCCTCCAATTCATGAGGAAACGAAAAAGTCATTAATCTTGGCTCCATAGCGTTCCCCATGGACTGTTACATTGTGACATTATGACCGGCTTCATCTTTGAAGAAATGTGAACCAATGATTCCCTCTGCCCATAGAGCACACCAAACAGTGACTTTTTGAGGATGTAACGATGTAATGGCGTCTCAACAATGGCTTGTAGATGAAGATCACTCCAAATGCGACAATTTTGCTTATTAACGTTCTCATTCAACCAAAAGTGAGCTTCATTGCTGAACAAAATTTTCTTGTGAAAATCGGGATCGGTGGCCATCTTGTTTTGGGCCCATTCTCCGAACGTGCGACGCACTTTGATGGTCGTTCGGCTTCAATTCTTGCACGAGTTGGATTTTGTAAGTTCGCAAACCAAGATCCTTCCGTAAAATCTTCCATAAAGGGAATGGGCACAGCTTCAATTGTTGCGCGAGATGGCGAATGGACTCATTCGGGTCTTCTTCGATACTCTGTTCCACAGCAGCAATAGCGTCTTCTGTGTGCACTGTTCGGCATCTCTGAGAAACCGATCCATGGTTGCTCGAATTACCGACTATGCTAGGCGATCATGTCGACCGAATATTGACCGCAGCGCGCGATGGGTCGCGTGAACCGAAGCCATTATTTTTCCATTAGAAATGCACCTGGGTCACAATACATGGTAATAAATTTGCACGATTTGCAAACGTTGTTCAGGAGTAAGTCTATTCATTATGAAATGGCAAACTTTTTTACTTAACTTTTAATGGCACAACAACCCATGGAGGGTCTAGGCCGGGTTTTCGCGTCCACTCATGTTGTACGTGTTATATTTGTATATGAATGGAAGGGACCTACAGTTTAATGTCGAATCCGAACGGCGAAGTGAAAAGCTGTTCATAGCAATTTTTACTCTTGTAGGTTTGCCATTGCCTGCCAAGAGGTGGTGCCGTGAAGGAAAATTATTTTTTCTACTTTTTTGATTTTGCCTGTGCCGAGATTCGAACCCCGGACACTCTGCGTAGCAGTCCAACGCACTACCACTACGCCACAGCGGCCACCAATGGCAAACTAAACTGAGCATAAATCTAGTGACAGCTGTCAAAAAGACCAACTCCGAAAAGAGTATTGCCAGATTGAAAACCACACTTCTAAAAAAACACCCTTTATATTGCATGCCGCAAAAAATGCACACAATTTCTCTATAAATAACAGTAGCGAAAACTATGCAATTCTATTGCAATTGCAGCTGTGAAATTCAACAATTGTTTATTCAATTCAATGAAACCTACTATATATCTATCTAATCTATACTTACTCGTATATAGGTTTCAATAACTTTGTTTGACAAATAGTAAATGCTCCAACACAATAAAGTATAAAGTTAGTCTCTCCTGAAAGGTGCGGGGGCTTGGAGAATAAGGTCAGGAACAATATGAAATTTAATTTTCTATTACATATAGACACACACACACACACACACACACACACACACACACACACACACACACACATGGAAGCATCCTCTATCATATCCGCTATAAGCACTCAAAACCACGCGCATATCTCTCTCTCTCTCTTCCGTGATTTTACGCGTATGTGTGAGTTTGCGTGAGTTTGTGTGGCTAACATGGACAAACATGAATTGAATGTGTGATCAGGCAAATTAAATTTTAGCAATTGCATCATGGAGAATTGCGGCAGCTGTAGCTGGCAACTGGTAGTAGGAAAAGGATATTTCACTTTGCCCACCATAAGCGCGCTCACATATAACCGCACACATTCAATCATGCTACGAACAATAGCTAGCAATAATATACAATGCCATCCATGTATTGACAAGGCAAGCTAGGGGCACAATGTATCAAAGCAGAGAAGCAAAGCAGCAGAACTAAGTTGGTGGATAAGGAAAAATGTTATAGAAAGAGCGAGAGCAAGAGAAGAGAGGGAGAGTAGGAGAGAGAGTGGAAGAAGCCCAGTTTACATTATGTGGTATGTGTGTGAGTGTTTCAATGGCAATCAAAATGATATTATTATGAATGGATGCACGAATACTTGTGTTAAACACACACGCAGATAACATATACACACACATACACACACACACACACACACACACACACGCTGACATACTAAATTACATTGAGAGCTGTAACACAAAGTGGCGTATTAGTAGCTGCAGTTGTTACTGGCGCTATCTCTTCTCCTTCTGCAAGTTGCAAGTTGCAAGTTTGTCTTCAGTCGATATTCATCGAGCTTCCCGTGGTGGTGCAGAGCAGATAGTCAGGCCATTATTGTAGAGGTCGGCATTATTCATCTCACTTCACAATAATTCCATTAGAAACGCATCTGGGTCACAATACATGGCATTGCAAGACTGTTGCTGCTACTGTGGTTGTTGCTGTTGCTGTATAGTTGTCTCCAGCAACTTAAGCGTTCATTTACGCGTCTTGTTGTGTTTGTTTGCTGGATGTAAGATATGAATGAACGCTTATGCATATCTATCTGCATGTGTGCATGTGTGTCCTGGTGACTATCAAAACATCTGCATACATTTATGTATTTATAAAGCTAAAAGGATTTGAGTTTGTATTCTCTAGCGAGAGCTAGAGAGAGGGAGAGAGAGGGAGCGAGAGGGAGGAAGGGGAAAAGAGCATTTGAGGGACAGAGGAAGGAAAGTGCAGTGCTGTGGGAAGTGATATGTGTATGTAAATCTTGTATTGTACAGTTAAGCATGCCATAATTACAGCATAAGTGGGTCCATTGTTGTAGCAGTGACACACACACGCACTTTGATATGCAAATTATCTTCTATGTTCATATCTCGGTATGAAAAGTGGAACACATTGGAGCATGTGATATTGTATGTAGTTGTAGTTGTAGTCGAGTGGCGACAGCCACATATAAATACATGCAACAAATACATATAGTACCACTAACCTTGAGTTGTGTGTGCTAAGATAAACGAAGAATCGAATCGAAATTAGCTTTCGAAAGTAAATTGATATGCTGCTATATACTTATTAGTGAAAGCTTCTACTTAGCTTGTTAAAATTCGAACGCTTGCTTGCTTATTTAGCTAGTGAATTTAAATTAACAATACTGGTCTTCTTCTTCTTATTACAATTAATTAAGAGTTAGCTTAGAAGTAAAGCTTAAATGGCAGACACCTGTCACAATTACGTGGTAAAACGTTACGCTTTACAAATTTATTTGTTACTTACGAAAATAATTTTGTTAACTTATAATATTATGAAATGTTTTCAACAAATTACATATTTGAAGGAAACAGTAAGTAGTTGACAATAATAGTGAAAAATAGTCAAGTAAAATAGTAATAAAGGTAGTAGTAGAAAATGGTAGTAAAAGATATAGGCAGTAAATAGTAGTAGAAAATCGTATAGGAAGTCAGAAAAAAAAGCTAGGAGAGAGAATTTAGTAGTATAAAATAGTGGTAGAAAATAATATTGGAATAAAGTGGTGGAAAATTGCAGTGGAAAATAGCAGCAGTTGAAAATAGTAGTTAAAATAGTAATAGAAAAGTGGTAAAATGATTAATATTTAGTATGTTCTAGTAGAAAATGTTAGTAGTAAACAGTATTAAAAACTAGTAGTAGTAAATAGTATTGGTAGTAGAGGAAAATGTGGTAGTAGACATGTGTCATGAATTCTCGCAGTTGCTGAGAAATATGAAAATTATTATGAAACTACACATATCTACAAATTGTACAAGTGTGTGTGGTGTGTGTGGTGTGTGTGGGTCTAAGAGAAAATATATATTTATAAAAATTCTCAGCAATCATAAAAATTCCCATCGCTAATTTGCTGTAACCGAGAGAGGAGGTAAACACTAATGCACATAAGCATGCATTTATATATATGTGTATGTGTATGTATATGTATGTGTGTGTGAAACAAAAACATGAATATCAGCAAAGTTAACGCTTTGAACGCATGAAGAAGAAGGCAACAAATTTAACGAAAGGCAATGAGAAAACAAAAATATGCAAAATACGTTACGGGACAAAGAAATGCAAAAAAAAGAAAATAAATATTGCTGAGTAACAACCCAAATAAGCAAAAATGAAAATTGAGAATCGGGGCATATTTGCATCCAATGTACATAGTTGCTGTCATTACTGCGGATGGTTGCAGTGATATTGCTATTTTTACTTTTCCTTTTCCTTCTGCTATTGTTTCGCTTTTGTCTTTTTCTCTGTTGCTGTTGCAGTTGCTAGCTGCTGTTCTATGTTTCAGCAATATTGTGTCATTTGGTTGTTTTTCCTATTGTTGCTTGCCTTGCAGCTAGATTAAAGATTATGCGAGAAGCGTCAGCTAGCAATATCAGCATGGAAATTTACTGATTTAAGTATTTACGGATGATAAAAGGTCGCTGTGGCGTAGTGGTAGTGCGTTGGACTGCTACGCAGAGTGTCCGGGGTTCGAATTTTTCTACACGGCACCACCTCTTGGCAGGCAATGGCAAACGACAAACCTACAAGAGTAAAAATTGCCTATGAAAAGCTTTTCACTTCGCCGTTCGGATTCGGCATTAAACTGTAGGTCCCTTCCATTCATGTACAAATATAACACGCACAACATGAGTGGATGTGAAAAGCGAAAAGTTCGGCCTAGGCCCTCCATGGGCTGTTGTGCCATTAAAAGTAAAGTAAAGTAAGAGAGTCAATTGAGAGGGCATGACACTGACGAAAACTTGTTGATACCCTAATTGAAGCAGATGAAATGACACGATGTTATGTTTTTGATATTGTATTAAGTATTTCTGATAAATTTTCCATTTGCTCATTTTTATCAAAAATACGCAAAAAAAAACCAAATTCTATTGATACTTCACAACTATTCTCCCTCTCTCTCTCTCTCTCTCTCTCCAATACTGACTTACTTACTGTCTTTTGCCTTGAAAGTTGTAAATGGTACATTAGCTATCGTTAATACCATACCAAAAGCATAAGTATGTATGTGTTTAGTTTTAGAAAGAAGAAAAATTTTTGTTGGAATCATTTAATGTTGGAATAACTGGTTTTTTACATTTGTATCCATATTTCAGCTTGATTGCATACTTTTAGGGTTTTTTAGGGCAAGATTTTTTGAGGTTTTTCTTAATTGGTAACCTTTAATAGTAACGATACCCAAAATGGGACGAATTACTGTGAGTCGGCTTTTAGTGTCTTTCCCTCTCTCTATCTCTCTCTTACTTTTCATAGAAAGCAGTAATTGGAATAATTGCAATAGAGTGAAGAAGAACGTAGGCTTGTGAAGAAGTAAGACCTTAGACTGGTATCTTATATCTTATTTCTAAGTTATTTTCTCTTTTGATATTGTTGTTTTTCCCCCACAGCCAGATTTCTTGAGAACCTTTACTTTTATATCGAAAGATCTAAGAGCACCAAAAAACAAAACGACCAATCTATACTCGCCACTTCCTGCCTTTCCTCTCTCGCCTATAAACTCGAGCATACTTGCCGAAAAATATGAAAAACTTTATTAAATTATTGCATAGAAAATCAATTAAAATTAAATTACAAAAATCAATGGGGGCAGAAAACAAAATCTGAAGCAACGAGAAGTTTCAGTTCAAATGACAAAAAAAAAAAAACTCCGAAAGATTCATTCAATTTTAATTATGTTGCTCTTCATAAGCCTTTTAATCTTGTAAACTTTATTTCATTATTTTCTTTGCTTTATTAAACTTGCGCTCGCTCCAATCGCTCGGTCGCATTCGCCTGCTCCTACGAGTATTTTATTCTACTTCGGTACGGTATACGGTGAAAATTCCATCATTTCCCTTCTATACAAAAACAATTTGATTTGTATTTTATTCTATTAATTGCATTTAATCTGCTTAAATTTCTCGTTCTCATTCGTTGTCGCTCTAATTGCTGTCGTTTCTTGCTTGTGTCTCTTGGTCTGTGCTGCTATGCTAAACTCTCTTTCAACCTTTCTCAAGGACTTGTCGTTTGGAATTTTTTCTTGCTGTTGTGTTTTCTTGTGCGCGTCCCTCCTGACATTACACGTTTTATTGTTATTATTATTATTATTATTCCTTTTAGCTTTTGGTTTCAGCAGCTGCTGTTGAGTAATTTCACGCTAAATCCATTTCAAGCCCCTTTGCTTGCTCTTTAGTTACTCTTACTCTTTCCATTTATTTTGTTGCTTTGCATTCTTTCTTCTGCTCTTTTTTTGTTTTTTTTTTTTTGTTTGATGATATGTGTTTGTTATTTGCTTACTTGCGCGGTGTAATCTCTGTTGATTTTAGACTTTAGCATTTCCCAAACATCTTGCAAACAAAAAAACAAAAACAAAAAAGTATTTCGCAAAAATGTGGGAAAAAAATTCCACTGAATTTCAAATAAATTAAAAATCGAAAACATAATCCAATGCGCTTTCCTGTTTGCATAATAATGAGATCAAGTTCAATTACTTTCCTTTTCATCCTTCCATTCATTCTCCTTTCATTGAGACTCATTTTATTGTTCCACTATTTGGTGGTGGTTCGAGCGAGCGCTTTCTTTTACATTCCACTTCCTCTTGGAGAAGAAGGAGAGTGGGAGAGCGACTGAGAGTGAGGGAGTGTGAGTAAGTAGGATTTGGGAGTGCTAAGCAAAACCCAGTTGGTAAAATTATGAGGAGAGTAATGCCGTTATGCTGCACTGTCTTTCTCAGGGAGTTTTTTTTTTTTTGTTGATATATTTTACACACAGGGTGTGCCCCTATGAATGCAGAGCATTGTGTTGAATGGAAAGAAGATTGATAGTTGGAAGGAAGAAGGAGGGTGAATGAGAGAGGGAATGCAATGACAGAGGACACCGATAATGACCGACAATAAACTTCAGTTTATCAGTGTCCACTATCACCGCATGTAGCGCCAAAGGCCAAGCTTTTCGCATCCACTCATGTTGTGCGTGTTATTATATTTGTACATGATTCGATTGATTCTTAAGTTTTTATTATCTAAAAGTAAAAAAGAAAAGTTTTCTTATGAAGGTGAAGGAATTTATCATAAAACAAGTGTTTGGAATACAATAGAAAACCAAAGAAAAGAAAAATTGTATTTGGTAAGATTTCTTTGTCTCGTTCCTTTACAATTTTCATTTAGCATACCGAAAATGTCCGGGATTTTCTTTTCAAAAGCAAAATTATATACACCATTCGAACCTGAACGAATTTCCATACAGAAGAAAGAAGAATCTAGAATTTTTCCCCTTTCCTTTACTTCTTAGCTTAAAAATATTGTTTACAAATTTTTGAGCTGGGAAAAAGTATTGAATGGTACACATACGAATTTTGTGAGCGCTAAATGACTTCTTGAAAATGTTGAGAAAATTAAGGGAGCTATTTTACCTACTTGGGGTACCTTTCCTTAGTTATTTAGTCGTTATAAATTTGTAACTGAAATGCTTTAAAAATATTTTCTTTTCATACAAATTTTCATAACAATATACTTGGAACATATTTACAATGTTTTGATTGTTGTTTTTTTCATTTTCGATTTACTTTCGCTGATTACGGGTTTTTTCATGTTATTGTGTTGTTTATTTAACAAGACCAATTACCATATTAAATCCATAGGTAGGTAGCTGTGGCAATGGCATACCTCAAAGAGTAAAAAATTGCCTGAGATGCTTTTTACTTTAGAGATCAGATTGGGCATAAAAAATGTAGGTCTCATTCCATTTGCGTACACACTCAACATGGGTGCATGCGAAAAGCAAGGTTAGACGCCTGCCATGGGATGATTTTACACAAAAGTTTGGCCTATGCCCGCCCTCCACTCAATAAGAGGAATACTCCATTCAGCACTAAAAATGTTGCCATTACTTCTTGTAATCGCTACTAGCAGATGAGGTTACGTTTTTTTTTTTGGTTTTAATTGTAACACATTAATATGTAAATGTTCCCCTTTTCTAAAACACTTAAAGTTAATCTAATGGATGCCAGCAGTTTTCTTTGGCAAATATACACACTCGAAACTTTTGGAACAACTTACATTTGTAAAATGCACAAAAGTTCTGAAACGGGGAAAACTCATCAGTATGTACTCATAAGTATGTTAAAAAAATCTATAATGGTGTAATACTTAAACACTTAAGTAATGATCGAAAATTATGTCTACCCACTTGAAGTTTCTTTGGTGTATTTTTATTTTTGCGCATTCAGCACGCTACCAACTACGCCACGGCGTATAATACGAGCGAAAATATGGTACATATATTAAATGCTGTTGTACCATTCAAATTAACTGATGTTCATACTTAACTTGCTCACATTAATAGACATAAACTTTTTAAATTGGAAATTTTAACTCAATCACATAAATTTCACAAGCTCCGACCCCATCTCCACCCACCTACAAAAAATGGAAATGAAAAATGATGGTAATTTTAAAAATAGAGCGGCTCTTTAAACAAAAAAAAAAATAATTCTGTTAACATAGAACTAAACTAACTGTGTGCTTTTCATTTTCGTTACGTCACTTCATAAATTAACATACTGAATGTCTCTATCTGTCACACATGTATGTGTGTGTGTGTGTGTGTGTTCTCGTATGTGTGTAGTTATATGTAGCATGTAAGTCTCTAATTCCTCTATCCATCTATGTATCTGCATCACACATGCTTTACGTTTTATCTCTTCTTTTTTTTACTTCATTCTTTGCTCTCTCTTTATTATCCGTTAAAATCCTTAATATAAATGCAAATAAGTTTTCACAACAGGACACTCATATTTATAATTCAAAAATATACACAGACAACAGACACACGCACGTGTATTCGAACTCTGTGCGGCTGTACGAGGACTGTGCTGTGTGTCTCTGAGTCTATACCAGCAGCTTTGCTTAGTCCTCCTCTTCAACTTCGTTTACATTAAAGCAGCATATGAGCTTTAAATTCTCTGAAAAATTTTATGAAATTCCTGTTTTAGCTAGTGCTTTTGCTTGTGTGTGTATATTTCGTTTTCAAATTCAAACAAATAGAAAATTATTTAAGTGCAACATACGAAAAAAAATGGAAGTAAATATTTTTTTTCATTTTCTTCTTGCTGATTTTGCTTTTAATTTGCTCAACGAAGCGTTTATATTTTACATATAATAACCAATTAGTGGTGCAATTTTTTTTTAATCATTTCGTTTTTAAATTTATAATTCAGTAAATTTCAATAAAATATTTCTGAAAAATGTTTATACATAACTATTTACATATCGCTCGTTTGCTACAAGAAAATCACATTCAAACCTTTCAATTTACCTACCACTCCATACAATTGCTAACGACAAACACTCTCCTCACGTGAAGAGCTTATGAGATACAGTTAAGATTTTATGAAATGAGAGCGTGGCATCGTTCTCATTTCATTTCTTTCATATCTACAATACTAACTGTTGAGCTCTGTGCATATTATATGGTATATTCAGCGTCTCAGAGATTCCGCCTGATATTTTGAGAGAGAGAGGCTAAAGTACATAAATTGTGCTGGAAAGCATGAGAACGTAACCTCAATTTTTCTTTTAATATCCACACTCACTGTTGGTTTTTGGACGGGAGAGAGAATATGCAAAATGGCGCCGAAAATCATTAAATGTGTAAATTTTTTACAATTTTACTATTCTACCACTACATACATGAATTAGTTTTTTTTTTTTAAATTATTACACTTTTGACACAGCAAGTGTGTAAAAAAAATTTATGAATAAATGTAAAGGGTGTATTTTTTTAGAAGTGTGGTTTTCAATCTGGCAATACTCTTTTCGGAGTTGGTCTTTTTGACAGCTGTCACTTGATTCATGCTCAGTTTAGTTTGCCATTTCATAATGAATAGACTTACTCCTGAACAACGTTTGCAAATCGTGCAAATTTATTACCAAAATAATGGTTCGGTTCACGCGAAACATCGCGCGCGGTGTCCAATATTCGGTCGACATAATTGCCTAGCATAGTCGGTAATTCGAGCAACCATGGACCGGTTTCTCAGAGATGCCGAGCAGTGCGCACAGAAGACGCTATTGCTGCTGTGGAACAGAGTATCGAAGAAGACCCGAATGAGTCCATCCGCCATCGCGCGCAACAATTGGAGCTGTGCGCATTCACTTTATGGAAGGTTTTGCGGAAGGATCTTGGTTTACGAACTTACAAAATCCAACTCGCGCAAGAATTGAAGCCGAACGACCATCAAGCGCGTCGCACGTTCGGTGAATGGGCCCAAAACGAGATGGCCACCGATCCCGATTTTCACAAGAAAAGCGGGATCTCAAGCGATGAAGCTCACTTTTAGTTGAATGGGAACGTTAATAAGAAAAATTGTCGCATTTGGAGTGATCATAATCTAAAAGCCATTGTTGAGACGCCGTTACATCGTTACATTCTCAAAAAGTCACTGTTTGGTTTGCTCTATGGGCAGAGGGAATCATTGGTTCATATTTCTTCAAAGATGAAGCCGGTCATAACGTCACAATGTAGCAGTCAATGAGGAACGCTATGGAGCCAAGATTAATGACTTTTTCGTTTCCTCATGAATTGGAGGATGTTGATGTGGACGACCTTTGGTTCCAATAAGACGGCGCTACATGCCATACAGCCATACAGCCAACGAAACAATCAATTTATTGAAGGAAACTTTTGGTGAGCGCATTATCTCGCGTCGTGGGCCTGTGGCGTGGCCTCCAAGATCGTGCGATTTAACACCGCTGGACAATTTTTTGCGGGGTTATGTGAAGTCGCTTGTCTACGCAGATAAGCCCGAGACGATTGACGCCTTGGAAGAGGATATTCGGTGCGTTATTACTGACATACGGCCCGGCCCCAATTTCTGCAAAAAGTGGTCGAAAATTCGGCCTTTCGGCTGGAATTTATTCGAACGGCGAAGTGAAAAGCTTTTCATAGGAAATTTTTACTCGTGTAGGTTTGCCGTTTGCCATTGCCTGCCAAGAGTTGGTGCCGTGTAGAAAAATTATTTTGTCTACTTTTATTTATTTTTTTATTTTGCCCGTGCCGAGATTCGAACCCCGGACACTCTGCGTAGCAGTCCAACGCACTACCACTACGCCACAGCGACCACATATATTATTCGCACATATTCTTGAAATTGTTCACATTAATTGTGTGAATTGTAAAGTTTACACATTAAATGTGTAAAAACCTTAAATTTTTGTAATACTTACATTAAATAGTTAAAATTTTTAAGTTTCTGAATAAATGTATTCAATAAATGCGTAAATTGCTACATATTTTTAACTTTTGCTCATTAGATGTGTAAATCTTCTCACATTTTCTCTACGTCCTGGAACTTTCGGCCTCTCTGAAAATAAAGCAATAGCAGAATCAAATACTTACTTACTGTAGTCCGTGCGTTGGAAAATGATAACAATTCTTAGAAATATTTACTTCATTAAATTTTATTATATTTATTTTCTCTTTCATAAATTTACTTTGTTTTGCTTGTTGTTGTTTTTTTTTTACACTTTTCAATTGCTTACTTCAGTATTTAACTTACCAAATAAAAAATAACTACAGTGTTAATTTGTTTGTTTGTTGGTTTTTTTGTAATTTTTTCATTTACCTTACCGTACGAAAACCTAACTTATTTATTTTCTTTTTAATTGTATTTAATTTTTAATATTAGTTATTACTGTGATTTATTTAATATTTTTAATTTAATTTAACACTGGGTGACTTAGTGTTTGTATTTATTTAAATAAACTAGATTTAATTTTCATGAGTGTTTTTTGTTTTTTAATTAACTTAATTTTTTGTTTTTTTTCGTTTATTTTTTTTGTTCATCAAAAGTATTCAAGTTACTTTCAATTATGTATAGGCTGAAATTATATTTTAATTAACAATTAATTAGCATAATAATCTTGTAAAATTCGTTTTTTTTTTATACTTACATTTTACATACTTGCACACCCACTTACACTTACATACTTACATACATATACATTTATGTGTATATTTATGTGTACGCGTGTGTGTGTTGCTGTTGTGTTTACTCTTTCTTTTCTAATAAATAATTAAACTTAAGTAATTCAGTTTTCATATTTTTACAGTGATTGTTTCTTCTCTTTGTGTGTACGAGAGCATGTGGTCTCACTTACTACTGTGGGCAAAAAGTAGTAAGACTTTTTAATTTAAATTTCGCTCGGAAACCCATTCATTAAACCCATATTATTTTTTTAAGGTTGGTATGACTGTCGGTGACATCTGTGCCAAGTGCCAAATGTCCCATCAAAATAATCATTAGTGTTTAGTATACGCTTGTCTTTCTGAAGTTTCTGCACAAAAAGTGCATTCGGCGATTTTCGCAATGAGTGAAATTATTCAACAAAGAAGTTCCATTAAATTTTGTGTGCGGAATCAGATTTCTGGTGCCGAAACGTTCAGCAAAAAGCCTTCGGTGATAATTGTATGTCGCGAGCAAGTGTTTTTAATTGGTACAAATTGTTCAAAGATGGTCGAGAACGCGTTGACGACGAACCACGTCCAGGACGGCCATCAACATCAACCATCAACTGATGATCAACACGTAAATAAAATCAAGGAATTGGTGCTCGAGAATCGACGATTAACAGTCAGAGACCTTACTGGCATCGTTGGAATATCGGAAGGATCAGTGAAAACCATTTTAAAACATCATTTGGGCCTAAGAAGAGTGAATGCACGATTGGTTCCAAAATCACTGCATTGGTTTTACGGGACCATTTTGCCAAAAATTCGACTGATATCGTTCCGCAACCACCCTACCACCCTATTCGCCTGACTTAGCACTGTGTGACTTTTGGCTATTTTCTAAAATCAAAAAACCGCTTCGTGGACACCGTTTTGAGTCAATTGAAGACATTAAACATGAATCGCTAAGCGCATTGAAGGCTATTCCGGAAATTGACTTCAACAACTGTTTCGAGAATTGGAAAAAACGTTGGCACAAGTGTATTGGGGCCGGGGTGGATTACTTTGAAGGGGGCGAAATAGATTTGGAAGAATGAATAAAAAAATTTCAAATTATGAACAAAGTCTTACTAACTTTCGCCCACAGTAGTAAATACTCACTTGTATTTTCTTTGTTTGCTTTCTGGATTGGATTGTTTTCTTGGAAATTTTCAACGCACATTCTTCTCGTACTTATTTATTATGTACACATACGAGGTGTGATCAGAAAATAACCGTTATTTTCAAATTTCGTGAGTTACGTATGTTCGATTTTCGCATTTTTGTTTCTGTTATGTTGGTAAACATGTCTGTTATATATATTGGCAAAACCAACCATTTTGGATTGTCAGTTTGTTTTTGACAGATAAAAAGGTTAGTCGTGTTTTTGGTGTGCTCTTCGATTTTTTACTATTCGAAAAAATTGACAACGAAACTGTATTCAGTTTTGTGTAAAACATGAAATTAAATGCGCAAGGACATTTGAAATGTTGACTGTGGCCTTTGGCGAGTCTACTATGAGCAGAACACAAGTTCAATTGTGGTATAACCAATAACCGGTTTAAGGAACGCCGAGAAGATGTCAATGACGATGCTCGTCCTGGTCGCGCGAGCACGTCAACAACCGATGAAAACATTGACGCAGTGAAGAAAATGATTTTGGATAATCGTCGAATCACTATCAGAGATCAGAGAGGTTGCTGATGATGTTGGCATATCGTTCGGCTCATGCCAAGCAATTTTTACGGATGTTTTAGGCATGAAATGTGCGGCAGCGAAGATTGTTCCAAAATTGCTAAATTTTGAGCAAAAACAACGTCGCTTGTGCGTAAGTTTTTGGCCAAAAACAAAACCGTTAGCATGCCTCAACCACCGTATTCACCGGACTTGGCCCCCGCTGACTTTTTCCTCTTCCCAAAACTGAAGACAGCGATGAAAGGAAAGCTTTTTACTACGATTGAGGAGATGAAAGAAAAATCGAAACAGGAGCTGTTGGCGATACCAAAAAGCGCGTTTCAAAGAATTGTTTCGAGAATTGGAAAAAACGCTGGCATAAGTGTATTATATCTGAGGGGGATTACTTTGAAGGGGACAAGATAGTTGTTGATGAATAAATAAATACTTTTTGAAAAAATAACGGTTATTTTTTGATCATACCTCGTATAAATCAAAATGAAATATATTTTAAATATGGTATAGTATACTCGTTTGGTTGTTTGTTTTTAATTTTCTTTTTTTTTTTTTTTTTGTATTGCATTTTTGTGCTTCTAGTTTCGAATTTAGTGTCTATGTATAGCTACAAATATTCGTTTGCTTATCATTAAAAATATCTAATGCAAATTTTTAATGCTATTGATTTCTTTCTTCATCTTTCATTTGTTATTATTATTTTTATTTAGTTGGTATTTTTCTTCTTGTTTGCTGGGTCTGTGTTAAAACTTTAGGTTTGTGTTTCGTTAGTGTTTTTACAATATTTTTTTACGTCAAGGTTTGAGTCATTGCTTTTCAATTCTTTTTTTTCTGTTTGTTTGTTTGTGTTTTTATTTTAAGCTAAACTAATTTCATTTAATATTTGTATAAGTATCGTCTTTACGCTTTCTTTCTTTGTATATAAGTTCCCTTTCATACTCGTACATAATACTTAGAACAAGTCTTATACAAATTTTACTGTTCAACTTGTGATTTATAATATTTTTATGCTCTCACACATCGTTAAGTAAAAAAAGTAAACTAAAACATAAAAATAACATTTTATTCACTTGTTTACAAATTAAAATAAATGCTTTATACATCTAATCGTAATAGTAGCAACACATTAAATTAGCAAATAGTTGCGCTGTTGATAGAAATTATTATTCTAAAATATGGCTAACTAATGGTGAATGTGATAGAAACCTTGTGGCTATGAGGCAAAGACCGTAGATAGATTCACTCTTTCAGTGTATTGCATACCATACATTAGGGATGCTCAAAAACAAGGGGCTACCTAATGGCTTCATTACGCATTCTTAGTTCAACGTAGAGTAGCGTGACGGACACAAGCTATTGAAGATAGAACTCTGCGATGTATTACGATTTCGGTAATCACTTGCACGCACTGCTCGTATCACAGATCGATACGTGACATCTGGCAATGTTACGTAACGATACGTTACATGTGCATAATCAAGCCTTAAGAATGAGCTAGACAAATCCTTCTCGTGTGTTTACTACCAAAGGGGCCAAACAAAATTTGTATGTAGAGAACACTGGAATATAAAACAGAGAGCAGCAAGTAAGAGTTGCATTTATTGTTCGTTCAATTGAGGGGCTACAAATCAAAAGAGTCTAAGTCTCAAGTAAAAAAAAAAAAAATAATGGAGATACAAGAGTAGAAGTTGTACTATATTAGTGAGCTCTTTTTCCGGTTTATTTGATTTTTGGAATAACGATAGAACATTAATAGTATTTCGGGTTGTTTAAGGATTTGAAATTATAAATTTTTTTTTTTTTGGTAATTACTAAAACTCTCTCAGTGGGACTTACAGTTTCGGACAATCAAATAAGAACACCTTGTTCTGAAACCAAAAACCTTATGATAAACTTAAAATATATTTACTTTTCTTCATTTATTCCATAAGTTTAATTTTTTCTTAAAACAAAAACAAAATCAATTCAGTGTAAAAAATAAATTTAAAAGTTATACATAAAATCACATTTCAAAAGAACAAAAAATTAAAACACTTCATTAAAAAAAAAAAATTTTAAAATATTAACTCAAATTGTTCAGTAATGCTAATATTTTGTGGAATAGCCTTTGTTAATTAAAACCGCCTTACTCCTTCTAGGCATTGATTCCACCAGAGACGCGCAAGTAGACTGGGGTATAGAATATCACGCTCTTTGCATGCTTTGCCACAATTCGTCTTTGTTTTTAGCTCTGTTACTGCTAATCTTCTCTTTGACAGTATTCCACAAGTTCTTGATTGGGTTAAGGTCAGGAGATTGTGAAGTCCAGGTCATAACGGGAATTCCACTATGGGAAAATCAATCTCACGCAAGGATTGAGGTGTGCTTTGGGTCGTTATCCTGTTGCATTTGCCATTTCAGGGGCATTTCTCATTCTGCATAAGGAAGCATCACCTCCTGAAGGATGTTTACGTAAAGAAATCTGTCCATCGTTTCTTTTATCTAATATTGAGGGTCCACACCATACCAGGAGAAGCATCCCCATACCATGATGCTTCCACCTCTGTGCTTAAACGTCTTCCTAGTATATTTTGGGCTCAATTCTGCATTTTTCGGGCGTCTAACCCAACGATTGCCATCACTTCTAACAAGATTCACCTTGCTTTCGTCTGTCCATAATACGCTAGGCCATTTTTTGCATTAATTGAACTACCCACTCAATGTGCGCTTCAGCGAACTCTATGGGACACTTGCCATACTTTCGTGCTGTTCTCCCATAATTTTTTTTTCCACCAAACGTCTCCTTACTGATCGAGCACAAATTTGAACCCCTGTCTCCTCTCTAATTGCGGCAGCTGCCTTAAATAGATCGCGTGCCGCCAAAATTTTTAAGCGATTGTCATCTGCACTTGAAGCTTTGCGTGGCCTACCTCTCTTGCAATGAAATTTTTGAGGTAATAAAGATTGGTAGACAAATGTCGAGGATCTGCTAATAGTTTTAGCTATTTGGCGTATGCTTTGTCCCTCATTTCACAGCTTTTTCACCAAATCACGCTCCTCCTTGCTATAGTGCTTTGCTCGACCCATTTTGCTGTGACATTACGGAATAGTTTACATTTAATTTGTTGGATTACCCTCAATGCTACCATTTAAATGCTTACCAGTACAAATTATAAAAAAATATAAGTTTTCTTTTTAAAATATAAATTTATTTCCTCTGCTTTTCTTATTATGCTTCGTTTAAAATTTTTTGTTTTGGAATCCCCAAAAAATATTTAAATGTAGTATAGTATATACCATACCATTTTCTTCTCTATAAAAATTGTTTGCCATAAGCTGTCCGATGAAAAGAAATTCAATGGAAGTTTTATAGTGCAAGGTGTTCTTATTTGATTGTCCGACACTGTATAATCTTCAGACTTTCAGCGTCTCAATTAATAAGCAAAACATTCGTATTTCATAGGCTAATGCTCTCTTCTATTTTATAACATTTTCATTTGTAGCATTCGATTTTGACTCGTTCATTTTAAACCCCACCCCCAACTCTTCTACAAAAAAAAAAAAATTTACACGAAAATCATTATGTCAAAATGTAGGCACTACGATTGTAGTGCATGCAGCGAGAAAGAGAGAACACTGTTTTGTGCAAATGAGATAGAAAGCGCGAGAACACTGCCGTCGGTTGATATTTATCTATGCTCTCTCTAACTCTCTCAAAAAAAAGTGCACTAAAGCCGATTCACAGACCGAGTCGCACTCTCTTTTCCTTTTTTGATATGAAGATTTTCTCTGCTCTCTCACTTATGTAGACTATAAAAAACTTTATATGAAAATACAAAGAAGAGAGTGAGTCAGTCGCCTTTTCTTCCGACAAGTCGTAACCCTAGCAAGCAAATATAATCAAACTACAAAACTTTTAAGTGCATTTCTCCATACACCGAACAAGTGGTTGGAATTTATGACATATTCTCTGATTTTCCAGTACAATTTGGAGATTACAAAGAAAGTGTAAAGCTGAAAGTTTAAATTTTTTCAAATTCATAATCCTTACGGTCATTACGCTGTAAATGAAATCACAGAGAAACACAGAAAAATTACACGCTAATAGCCACATTTGTTGGTTCTAATTACCTAATGCACGTTCACCAAAAACTATAATTACCTTTTGTTTTTGGTGTGTGTGTGTGTGTGTGTGTGTGTGTGTGTCTAAGTACTTTGTAATCATTACTAAACAATAAAAGTTTGGCTCGTGCTGCTATTTCGGGGGGAAAGCATAGAATCAGCAAATACCATGCAACTAAACACCCACCAAACAACAAAGAAAATTGTATGTAGTATAGTACATACTTATGTATGTACATAAGTATGTATATAGTATATATGAAAAGTTATTACAACAAAAAGAATGTGAGTTAGCGCATAAAAATGAGAGTACGTGATTGTATTGTAATTTTTTTAATTTCATTTGTTCGAATTACTTTTCGACTTGGTGCGAAAAAACAAAAAAAGGTTTCTAAAAAAAACACAGAAGAATATAAAAACAAAATATAATGAAGCATTTAAGCACAGTCTGTGTCAGCACGTGCGGCAGGTGACAGAATGAAAAATAAAAGCAACAAAATGTCGCACATTATACGATAACAATCGAATACCAACTGGGAGGAGAGAGTGGTAGAAAGAAAGGAAAAGCAAGAGAAAGGAGCAGAGAGAGAGAGAGAAGTACTGCATCTCTGGCATAATCTCACAGGCTGAGCTAGGTACTAAGTGTTTCCGCTTTATTTATTACTTCTAGGAATTTCCCCATTTAGACTCTAAAAATAGGTAAACACAACCGCAAAACTATAATTGAATATTGAAGCATATTTCCATCAGCACGATAAATCACCAACAAAAATTGAAATGATTAATAAAAGTGTACATCAATTCATAGAATTGAGAATTGAAAAATGAAATTCCATATTTTGCAGGAGATGTTGTTTGTTTTGTATTTGAGGTTAATACCTAATTTCAGTTTTATTATATCAAATCTCAACACATAAACGTATGCAAAACTATTGCATGTGGTACTTATTGACATGAAACTCAAATAAAACAAATTAAAAAATAATAAGAAAAACAATATCTCAATACTTAAGTTGAAAGGGAAAGATTTTTTTACAACTATTTTACTTACTAGCTTTATTGTTGTCCTATGTGTTACTAATAGCTACCTACTCACTTTGCCGTTGCTATTTTTACTAAGCTACAAAAAAAGCTTCTTAAATCATTTAAATTCCTCTTTTGTGCAAATTTTCTTTGTTTCTTTTTGCTTTTTTACTTGAGTTTATATTTTCTATTGTTAAATTGAAAGTGTCACCGTAGAAAAATGTGTCAAATACCGTTATCCCACTCTTTTACTTACTTGCTACTCAATTCAATTGTTTTAAGCAAAAACAAAACGTAAAAACAAAAAAAAAAAAAAGAAAAGCATAGACAAAAATTTACAACTGCTGTCAATGTATGGATGTATGTATGTATTTATGTATGTATGTACATATGTACATATTGGAGTACAAGTAGCACAAGTAGCAGACAATTCTTCCTAAGTCTCTCTGTATCTGCGATATGATCTCTAGCAATGTCCTCTCTCCCCTTATTACCTCCACTACAGGAACAGCCTCTCTCCTACATTCTCTCTCTCTCATTCAAACTCTCTCCTACATCCCCTTTCTCACATCTTGCACTGCTAACACACTGTGCCAGCACACCTCTCGGCATATGCCCCCATTCAACACCCTATTTCTTTGTCCCTACCTAAATACATGAATTGCGTACCTATGCTTTTCCACTTAACTGCTCCCAAAAATAAAGTGTTTTTTTTACTTCTGTCTTTGTATGTGTGTGTGTGTGTGTGTGTGTGTGTGTCGCACAACGATATAAAGTTGAAATTAAATGAAAACTTTTTCAATTACATCAACTGAAATGAAATCGTGCGAGAGTTTTCTTCCAAACACACATACACATTCACAGGCATAAATATTCTGGACAATCTACTTGCTGTTGCAGAGAACAGAACATAGAGCAAGAAAATAATCATTAAAAGAAAAAACCAAGCGGTTTCAATCTTTTGTTTGAAACGAACAATAACCAAAGAAAATATCTCTTGATTTTATGAGATTTGATGCAATTGGGAACTTCTTTGTTTTCTTTTTGCTTTTTATGTTTTGGCCAACCACTCTCTGACAAATTACAAGTTAAACTTCAGTTGCTGTGCACTTTGGTTTGTAGTATTAGAAAGCTTTTGTCTACTGGTCACCTTAAGTGTTACGAACAAATTTCTATTTGAATATGATCTAAGACAGAAGGAAAATAAATGATTACAAAAAAAAATTGTGGTGGCAAAATTGTTTCGGGGAAAATGAAAGGCAAGCAACCTTAAACAACAATATCCATAACAATAGAAATCAAAATAATGCAAAACGACGAGTCAAGTTTTAATTGAATTTTTGTGGAGGAGGGAAAAATTTACCATATTTATTACAAGAAAGGAAGAAAATTACATATTCCTATTGTGTTAATTCAAGTTATTGGAAAGAAATTTTGAAGTATGCAAGTTAAAACAATACTGAACTCTACACTCTACACTCAGAAATACGATATTTCAATATCGCACTATTTGCTCTCAGTTGTGTTTTCCTTATTACGTACATGCGTGCTAAGGAGCAATCTGTTACTAGAGAGAGTGAGAGCGAGAGAGAGAGAGAGAGGCTGGAAGATACGGTTATACCTAAATTGGAGCGTCGTTATCTGTCAAAACTGACCTAGGAGATATTTGGCAGATTAACGGCGCTGTCTCAGTTTTACCAAATATGAGAGCGGCTTAATATTTTTGATTGAGAGAGAGTGAATAAAATCAGACTAGAATTACAAGATGTTCTCTTTCGTCATAGTCTATCTCACTGCAGTTCACATATACTCAGATTTACACAACATTCTATTCAAACCCTTCCAGTTCCACGGATCAAGTGAGACTGAAAGCTTAAAAAATTTTGTATGAGTGTGCGTAAAGCTCAAAAAAGTATATTAAATAAAAAATTGTGATAATGAACAAATGAAAAATTTAACCTTACCCTCAGAAACTGTTTTTTTTTTTTGCAGGTGAGGGGCGATGGCAGCTTTCAGTTGCACAACTACTCTCAAAGCAGCTTAATGGTGTTGCACACACATATACACACACTCAAAATAAAAGTAACTTTAAAGAATACAATAGTTACGTAAAATTTAAGAATGACTTCACAGTGCAACAGAATCATCTAAGGCTTCAGCGCTGGCATAAGTGCAATTAGCGTTACGTTGTCATATATCCGAGCCCTCGTGTGAATCACCAACGTAACCCTCGTCGGGACTATCAGCAAGCGGACCGTTTAAATGACGTAGTTTCGATGTTTCCTCCGTCATGGCAGATGGGGATGATGATGAGTCTGCGGCTGCTGCTGCTGCTGCTGAAGCTACGCATGCACTGGAGGTGGTAGGAGAAATTTCATTCTCATCGCATTCGGGTATGGTGGAGGCGTCTGCTTGTGCGGCAACACAACGTTTTTTGATGTCGTTCGATGTACTAGCGCCACCACTGCCACCACCGCTGCAACCATTGGTGTTGCTACTGCTGTTGCTATTGCTGCTTCCGACAGCTTGTGTTTGCATTTGATTTGTCGAGGTAAGCGGTTGTTGTGTTTGTGTTTGTGTTGGCGCCGTCGTTACATTTGGCGTTGATTTATGCTGTTGCTGTTGCTGTTGGCGTTGTTGTTGCTGTTGTGGTTGCTGTGCACTTAGCACTCCAACTATTGTTGAAGGATATCGTATCGGTTGAACATGATAGCCAGGCAAACATGGTGGCCATTGTTGAAATGCTGCTGCTGCCGATATTGTTGAGGCAGGCCCCCCATTCTCCGATGCTGCCGCCGCCGCTGTGGGACTCTGGCTGCTCTTGTAGCCTTCAGGTGGCGAGGGATATTGCACGAGCTGCTGTTGCTGTGGGTAACCTTCGGCAGTGAAGCGCACATTTGGCAAATACTTTTCGTAGGTTGGTGTACCCGAGCGTTGCAGGAATTCAGCTTCCAGACTGTAACGCATGCCGGGGTTGGCTGCTGAGCCGGCAAATTGTTGCTGCTTGTGTGCACGATTGTGTGGCAGAGTGCGATAGAAGTTCTGCTGTTGTTGTTGCTGCTGCTGGTGCTGCTGTTGTTGTTGTTGCTGCTGGTGTTGCTGGTGTTGTTGGTGCTGCTGTTGATTTGGCGACATAACCGCCGAACCGAGCGAATGCTGTGCCTGCAAATGAATGTGATGATGTGATGGTGGCTGTTGTTGTTGCAAATGTGCATTGCTATAGTCGTAGGCGAAACCGTCTTGTCCCAGAAAACACACAGGATTCAAGTGCACATCGACTTGATGCTGGGGCACAGCACTTAAACTATTCATCACCGTCTTCAGCTGCATACCACGCGGCAGTGTTGTCATGGCGGCAAAGCGTGACGCAGCATTGGCTGAGTTCACGCCGCCGCCGCCGCCGCTGCCGACATTGGAGCGCATGATTTGTGAGCCGAATTGCGGTGCTGCCGTCAGCTGATAGCAATTGTCGTACTGCACTGGTGTCGACATGCCCTGAATGCTGCACGGGCCCGAACAGTCGCTGGCCGCATCGTATTCTGCATCGAACGACGCAGCCGATTGCAGCTTATGCTTGACGCTTTCTGCGTCGTTAACCAAGTCGGGATTTTTCTCCTGATAGTTGCGCACCGACGAAGGCGGCGAACAATACGAGATGCTGCCACCCATCGCGGGGCCCACAATCATCGATGGCGGTGGTGAGGTTCCGTTGGCGGCATTCATACTTACATTCAGCTGCAAGGCTTGCGAGACGCATGCGTCCGCCTGTTGTTGCTGCTGTTGGAAGTGCGCAGGCGCATACAACAACATATTTTGTTTCATTTGCCCGCCAATAATGACGCCATTCTCTTTGCACAGCTTCGTGGGTGTCATGCCTTCGCTCATGATCAAGCCGCCCGAGCCTCCATTCAAACTGTCGCCGTCGCCGTTAATGATGGACGAGCATTTCATCATGCCCGTGTCATTAGTGCTGCCGTCGGTTGAATTCGAATTGCCCGTGACGCTCGTAACCGGGCCGCTGCCACCGCCCCCAGCACCGGCGCTTTTCTTTCGTTTGCTCGGCTGATGGCGCTGTTTGCACTTTACGACTATCGTGCATAGCAGCACCACAAATATCACCGCAGCGCCCGTGCTACTCGCTATTATGTAATTCATGTAGTCGCGCGGAAAGGAAACCTCATTCACGACAGGTGGTTCCTTGATTATCACGCGCAGTGTGTAATTGCTGAACGTGGTGCCAGCAATATTCAGGCCCACACACGAGAATGTCCCATTATCTTCAGCGCCCACGTTGTAAATGAAAATCTCGCTGCGTTTCTCCTCAGCGCTGCTGCCACTTTCGTCGATATAGTAGAACATGTGCAAATTGTCGACGAGGCTGTCATTGCTCATCACTTGCCCGTTGAAGAGCCACAAAATCTTGGGCTCCGGTATGGCGCGCACTATGCACACAATCGAGACATTGCGTCCCTCTGATATCTCCGTATACGTCGATTTCGGACTAACTTCCGGCAGGCACGCCAGCTCATCTTTCTTCAGCGATTTAATGACCTGCCCTTTTAGGCGCGGCGGCTCAATGCACTTGGGCTCCTCGCTTTGCGGCGTATTATAGTTGACCAGCCACGCATGCACGTCCAACAGCCGACAATCGCACGTCCAGCGATTACTCTGCAAGCTAATGCCATGCAGCGATTTGGGCAGTATGTGTTCACCCTGTATGAAACCAATTCGATTGCCATCCAAACGCAACCACTCCAGATTGTCCATGCCAACGAATGCCTCATTCTCGATGTGTTCAATCTGGCAGTTGCTCAGCTCGAGCGTTGTCAGAAACGACAAATGACGGAAGGCGGACGTCTTCAGTTCACGTATCGGGTTGCCGCTCAGCGAGAGGCGCATGAGTGAGCTGTAATCCTGGAAGGTTTCGCTCGGCACATGCTGCAGCGAATTATCGGTCAAATCGAGCTCCACCAAATTCGATAAGCCGCGAAACGCTTTCTCGTGTATGCGAATCAGTTGATTACGTGACAAGTAGATTTTCTGCAGATTTAGCAAATCCATGCGGAGGAAACGTTCACTCTGCAGCACTTGCAAGCTGTTACCGGAAAAGTTGAGTACCTGTGTGCCGGGATCCATGCCTTCCGGTATATTGGGCAATTGCTGGCCACCACATTCGACTGTCTGCTTGCCGCTCTTCCACTTGCATATGCAAACCTCAGCGGGGCAGGCAGAGATGAGTGTGTAGGGTGTGAGGAGAAGGAGAAGAAGTAGGAGAAAGGCGCGATGCTGTTGTAGGGTGCTGTTGTAGGGTGCTGTTATAATGCCGGGGTACATGTTGCTGGGTATTAAATTTTGAGTTGTTCTGATTATTTATATTTGAAAAAGTTGTTCTTCTAATACGAATGGAATTTCCTTTTCGAATGGATTTACTTCGTTGCTATAGTTTGTTCTCTCTTTTTCTATCTTTCGCTTTGTTATTTGCTTACAGTAAAAATATGTTATATATGTTGCGTGTAGGAGCATGAGAGTAAGACGAAGAACGTGTGTGGGAGAGCAATTGCGAGTACAGCAAACAAGGAGAGTAACTAATGAGCAACTTCTTTCTTGTACGCTCGCTGTGGTTGTAGTTGTTATCTTGCCGTTGTTTCTTCAGGGCTTTTGTTATGAATATGCTATTGTTGTTGCTGTTTCTTCTTGTAAATTTTATTATTATTACTATTATGATTTTATATTTCTACTTTCAGTCACGTTTGCTTGTCAAATTATGCTTTGCTTGCCTGCAGCATAAAATGGCATCATTGCTATTATTTCTAATGTCATTAACGCCATTTACGCTGATGCTATTACTGCCGCTGCTTTGTTGTTGCCGTTTGCTGTCGCTCCGCTCTCTTCTCCGTCTACTCAATTGAGCGTTGAAAAATCTGAAGTTGACTCTCTTACACAATGACAACACTTGAGGCATCTGTTTCCTGCCGAACTCCTCAACTTGCTATCGTTGATGTTGTTGCAGTCGATGAAAACCAGGACGATATCGCCGCCAACGATGAAAACGACGTTGGCATCAACGAAAACGGCGACTTTCGTTACGTTGTGACACTTTTAGCATTTAAATTGATTCATTTGACAATCACGTCGCGTTTACTCAAGTGGCAAACAATAAAATACGCTCCCAGCTTTCTTCTTAACTTAGACTTACGACAAATTCCTTTTTTTCCTGTATTACTTATGCTTCGTTTTTCTTCTATGCTTTTCCACTCGCTTGTGCGATTCGGTTATTCTTTTCTTCTCCTGTTTTTTTTTATATATTTTTCCAGCAAGTCCTTCAAGCTGTCAGTGTTGTGGACACTTAATGCGTATGCTGCTTCTCCTTCTTCTTCTTCTTCGTCTTCTTCTTTTTTTGTATTAATTTTTTTTCATTGTCACTTGCTTAAGCGTTTCGTTTCGTTACGGTTTTTTTTCATATTGTTTTTGTTACTTTTTCTGTTCTTCTTTTTTCTTTGCTTTATTAATGCCACTTTATTTTTGCTTTGGTTATTTTTTTTTTTATCTTCTTCACTGTCACTGTCACTGTCACAGCACACGCTGAGTTTGTGCTGTGTGAGAGCGTTTCTGAGCGTTTTTTGTGGCGTTTATTTAGCGTTGCTTTTTCCCTAGAACTCTTGCGGGCAGCAAAATTGCAGCGACCGACCAATACTTTTCCTCCAATGTTTCCCTTCCAGTGGATGCTTGGTTGCTTGGTTGCTTGATTGTTGTTGATATCTTGTGTCGTCGGTTGGCGAGGGTTATACTTTTATCCGACTACTCTTGCATCATCATTTTCCTCGTACTCCAGCTCAACAATAACAAAAACGAAGGCTTTTACTGCTTGAGGTATTCGCTCCTATTGCTTTTGATGTGGAGGCTGGGGTGGCCGTCGGTGCTGCTGTTGATGTCGGTTGGTCGGCCTTGCTCGTCGCTACTATTGCTGATGTTATCCTCCTGCTGTTACAGCCAGTAATTTCTCCCCTTTAGCTCAGCTCATTAAGTTTGTTAAAATCTATAAAGAAAGAAACAAAGAGAATGGCATAAGAAAAGATAATGGCTTGAATATTAGCAATATAACAATAGATATCCTTACTATATACGAGTATATCCCTGCAGTTGTCATTGTATGCTTTTTATGTACTCTGTACCTCTTCATAAAACTATGAATGAATGCGGAAAAAGGAGCGAAATTGGTAAAAGGAGATTTCATTAAAACTATAGTTTCATTAGGTGAGCGAAAGACAAGTACATGGAGTTGGCAGTGGGAGTAAGGAATAGAAAACTAAGCATAATGGCGTTAAAATATTTTTTTGTAAAATAGTGATTTTTTTCCATTATGGTTGTATACTTAATTTCATATTTTGCCCGACTGAAGCAAGCTGCTGTCTTATTTGTAGGTCGTTTTTGTGAAAGCAGCTTTATATGGTGGTCTGGTGAGTGTTAAAGAGATGCAAGTAGACTGTCATCTTCAAGTAAAACTATGTATTTACTCTTTACACATATTTATCAACTCTCTCTTACATATTTCCAGCCATGATCGCCAAGTTACCGTAAGCGCAGAGAGTGAATCTTACAGGAGAAAGTTATTTTGCATGACATTATATGGAAAATTTAAATTTCTCAATTGATTTTCTCAAGAATTGCCAATTTTTTGTACACGAATAAATTCGAGGTAAAATGATAAAAATGTTAAATTGATAAAAAAAAAAAAAAAAAATTTTTCGAGGAAATTGTATTTCGAAATGTGGGGATTGCAGCTTTGGAGAGATTTACTACCGAGATTTACTATCAAATAAAAAATATTATTATTTTTCGACCTTATTAAGTACAAAGCAATTAGTATGTGGTGGCTGTTGTGTAGTGGGAGTGCGTTGGACTGCTACGCAGAGTGTCCGGAGTTCGGATCTCGGCACAGGCAAAATCAAAAAGTAGAAAAAATAATTTTTCTACACGGCACCACCTCTTGGCAGGCAATGGCAAACCTACAAGAGTAAAAATTGTCAGTGAAAAGCTTTTCACTTCGCCGTTCGGATTCGGCATTAAACTGTAGGTCCCTTCCATTCATGTTCAAATATAACACGCACAACATGAGTGGATGCGAAAAGCTCGGCCTAGGCCTTCCATGGGCTGTTGTGCTATTAAAAGTAAAGTAAGTAAAGTATATGGTAAATTTTTGGATATGTTCTTTCTTTCACCAAAAGATTTCAACTATATTCCAATAAATTTCACATCTGGCCTAAGTTGGCCTTCACGAATGCCGTAAAATCACGGGATCTCGAAATTAGATTCTTTAGTACACACACTCTTTTTACTATCCCTCGACAACGCTTTGACTATTTCCTGAACGATCAGGTGACAGCGAACCGCTGATGTGCACATTACCCCCAACTAGAATACTACCGTATAAATTATCGAAAAATGGCAAAGAGAGAGCCCAAACGGGGAAATATAGGGGAGTATGAATGTAAAAGGTTAATGATGCTCTATTCGTGAACTTTTCTCTTTTTAAATGTTTTACAGAAGCTTTTCCTTAGGTCTTACCAAAATATTTACTGGGCTATATTCTGTGAATAACCAGAATGCCTAACCGCGGTGTAGTAACTAAAACTCCACAGTTTCAAATTCAATGGTACAAATTCCAATTCAAATAGTCCACCAATAATTGGTGAGCGTTCGGTAGTCTGCCTGTGGACACCGGTTTCGGGGTGGTTTAGGTTTTATGGATTTTATTAAAGTTTACCTCTTTCGAATCATTCTTATATTTACGAGGGGGTAAAAGATGATCGTAGCTAAGCGAAAATTGTCACGAAAATGAAGGACAGCGACCTCCATCAAGCAAGTATGAAAAAAATTAGGGTGCATATGTATATGCACATACTTAAATGACGGCAGCACACATGCATCCACAATGTGCCATCTATCAATCGATAGATGAGTCCTCTATTCCTTTATCGATTGATAGAGGGCGATGCCCCTCAGTTTGTATTAAAATTTGCAATTTCAAACAAAAATTTTACATCCCAAACAAAAATCGTTAGAAATTTCTAAAAAAAAACGCGTAGCACAAAGGAAGGCGATTGTGTTACGATAAAATCTCCTGCAAACACTGCGACTTAGAGACAGCGAGAATGTAGACTTCCTTGGAAAATGGAGGCCTTGTTGGGTCAGAATACAGAACAAACGTGAAAAAACACAAATGCCAGCTACGCAAACAACTGGAGGCACAACAGAAATCGAATTTCATTGAAGTGCACCTCGCAAAGACTAATGCAGAGAGACAGCATGAATGGCAAATGAGTTCATTAGAGCCAATAATTGCATCTACACTCATCTCATTGAGTTCCGACGAAGGTCGGATTAGATTATATGTGCAGAACAGGCAGTCATTGAGGTGGCCGAATTCCCAGCTTCTCAACGAAAGAAAAGGTCAAAAGATTTAGTTGCAAATTTGCCTGAAAATCTTTTCTCCGTGGAAAGAAAACAACTCGCATCAGAAGAACAAAACATAGACGTGATTTGTCGAGTTTCTAGTCAACCTTGTAACATTCGCGAGTTCTCAGACCGGCAAGTGGCAAATTTTCCACCTGTTGATATTATAATACCTGAATATTTTGAAGGAGATAATAATTTTGCAGAGGGCGTTGCATGCATTGGAAATGCAAACGATCAAAATGAAGTTAATGCAGACGTATCCCACCTGGGATCAGAGCATCATCAAACTGAACTATACAAGGCTTATCGTTTGCATAAATCAGTACATCGTTTATAATTGCTTAAGCTACGCCTGTAATATCTGCGATAGACTCCGGTTTTTACAAGATTACTGAACATAAAATGAAAACCCAAAATGCAAACGTTCTGCAGGGCGTCCCACTGACGCACACAATTGTTTCAATTTCATATTTGAGTCTGATATGTACATGAGCTAGTCACAATAATAAAATTGACATGGATTAGTTTTACATGAAAAATAAATAAGATGTACTACTAAAGAGTAAATGATTTTAATTATGAAAATGAATTAAAAACTGATAACTTTAAATTACTTTTCACAAAAATAAATAAAGTAATCACAATTCATCGCGAGGACGATGTCTTTGATGATTCATTCTATGTGATTTAAAATTTTATATTAAATCATTAATGAAATTGCATCAAGTATGGTATTTTAAAATACATATGTACATACTAAATTATTACAATAGTATCACTTGTCATGTGCACACACACATACACAAACACTCACACTCACACACACACATACACAAACACGCACGAGGCAGGCATGAAGGCATGTTTATAAACAAACGATTTAATTAAAAATCATTGAGTGGAAGACTTGCAACATACAAACACATTCATTTGGATAATGCACCCAGCCACACACACACACACACACACACACACACACACAAATACCATAGTATGCAAATCGTTGATGTGCAAATGAATTTCTGTTGCAAGCAGCTAGCAAAATAAATTTATTCAATAACATTTCATTTAATTGTTCAACATCTAAGCTCAAAAATACAAAATCATAAAATCATGGAATCGAGTGTAATTAAAATGCTTGCTTATTTAGTAAAGTATTAATATGTTATACGCTTTCAGAAACAATGAACTCGTAGCTCTAAATTCTATATTCCTGTAGAGCAGCGGTGGCCACCAATATAGTACACTCATACATTGCATCAATGTCCTGAACAGCTTTCAAAACTAACTGCCACTGCAAGAAACTTATTAAGCATTCGGGTTCATCGGACGAATTTGCAGTAAACAAAAATGTAATTCCCTTTGGATATGAAACATCTTTTTCTGTACAAACACACATAAAAAAGTGTGCAGCAGGAACCTGCTCCCTTGAATGTTGACGATTGCATGATCGCCTGTTGTGTGTACGAATTTTGTGTACATGTGAAAGCTCAAAGCCACAGTGGTAGCTGTGGCGTAGTGGTAGTGCGTTGGACTGCTGCGCAGAGTGTCCGGGGTTCGAATCTCGGTACAGACAAAATCAAAAAGTAGAAAAAATACTTTTTCTACACAGCACCACCTCTTGGCAGGCAATGGCAAACCTACAAGAGTAAAAATTGCCTATGAAAGGCTTTTCACTCCATTCATTTACAAATATAACACGCACAACATGAGTGACTGCGAAAAGCACGAAAAGCTCGGCCTAGGCCCTCCATGGGCTGTTGTGCCATTAAAAAGTAAAAGTAAAAAAAAGTTAAAGCCCAAAAGCTCTTCTGCACACGGTCTACTTTTTGCCCAACACTAATGTAGAGCAGCGATTTAGAAATATAGAATGCACAAAATACATCAAGCACCAATGAAAATATAAAATCATTATGCTCGTGTTGCATATGTAATATGTTTTGTTTAAAAAGCTGATAATTGTGATTTTAAATTTTAAAATGCATTACTCTGTGAGCTGAAAAGCGTGAATTTCCGCTAAATTTTAATATAAAATAAATACCATCATAATATTTTCGTTACACACACATACACAGAAGCATGCATAGGTGCAGTCATGTATAGAGCTGTTGCGAAACCAGTTGTGAGAATTAGAATTGCATCGACAAGAAGTAAGGCAGATTCACCGGCCGCAATGTGTGTCTCGTTTTCTTGGTCAGTGAATCCAACTTTATACAAACGACAAGAAGCAATAAAAATACTAATAATACAACAAATTAAGACTTCACCCGAAGAAATGAGGTCAGTTGATGATGTTGACGATACAATTGCATTGTCTTGATACAATTAGATTTTTGGTATAGGTTTTCTATTTTTAATTTTGAAAACGATATTTCTCTCTCCTATGCAATTTCTAAATTGTGGCTTATCATGTTTTGGCTGCTAGCCCCTCATATATAGAAATATGGTTCAGCTCACATGTAGGTACATGAGAGAAAGCATCCTTCCATTATATAATTTTTGAAGACAGCAAATAATTGAAATATTTTTTCAAAAGTTATGCTACATTTTTGTTTTGATTTTTGGTACAAAATGAAAAAAAAAGACTCAATATTTTTGAGTTAAATAAATCTTGTCAAGAGATTCATTAAAAATAAGAGAGTATTTAAGCCACCCTAATGCACATTTTATTTCCTATTCATTTTCTCTATCCTTGTTTATTTTCGTTCTATTTCTTTTCTTGCTATTGCTTTCTCTTCTTCTCTAGAACAATTTCACACCGGTCGGTCGGGCTCTTCAATATATTTATTGTAATTCTAAAAATTCTAATTTTCATTCCAATAAATTTGTAAATGTTGTTAAATATTAAATACGAATTCTCAGTGTTTAATTTTCAATCTTTTCATTTCTGAATTAAACAGAGAGAAAGATTTGCCATACTTTCCGAAATGTAAAGTCTGTATAGCAGAGAGCAAAGAGATGGCTACGCTCTCTCTATCTCTCTTTCTCTAGTGTATTACATATGTGATGCTTAAAACGTATGTGAGTGTGGAAGGCATTGTGGAGAGTCCTCTTGCTCATGTATACGGTTTTGAGCAACCCACGTGCAATACGTTGGCAGAGAGAGATCTCAGTGCACTCTTTGCCTATTACAGCTACAATCGATATTCAAATAATGCTTTCAAGTTAGTGATGAACCCATTACGATTACCACTACTCATAACTGCGGGTTAATATGCGTTTTACGATTATTGAAACATTTTTATTTTGTTTTCCGCAGCGGCGCAAGGTCATGATAAATTGTAAAATATAAAAATGCCTTATTTTCTCTTTTCGTTTAATCTCCTCAATAACATAAAATTTATCAACTAAATCTTTGAATAAAATATATTTAACAATCCATTCGGAAAATATTGGTTACACAGCACAACAAATTGGAACTTGCTGATGATTTAGTGAAAGAGGACACTACCTAGATCAATTCCTCTGAAGACACCTATAGACTACTACGTCTGATTTTGTTATGGCCGGTTCTAGACAAGAATGGCTTATTTAACTACTCCCTGACTCACGTGGATCAAAATTTGCTCAGACATTTTCATTACCACAAATATCCGAAAAGAGAGAGAAAGTCGAGTGTTAGTGTGGAAACAAAAAATATCATCTTCTCATAACGAACAATTTCTGCTCAGACATCAAAGTTGTAAGGCTACAAACAAAAATCGTTTACACCGACTCCCATCAGCCCTCTATGGTAACATGCTTTGGTCTTCTCAAAGCACTTTTTCTATCAGAAAATCTTCTATTCATCATAGTGATGTTGTACTGTGTTATTAATTTCACAAATCAGTAATCGTAATCGTAATCGTAATCGACGGTGATCGTAATCATAGATGCGCTGTCGGTGCATCACTATTCGAAGCAAGAGGATGCACTGGCGCTACTTCTAACTAAATGTAAAATGCTGCGAAGCAAGTATCATTGTTTAAACTTTTCTATCTTACCAATTCCAACTGGGTAAGTAAGTGTTCATGTTTGTACGAGTACTTACATGCTTTCATAAATATATAAATAGATATGTACATATGTATATAAATATGAATATGAATTTCCTAATTGAAATTATGATGATTGTATACGAGTATATGTAGTTTCAAAAAACAATGAAATGCGTTCAAGCGTTTAATAAAAGTTATAAATTAAAACTGATTTTTCAGTAAAATAAAATTTGTATAGAAACATTGCCACCGAGTTTTAGATAAGTAAGTAATTCTGAAGTTACTGAGTTACTGAAATTTTATTTTATTTTTTTCAACTCACAAGTGCATACTTGCAAATCTTAAGAGTATTGTATTGTATATTGTACAAAGGCACGCACTTATATCATAATATAAATGAAAAGCGTTTATAATTCCAAACAAACACTCCCTACCATTACGAATGTTACATATCCTGTTAAATGTTAACAAGATCCTTTTGGTAAATGCAAAGAATGTAACTTCCACTACAAACTTTAGGGTCTCGGTGTCTTTTGTCGTCGTCGGTGTGGCAAATGAATTTTATTCAATTAAAATTTTGTATTTCTGCTCAGTTGCTCAACATCCGTTTTGGAAAAAATGGAATAGAATCTATGTGGAGTATAGCTCCAATATTACATTTACTTAGGTACCAGTCATTCATTACTTGATATGTTTGTTTGTGTTATGTTGGTGGCGATGGTGTTCATTTTCTCGTACACTTCTGCCAAAGAGTATTTCCGTCAACGGAAAGAGAGACCTTTCCTATTTTCTTTCCTTCTTTTTCTCCCCCCTCTCACTCTGCCTATCTCACTCTCTTTCTATTGCAATGCATTGTTTTTGTGTCTTTTTGTGTGTTAAATTTAAGTATTTGTTCTTCTGTTGGGTAAAACTAGAGTATTATAATATTATTGGTTTGTATTAAGTTGACCTGAAAACTTTGTGTTTGGACTTGTACACTGTGTTTGTGTATGTATACCTACATACATACATACATACTTAAACACACACATACATACATACATTTAAACAATGACACTTGCTTGGTATCGTTTTACCATACACTTGGTTAGAAGTAAGTAGCGCGAGTACTCTTGCTCTCTCACTCTCTCTCTCTCTCTCACTCTCTCTCTCTCTCTCACTCTCTCTCTCTCTCTCTCACTCTCTCTCTTGCCTTTCGTGCACTCTGTGCTTATCTTTTGTGTACAGTATTTCTGTGTGAGTGTGCGTTTGATTCTGTTTCGAATTTCCGTTTCAAAACGGAAGTTTGTTAATTTATAGTTTATTTGTCATGCATTGATTGGAATTTATATGCGGCAAATTTCAATATCTACGATTTTCCAGACTATTTTAATGAATACTTTCTATTTATTTGCAGATATAGATTGAATTGAGTTTTGCATGAAAATTCTTCTTAATCAACACTTTTTTTTATCATGTAAAATCTGTTCAGAGAAGCTGAAACTACTTATACCAAAAATGGAGTAGACTAGGATAAACAAAGGAAGCAGAAAGTTGCAGTAAAGCGTTGGAGTAAAAGTAGAGAATGGAAGTAGAGAATGAATACGCAAACAAACGACCTTAATGAAGCTGAAACTTCACGGACCACAAGTCAAGAAAATGTGTGAGAAAAATTGGTGAACTTTTGTTGAGGCTGTAGTTGCTTAGTCGTACATATTGTAGTTTATATGGAAATCACAAGGCTGGCTTTAGTTTAGCAAACAATGGAGCTTCGTTCCTCTATTCTAACAATTGACACCATCAAATCGAATAACTGACTTAAAATTTGAATGCCACTAAAATGTGCTTGGTTAAACACTCGAAATATAATTTTAATCAAAAATTAATCATTTTACTATGGACTATCATCGAAAACAAAAAAAATGTATGTTAAGACTTCTACAAGTTGAAATAATTTTATATTCAAACTCTACATTAAAGTAAATTGTAAAATATTAAAATTGATAAAGTTATTACCGAGAGAGATAACTAAATTTAATACTTAGCTCAAACACTGTGAATAATAACAATAACAACAACAAACAAAAAATTCAAAAAATTAACAAACCAAAGTTTAAGCAACAAAAAAATAATATAAAATTATTCAAAACAAGAAACATTGAAGAAACAAATATAAAACAAAAGAAAAAGCAAATGACTATTTTTGAAGATACTAGCAATAAAATTAGGAAAATAAAAAACAACTGCAGGAAGCAGTGCTAGGAGTGGAAATAGTAGATACGGCAGTAGCTTCAATGCCAACAATACCAACTCCAACAGCAAACAGCTAACAACAGCAAGCAACAATAAGTCATGCAACATATTGCAAGTAGATACTTAAGGTAAATAAAACATAAATTACGCAAAATTAAGCCAAATTCAAGTTAAAAATAAACAAAAGTGTCTACAACATTAAACAAGAATTCAAATTGCGGCAATAAAAACAAAAATAGAAACAATAAGGAACAGCAGCAATAGTAAAAATAAGTTATTTTTGTAAAAAAAAAGAAAAAAAAAAAAACAATTAAATTGAATTAAATTGAACTCAATATACTGGTGAATATTTACAAAGTAATTTCCAAGTAAAAGGAATGTATTTGAGTTGAATTGAATAGGTACCACAGTTACCGACCGATGTGAAGCCCTACAAACAATCAAATCAATAGGTTTCAAATAATCAGAAGGCTTGATGTGTAGTAAACCAATAAAAAGGAAAAGAAACAAAGACACACATACTCGTATACTACACACGCATAGTGAAAGAAAAGAGAGAGAGAGGTAAAGAGGGAGTAGCTGCACACTTTGCCGTATTGTTGTTGTAATATAGAAATGATGCTGCGAAACGAAAGGAGGGAGTCTGTCTTATTATCGCTGGTGGTGTATAAAAACGTTATGAGTATACCACGAGAAGACGAGAGAGAGAGAGAGAGAGAGACACAGGCACAGGCACACATGTATACAGGCATATTTTTTTAGAGCAGTGGTTGCCACTCTAGAGTAAGTATGCGTTCGCGAGAGTATTTTTGACTTCATACGCACTAGAGAAAGTAGAGAGAAAGTAAATGCAGGATTAAACAAAATGTTCTCTTTAGTTTAACTGAAATATCATTTCTATTTCTGTTGAGTTTACATTTTTAAGGATTTCGTGATGATATTTTCGTTTTGCTCCCTCCTTGCTTAAATAATTATTTACCCAACTGAATATAAAGAAGTTTGATTTCAAAATAGAGAGAAAACTTAAGAGTTCTAACTACTTAAAACATTTCCAGTGAGTTATAGAAACTTTTAGACTTATCACAATGTACATTTTGCCACCATGAAAATTTATCTCCATACCTCGTTTGAGATGCATTACTGCTTTCTCTTATCCTGTAATTTTTACAATTGTTTTCATACCATTGTTAAGTCTATGGTCACATGCCAGGCCAATAATAAACATACCTTTAATATTTTACTGCAGGGCCTCTGCCTTTACATGCAGATCTATAAGAATTGAAAGTTGCAACGAAGATGATGAGAAGTGACAAAAAGTAGGGTGTTATAAGTCAAATAAAAATATGTAAAAACTGAACTAATACATACACACTCTATCTATAATTCCTTAAGAACTACTATAGAAAGTTTTTCAAATTTATTCTTCAGCATTAAAATTATTTACATTTGCTAGATTTCAAGGCAGAGACACTGCAAAAAAAGTATGCTTTTAGCCGCAATTCGGTAAAGAAGTGAAGCGTCGTATGGGTTTTGGGTTCTGACATCTACTGAGTCTCACCTTTGTATACTAACAGATTCTCCATACACGCATACATTCACAAACACTTCTATATGTATGATGGGAGAGGCCACTTTTACTAATTTATAAACTTTCTCCCTACCTTCTCTGTACACCTGCTCCATCAGAGCTTACATACTAAAAGCTTCTCGACACCTCATTAAAGATAGCTTTATTCTATTCTTATAGTGTTGAAAGTAAATAAATGTAATTTTTTTACGCTCTCTCTCTCCTCGTTGCACACACATTAAAAATTTTCACTTCACACGAAAAAAATAGCAGTTTCATCATCTCAAGGTTTCCGTTCCTTACTGAATTTAACGCCGACATTGCGTTAAATATCTGCATAGAAACAGAAAGGAGCTGACATGTACTGAGTGAAAACAAAAAAAAACATACCTTATTTAGAAAATGTAGCACACAAGAAACACATGCACTTGTATACATAAAGATATGTAAATAAGTAAACAACAAAAGAAACAAAAAAAATATGTATCCCAGAGAAGATAAATACAAACACAAACAAAATATGTAAGAGAGTAACTACATCCCAGTTGCATAAAATCAGCTTGCTCCTTTAATAATCCAAAGCGAGCAATGAAACATATTTTTACTTGGAGCTGAGAAAAAAACAATAACAATAACATGTGCGAGAGCAAAATAACGACTCGACAACTCGTCAGATTGTTAATTTTTCGTTGTGTTTATTTACTTTCTGTTTTTAATGCTCACAGAAATCTCACAATTTCCATTCATGTACAAATATAACACGCACAACATGAGTGGATGCGAAAAGCTCGGCCTAGGCTCTCCATGGGCTGTTGTGCCATTAAAAGTAAAGTAAGAAATCTCACAAAAATGTATGCATGTAAATAAATAATACATAGTGTTATTAATATATAAAAAAAGTTCATATATTAAAAGTAATAATATTAGAAATTAAATGAAAATATACGTAAGTATTTATAGTACTTATAATATTATAATTAGAATATTAATATTAAAAACATAACAAAAGAAAAGATAAGAAAAAAAACTTTACTAACATATAAAAGCAAAATAGAGAGAAAAGACCGATCAGCAATCTTGTCCTCTTTTCTCACTCCTTTTCGAGGTCGACACGATTACTTTATACCCCAGGTATGCTATGTTAAAGAGGAGTACAAAATACAAGAGCTCTGGAGGCAATAACTAAGTAATCCATTACTCGGTGATTGCTCCAACGATGATACTAAGTTCTACTGGGAAGTTTGTGAGTGGGCTTGTGAGTATCGGTGTAAAAGATTCTGAAGACTATGCGTATGAAATAAAAATTAAAGCCAAATTTAAAGTGAAGTGATTAAATCGAGATGCGTTGAAAAACCAACAGGAGAAAGAAAGCAAACAAATAATAAAAGAAAAGCAAAACAACAGGAACAGGAACAGGAACAGCAACAATAAATAAGGAAATAAATAAAATAAAATAATGCAAAAGTTGCAGGCTTTTAAGGTTTTATCTTACACAATTTTTTTTGGCAGCAAATTTTATTTCCTAGGGTTTTAGAGTGATTAAATTCTATTGTGTATAAATGTTTGTGCATGTGTGTTTAAAGGAAAAAGCAAAAGATACAAGAAAATGGGAGGTATGCTAAATTGTACCTACTTTTAAAATAATAGCATGTAATCAGTCTTCAACATTTAGCAGCCAAATGAAAACAACAACAAAAAGGTGGCAATTTATTATACAACTACAAGTTGCGTAATAAACGAATACGCATTGATGCTCTTAAACTTGCTGGTAGCAATAAGGAATTATACATACACGAACACACGGACACGTATGTAAGTACATACATACTATACACACTCTAGTTCTTTCTACAAAGAGAAAAGAGTATGAGTTAAAAGTGAGAGCGAGAGAGCGAGTGAGCGGAACGAGAGGTAACAAAACAAATTGACATACGACGAATTTGTGATAGGAAAACTCAACTTAATTAAGTTAATCATCAATTGAAATTTATTTCTTTTTCTTGAAATTTTTCTTTTTTTTTTCTTTTGTTTGGTTGTTTATTTGATGATGAAGCGTAAGCAAATGTTATATGGCAAATTAACAAAATTATTTAAAGCAAAACAAAAGATAAAAATCTTGAACTGAAAGAGTGAAAGAAAGAGTATATGCAAAAGTTTGAAAGCTAAATGAAAAGTTTTACTCACTTTCAAAAACAATAGTAGATACTATATAATTCGTGAAACTTATTGTTTCTGGGTTTGCTTTTAATACTTCTGCATATGAAACGCAAAACAAAATTCAAAACAACAACGCAACATAAACAAAAGCATATGCGAAACAAAAGAAATGTTAATTTTCATTTACTTATTCAATTCATACAGATTCAGACAGACACGCTCAGACTCGCACAGCCTCGCATATTCGAATATACTTTCAAAATTGAATTTCGTTCAAGTCAAAGTTGTTCGATGAACTTTTATTAAAATTAATAAAAATCTTTAGGAATAACAGTTGCGTTGGCAAAAGGAAAAAAGAAAGGAAAGCACAAAGAAATTTTAGAAAAAAACTAAAGAAAAGAGAAGTATACGAAAGTAACGTTAGTTACTCCCATTTTGCGCTCACTCCAACTCTCGCTCTTACTTTCGCTCTTTCGCTCACTTCAACTACTGGTGCTGCTCTTCTTGTTAATATTTACTGTATTGTTTCTTATCACAGTATGTTCGAATGTGTGTTTCTATGTTTACTTGTATGTGTGTGACTGTTTATATGTATGTATATCCTTTATGTTTGTATGGTCTTGTATTCTATACCATTGCCTCTTTAGTTTAATTTATCTTTGTATATACATATGTACTTCAACCACATACAATTTCTTTGAATGCAGTAATTTACAGTGGCGCAAAAATTGCGAAATATAAGTACCAACTTTGCCCAACTTTCCTCTCATTTGACGGTCGGTCAGGTCAGCTTGGTTCCACCAAGTACAAATGTGACGTTCACTAAACTTCTGTACCCCAATTCTCCTCAATGGCAGCAAAAGAAAAACACACATGTGTAGGTATTGTATCATATATTAACTAACTTCATTTAAATTAAATTAATTTATTTAAAGTTATGCACATAAAATAATAAACAATATCAAACTGACTAAAATCTTTTACTTTTTACTTTTAATGGCACAACAGCCCATAGAGGGCCTAGGCCGTGCTTTTCGCATCCATTCATGTGGTGCATGTTACATTTGTACATGAATGGAAAGGACCTACAGTTTAATGCCGAATCCGAACGGGGAAGTGAAAAGCTTTTCATAGGCAATTTTTACTCTTGTAGGTTAGCGCCATTGCCTGCCAAGAGGTGGTGCCGTAAGTAAACAAAACTTTTTTTCTACTTTTTGATTTTGCCTGTGCCGAGATTCGAACCCCGGACACTCTGCGTAGCAGTCCAACGCACTGCCACTACGCCACAGCGACCACTAAAATCTTAGTTTTGTTTTTAACGAAGAACGCTTTATCTATTCACTTAATTTACTTTGGGTTACCTATACCTACTAATTCTAATTTTTTTCTACTTAAAATAATCAGTTTTTGGAATATTTTTAGCGCTTGTGATGCCATCTGCTTGGTCTACATCAAGGCGTTTCATTTGCAGTTTATTCTGTCCAGTTCTGACGTTCCGCTTAAAACTAACGTTCCTTTTCGTTCTATTCCGCACTCTTTATTTCTTTTGTTATTATTCCTCTCTAACTGTGTACTCTTCCTTTAATTCTCATTTCCTATTTGTTCTTGGGATTATACATTGAGCTACAGGCGATATGTGTTTCACATCACATTGGTTTAAAAACTAATAAAATCTATCAACTTTCTTAAAAATCTTAATCTGCTTTAAACTTAAGTTCAATTTATAATATTACCTTTCGTGCAACATTAGATTGATTGAGCCAACTTATTTTAGTTTTAGTTTTTAAATCAAGTAGTAAGTGTGTATTTAAATTAAAAACCTCCTCAAGAACCGGCTCCAACATCACGCTTCGATTTTAACTTAACTTTGCCGTAAACTTTTTGCTACTGACATCCCAGTTGAACTTAGAATCATTTATGCATCAATTGACTGCTATGTGAGTCAAATCACTTTTTGTAAACTTTTTGCTACTGACATCCCAGTTGAACTCAGAATCATTTATGCATCAATTGACTACTATGTGAGTCAAGTCACTTAGTGTAACAATTTTCGTTATTGCCTGAAATCTCTAAACCTTCTCAAGAAGCTTACTTCGTATCATGCTTCAAGTTAAAATTAGATAGCATTCTTTCAACATTTTTATGACAAACTCTGTGGATGCAAACCTTGTGTGAGGAGAACGAGGAAATTTTAGATTTTTTTCGTTTCCATACAAAATTTTAGTTCGTAAGGAAACCTTTAGCCTTGAGATCAAGGGGAGACTAACTCTTGCCAACAGGTGTTACTACAGGCTCAGTAGGCAATTGAGAAGTACAGCCCTCTCTCGACCGACGAAAATAAAGCTCTATAAGTCCCTCATCCTTCCCGTCCTAATGTATGGCGCAGAGACGTGGACATTGACCATCAATGATGAGAGGCTGTTAGGAGCGTTCGAGAGGAAGATACTCCGTGAGATCTACGGTCCAGTATGCGTGGACGACGTGTATCGAATAAGATGGAACGATGAGCTGTATGAGCTGTATGAGCTGTACGCCGACACTGACATAGTCAAGCGTATAAAACTCCAGCGGTTTCGCTGGCTGGGTCATGTTGAGCGAATGGAAGAAAGCGCTCCGGCTAGAAGGGTGTTTTATTCGAACCACGGTGGAGGAACATGCAGAAGGGGACGTCCTAATCTCCGTTGGAAAGACCAGGTGCAGGGCAACCTGACTGCACTTGGCCTTATCAACTGGCGCCAGCGCGTGCATAGCAGAGGCGACTGGCGAAGCTTTGTAGAGGCGGCCAAGTGCGATCATCGGTGGTAGTGCCAGCTAAGTAAGTAAGTAAGGAAACCTCTGTGCTCTGGATTTCCTAGGATTGTGTTTTTTTAAATTAATTTCCTTTCTTTACTCCAAGTTTTTGTGCTAACTTTACTTAAAGTCTGATAGACTTCGGCAGCAATTTGCTACACTGTAGTATGTCGCAAGTAAATATTACAAAACAGTAGTAATAACAATATACAACAACAAAACAGTAACATTAGCAATAACAACAACAACGACAACAATAACTATGACAACAAAGTCAGTGACAACTTAAATAACAAAATTAAGTTGAAATGTTTTGGCTGTGGTTGTACACATACATAGAAACACGCTCAGAGCTGTACATATATGTACAGACTTAAAACTCATACACACAAAAGAATGTGCATGTGTGCATACGACAAATTGTTATCATCAAATTTCGGCAAAATCTTTTCATTTAAATTTAACTCTTCCAGCAATTTTTGCATCATTTTCTGATTGCCTGCCTGCTTTCCTTCAAACGGTTTCTTTTCTCACATTTCACTTTCTTTTTATTTTTATTATAATTTTATTTTGTGCTTTTTTTTTATTTTCTTGTGAGTTGCCTGCTGTGTTTAGGCTGATAATAAAATAAGTAAACGTACATTTTGTGCTAAAGCAAAAGCTGCCAGCAACTAGCGTAAAATAAAATAAAAAAGAGTTTTATTATACCTACTTGCAAAATACTAAAGAAGAAAATAAGGGGGGAAAAAAGGGCAAACAAAAACGAGAAAAGTTTACGTAAGCAGAAAAAGAAAAGAAATGGAAGAAGAAATATAAACTTGCAATATTGTAAGTATGTAAATATATTGTATGCATAAGCAACACCCTAATATAAACTGATATTAGCGTCAACAACAGCAGCAGCAGCAGTAGCAACATCTATTACCAAAGAAGCTTGTGTGTGTGTGGCTTGTTGTTATTGTTTGGTTTGAGTTGTTGCTGATAGGATCAGCTACTGCTGGAAAATATATATATTTTTTCCTCATATTTTTTTTTTGCCTTTGTTGTTCTTGTTGTTGTTTTTTTAATGCTTTGTTGCTGTGCTTTTTCATCAAAAGCACAATATTGATTGTGTTGTGACGATAAACGTTGACTATCAAACTCACTTCTGATATTGCTACTTTCTTCTGATTTCCTACACTCACACGCTACACCAAGCCAACATTGGGCTGGGGAGTCAAAAGAAACCAAGAGACGAGCAGAGAAGGCAAGCAAATACTTATTTCCAACAGTTTGAGGTTTATGGAAACAAGAATGATTATTTTGTTGTTGCCTGATATTTGTTCTTGTGCAACTGATGAAGTGGTAAAGCAGAATCTTTGCTGCATTTGCATCTTGTTATAATTTTAATTTTCATACACATAACATGTTACTGCTGTTACTCAATGTTATTGCTGTTACTTTTACTTCTATTGCTATAGTTGCTATCATACTTGAGTATTCTGTTGTTGACTGTCAGCAAGCAGCAACTAACCAGCAACGACGAAAATGTGGAATGAGTTGATGTGCTGTTGTTGTTTGGTGACGATGACGTTCAGATTGTTGTCGGTAATGTTGGATGGCGGTGTTGCTACTTGATAATAATGTTGTTGTTGTTGTTATTGTGTTGAATTATGGTATCGCGGTTTGGCAAAGTGGTTTTCTTACTAGCTCTTTCTATTTTCTTCTTCTCTCTCTTTCCCCCACTCTGACTACTTATGTGTATATTTGCGAATAAGTTTAATGTAATTGTTTAAAAGTGCAGCTTTGAGTGTTGCTGACAAGTTGCCATTTTCTAAAGTTAACTGAATGCTGTAAGTAGTTTTCTCCTTTATGTCACATAGAAAGTACAATCGAAACCAGCTAAAATTATTTTTTCTTTTCTACCCAATTCAATTCAACTCTTAACGAGTAGAACTAGCGTGATTTTGTGGTGTTTGTGATTTGATAAGCAACAATGGAATAATGATAAAGTCTTAAGTTCCCGATTGAATTAACATTGCAGTCTTAATATTGATAAACACTAATAATATACGTGTTGTATACTCGTATATACAACACGTTTTCTCTCCTTTCCCGCTTCTTTTCCACCTCTTTATAGCGAAGAATAACATTTTTTTCTTTAAATTTAAACTATATATTAGTTCCCTTCTTCATATTCTCCCAAACCTTTTTACAGCGATTCTAGTTTTGTAATCCATTCGCAAACCAATTGGTCTCACTTTACGGGTCGTATGAGTAACCTTTATCTGTAATTATGCATTTGGAAATGTAATTCACTACTTTTTAAACACAAAGCGAACCAGTATCCCCGAAAACAGGTGGTGTTTATATCTTCAAGACCATTTAAACAAATTTCATTTCTTATACCTTCCAAGAGAACTTGTCTCAACTAGAATCAGAGATTTAAATTTAATTCTCAGCAAGACTAAGACTAAATTTGAGGGATAACATCTTTTTTAATTGATCACTTGATAGTACATACGAGTAAAGTATAATTACATTAATTGAAAATCTCTTCAAATTCAAGTACTGCAGCCAATTATTTCCTTTAATATCGAAGCAGAACAGTTACAGTTAATTATATTTTGCAGTAGTATAAAGGTCTTATGAGGATTAATTCTATACTTAGCATCTGCACATTCCCTTAAGTATAATCCTTTCAATATTGCTAAACCTAAGAATCTCTCTCTTAGCTCAAAACATAACAATGTCTCCATATCGTGCATGTTTTAGCTGTCGCTATTTGCTACTTTTTGCTATTGCTATTGCTGTTGCTGTTGCTGTCATTGTCATATTTAGCAAATTTTCTGCTATGTTAATAAATTATGTAATCTCGAATCTTGTCGTATTTACAATATATTATTTTATTTAATCATATGAAAATTGTGCGCCGCAAAAGTTTTCCTCTGCGTCTGAGCATTCCCTTGTCTTTCTTGTGTAACTTCATAAGATTGCTTATGTACGAGTATGCGTATCTGAACACACACTCACATACATATGTACTCGTTTGTGTGTCTTGTGTATTTTCTTTACAAATGTTTGTGTATCATGTATTTTTGCGCACTTTTTAATTAGATTACTTTGTAACTAATTATAATTTCAAAATGAAAGTTATAAAATTTACTTATGCTCTTCACCTTTTCACATAAATATTTGATATTTCCAAACACACATTCATCTCACATACAAGAATATGAATGAATATGAGCACATGTGTAGTAAATTAAATTTTAAAGTGAAATTGTGCGTATGACAAATATAATGCAAATTAAGCTTTCAAATGAATTTAGAGTTTGTATGGTGAAGTCGAGCATTTGATTTATTTTATTTATTAATTTATTTATTTTCGAAAACCGGCACAACAAAGTTTAAAACCTTATTAGCAGTACCGGCAGCATGTAGCATAAACACATGCTACATATGTAACTGCTAAAAATTCGGTAAAAATACTTACAAAATTAGATTAAAATTACTTATTAAGATTCACTTAAATAATATTAATATTACTGAAATTTTGCTCTAAAATTGTACCAAAACTACTACGAAAAATAAGCCTAAAATTACCACAAGGATTTTGTTCAAATCTTTACTGAAAATCCATTTAAAATTACAGCTAAAATTATTATTGAAAATTACCGAATGTTTACTAAAATTACCATTGTAATTCTGCACAAGTTGCTACTGAAATCGTATAGTGATTTTATAAATCATGAGCACGCACGAATTTAAAAAAAAATGCAAATTATGAAAAAAAATTCACGCGTTTTTGCTGTGTTGGTACGCGTAAACAATAAACAGTGTTATTCAGTCAATATGAAATATTTTTTCAAACAAACATGAATCAGACACTTTTGTCGTATGTTATGTTAAAATACACATGCACATGCACATGCACAATGCGCTATTTGCACATGTTATGTACGATGAGTACATAAACGCAACAACAGTATGTGTAACGTGTTGATAATTGGCATGCATAAATTAGCAGCAAAAACGCTAGTGAATTTTGCGAAATCAACTAGGGCATGAACAACGACAGTATCGCCATCATTATGGTCCTCAGCAAGGCTGTCGTTAGCAGTTCAACAACAAAGGCAAAAGGCAATAGCACTAGCAGCATCAAGTGCAATAGCAACAACGGCAACATCATCATTACATACATCACGTTGAGTCAGTATCCCCATTGGTATGCAATAAATGTTCTTACTATCAGAATGTCAATATGTCCTGCAGTTTATAATACTTATATTGTATATGTGTTAGTATGTCCCTCTCTATCTCTTTTTCTCTCACTCTATGCGTGTGTGTCTCTACATAAATAATCTGCATATGCACTACTGCACAAGAAAGCAGAAGGCATAAAGCCTATTCAAACTACCAACGATTATATGCAGTCTAGAAATATTGCTAACACATTCGCACACGCTCTTCTGTCACTGTACATATGTATTTGACAATGTAAGTGCTACGCACAGCAATAATAATTGACACAAATCTCAAATGTCAATTTCCAATAAATGCCAAAGCAGATGGGAAATTGATTATTACAAATGATTGAATGTACCCAAATCCCAATTTCGCTCTCTACTGATGAAACACAAAAAAATATGCAAAATATTTTATTAGGAAATATTTTTAGGAATACGGAATTTCTTCTTTTCACTAACTCAATTTACTATTTGATACGTTTTCAGATGGTTCAAGTTCATAAACAAATACGTTCAAGTAGTAGTCAAATAAAAATACCAACAGGACAGGTTTTTGACAGGTTATGTTTCGTTTTACAAAATTTACATATTTATGTACACTAGAAAAAACTGTCACAATATACGCACAGGTTAAAGAAAATGTAAACTTGTACTGGTGTGTGTGTGTGTGTGAAATTAAGAATTAAAATTTAGCATAAAAGATGATTTCGATTCATTTGAGTATGTATGTATAGTATGTGAATAGTGCTAACGTGGCGTATGAGTAATACTTATTTATTTGTTACGTATAAAATATTCCTCTTACAACGCCAAAAGAATATGCTGAATATATCTTTTCATACTTTACTTTACTTTTAATGACACAACAGCCCATGGAGGGCCTAGGCCGAGCTTTTTGCATTCACTCATGTTGTGCGTGTTATATTTGTACATGAATGGAAAGGACCTACAGTTTAATGGCGAATCCGAACGGCGAAGTGAAAAGCTTTTCATAGGCAATGTTTACTCTTGTAGGTTTGCCGTTTGCCATTGCCTGCCAAGAGGTGGTGCCGTGTAATTTTTCTAATTTTCCTTGATTTTGCCTGTGCCGAGATTCGTACCCCGGACACTCTGCGTAGCAGTCCAACGCATTACCACTACGCCACAGCGACCACTTTCTTTTCATAGTGATTTGTAATTTGTAGGGGAATAACAGTAAGTTAAGATTGACGACTTATTGATACGTTAAATCCTGCCGAAGAGTAGTGAAGTTTGAATGGTTCGTCAACAGTCAACATTTGATCTCAGATTATAAGAGCACCAAAAGCGAAATACCTTGTTTTCATAGCATTGTCAACAAACTATCATAGAATCTAAACAGATGAACTCAAAAGATGATATGAATAGAACAAATGAACTAAACAGACGAACAAAGCCCATGAACTCTAGAAATGAATTGAGGAGATGAACTGTAAATATGAATAGAAAAGATGAATATAAAACGATGAATTGAGGAAATGAACTGAAAAGATGAACTAAATTTATGAAATTAACTTATGAAAGAAACAGATGTGCTGAGCATATGAATATTAGCATAAAGGCTATATACATCATTGCCGCATTTTAAGCCCATTTAAGACTGCATCTTTTTCCGCTAAATGCATTTTTATATTTTCAATTTATTTTTCAATTAAAAATTTTAATCACAAAATTTAACATACTCGTACATATGTATGTATCTTTTAATTTGCAATGCACTCACACACACACATACACGTACACAAACAGGCACAGGCACAAATACAAACACAAAGACAAATAAACAAAAACAAACATTGATCAATGAAATAAAACTTTTTCGGCAATCCATTTAAAAAAGCTGTCAATTGCACACAGTAAAAAATGAAATAAATAAATAAAGAAATTGAATGAGAATCGAATGTTGCAAGTTTTCACATTTTATTTTATTTTATTTTATTTAATATAATTTGTTTTGTTTGTCCTTATTTTAACGTTGCAGTTTCATTTGCAGATGCTGAGATTGATTGCAATTGGCTTGTGAGTGCTTTGCAAATGGCTTTTTGAATCATTTTTAAATACTAGCTACCTCCTACTCACTCCCAGAAGTTGAACGTTTTAAATTTTTAATAGTATTTCGTTTCCGCGTTTTGGGATTGTTTCATATTTGAAATTGATACAAAAAGGATTTACCTATCAATTTACTTTAGTATATAAATTATGCGTAAATAGAAATTCGTCTCATTTCATCACACGGTGAAGGTGAATTAGAAAAAATGTTGTGATTTTTAAAACTCTTTTCCCGATAAAATCAGATAAGATTATTTTAATAAAATTGAAAAAAACTTTATACTATAGTCATACAGAGAAGGTAGGTAGAAGTATTCCTTCTTAACTACCAGCTGACTTTTTAGGTCTTAAATAACTTATTGAAAATAAACTTAAAGAAAATTAGGGAGATTTGACTTACCTTCTCGAAATATACATGCACAAATTACATCAAATGAATTTATATCTGCAAATAAAAATAAAAGTATCATTTATTTTTGTGATCTTAACTTTGTGTGAATGAAAGGAATTTAAAGCAATCCGAGTATGGCTGAAGTTTCCAGAGACAAAGTTAACGTAAGTAGTTCAAAAGTAGTTTTAGGGCATTTACAGCAGTTCAAAGTTAGCTACCTTGAAGCGTAAGGCAGTATAAAACCAGTAGGAAAAAGCTTAAGGTAGGTTGAAAAAGGAAACTTAAGGCAGTTTAAAGGAATATAGAAGAAGTTTAAGGCAATTCACAAGTAGTTGAAAGAAGTATGAAGCTTACGTTTTTATATTCTTGGGTATTGATAAAAATAGTTGGTTGTCCAGGAATATAAGTACATACATAGGCTATAACGGCCCACATAGTGATACCACATAGTTGGGTCTATAGTTTATTGCCATTTCCGAACAGAGGGCAACTTTTTTTCCAATGATGTACATATTTATTACTAAAATTAATAATGTGTGGTCATGAAAAAAAGTTAATTGTTCTATAAGAGGTGAAGCACTGTGGTGAAGCTGAGTGGTCGCTGTGGTGTAGTGGTAGTGCGTTGGACTGCTACGCCGAGTGTCCGGGGTTCGAATCTCGGCACAGGCAAAATCAAAAAAAGTAGAAATAATAATTTTTCTATACGGCACCACCTCTTGGCAGGCAATGGCAAACCTACAAGAGTAAAAATTGCTATGAAAAAGCTTTTCACTTCGCCGTTCGGATACGGCATTAAACTGTAGGTCCCTTCCATTCATGTACAAATATAACACGCACAACATGAGTGGATGCGAAAAGTTCGGCCTAGGCCCTCCATGGGCTGTTGTGCCATTAAAAGTAAAGTAAAGTACATATTTATTATAAATATAACTTTAGCATCCAGAGCATTTGTCCACAAAATTAAAGATTGAGCATCACTGTAAATTTTTCTTGAGGAAATCACTAAAAAACTTCTAATTTCTGATATAGTGTCAAACAAAAAGAAGTAGAATTAATAATTTTCTTCTTCTGTAATTTTTACTTATTTACTCATTGCAGCTTATGATGCGCTGAGAGCACGCACGCCATATGCTTTCAATTGACCAATGAGAGATGTTAATTTTCACGTGTGTGTGCGTGTATGTGTGTGTGCGTGTGTGTGTGTGAGAAGTTTGCTAGTGAAATTTCAGCAGAAAAATATATCTTCATTAAAACGAATCGAATAATAAGTTTTTATGAGTTTTTCCTATTCAAACTTATATTTTACATTAATATGAATTTATTTATATTCCTTCAAAGAACTCTCAAAGGCGATAAACTAATATACAAAAAAATACATTCTCTCTCTCCTTCGCTCTCTTTCAATAACACAAACTACATTGTAACCCCCATGAAAATGGAAGAAAAATGTATGAAATAAAAACAAATTCCAAGTTTAGTCCTTAAAAATTAAGGAAAAGTAATATTGAAATGTCATTGCTTTTGGACAACTGTTAAAAATACTTCTCCAACTAATATTCTGAAAAGCATCAAATATTGTCTGCACTCATTGCCATTTTATCTTGTCTAATCATTTTTTCCATTTGCGTTCGTGTCAGTGTGTGTGTGTGTGTGTGTGTGTGTGTGTGTGTGCGGAGTGTATGTAAGATATTAAAAGTTTAGACAAGCGAAATGCTAATATGATCTTTCTGCTGTTAAAACTGGCTAAAGTCAAACTTTTCTACTTCTACACTCATCAGTCGTGTATTCCTGAGAGCAGAACTTTTTACTTTGGATTTTTCTTAATTATAGATTTATATAATTGTACAAAGTCGACTTGAAATATTATGTATTTTATTTTTCATCATCAACATCATATTTCAAAATGTCTGGAATAGGTGGAGAGGGAAGCACGGAGCCTGGGAAAATTTTTGACATTTCCACAATCAAAGCAATTATAAGATTCATTTTTCTTCAAATAAACTTATGCAAGCATAAACACAAGGCATATATTTATGTATATGTGTGTGTACATGTATAACCCAGTGAAAAGAAATAGAGGTGCCAAGAGTTGAAGTCCACTTTGAATGGTTTTTTTGTTATAAAACTCTTAAAAAATGCCAGGTAGAAAAACTCAAAGTTGGCGATAAACTTTAAAAGCCAATAACAGGCAGTCACTGGCCATCAGAGGTAAATCTAAGTGGAAAGAGACAGAGCCCGCCAGTGGTAGTCACTGGCAATTGAGCAATTGGATTTAATGCATGCTGAAGTAACGAAACATAAACATTCTGAGATCAGTTAAAGCGATCGGCAGCAAAGTAAAGAAAATGTTAAAGATAACTAATCAGAAGCTTACAGAGATTTAATAGAAAAGAACTGATTGAGAAAGTCTGAGGTAGTTAGAGAGCTCCAAAAACAGTACGAATAATCAAAGGCAATCAGGGAAAATCGAGTTGTCAACGCCAATCACAGACCATACTGGGCAGTCTGAAGAAGTAAGTCTAAAGCAATTTAAGTTAATCATTGAAAGTTGGGTTAATGGGAAACAATCAGAAATGAAAATTTCTGACTAAAACTGCCCTTTATTTCCATTTTACATGTAGGTACATTAGAGTAATATCTTACTGGAAAATCACAGTGTATTTAAAAAAACAGAAAAATTTGTAATTAAAAAAACAGAAAAATTTATTTAAAAATATCACAGACTCAAAAATAACAATGTTCTTTAACTAACTAATTTCTACCTCATAAATCACAGTGATTTTTGCCTCAAAAAAATCAAGTATTTCTAGCCAGAAATCTATAGGATTTTTATTCAAAATGATTTTTTCCTCCTAAAATGATAGTTACTTAAAGAAAAAATAGCAGTAATTTATAACTAAAAGATTGCAGTGATTTCTACAATACTCTAAAGCTCCAAGTGAGCTCTAAAGCTATAAGTCTAAAACTAAAAAATTCATAGTGATTTCGTACCAAAAAATCACAGCGACATTCAACTTAGAAATCACAGAGACTTAACAACAACACCAAAATTAGCAAATTATCTCAAAAATCACATACTAATAAAAAACACAGAGAAGTAAGCATCTGACAGAATCAGTCCGGAGGAAACCAAGGCCAATAAAAGGTGGCAGCCAGTCAGCATAAGTAAGCGAATTTTAAGGAACCCCTGAGAAATTAAGCCTCAACGTATCAATGACGTCAGCACCATTGGTTGGAATGATGCAGGCCCAGAGATAAGAATGCACTTCAATTCTCGTGAAAAAAGCGTCGAAGCGCAGCAAAAGAGCCTTTGAAGTGCCACATTTTGCCGTTGGATATAATTCATATATGTACACCTAAACTTTGGCGTGTGTAGAGGCAGATGTGAAAGTGTGTGTGTGTGTCTGTGTGTGTGTGTGTCTGTGTGTGTGTGTGTCTGTGTGTGTGTGTGTGTTCGGCTGTGTGTGCATTTATGTTTAACTTGAAGATGTAAGCACTTTTCTTTGGCAAAGTGTATGTAAACACAAACACACACACACACACACACATACACACACACACACACAAGCATGTCAACATATCTAAGCAACTTAAGAAGCACTAGTACCATATATAAAACAAAGGCATAAAGCAATAAAGCGAAAAGAAGGGAACAGCAAGCAAGTCGAACTGAAATGCAGCAAGTAGAGTGTAAAAGGAGAAGTAGCAGCAAAAACAACAACGACAACATTAAGCAAATAGCAAAATAAGGAAGGAAAATATCTAGAGAAGCTTTCACGATAATGGAAATTGTTGAAGAGAAAACAAAAAACAAAAAAATAGAAATGAAAGAAATATGAAGAAAAGGATTACAAGTAGCAGGCAGCTGCAAAAGCAAGAGCAGCGCCAATAGCAGCATTGAAAGCAGTGGCAGCTGCTGTTGCAATGGAAGAAATGTCTGCAAATGTTTCTTCGAGTTAAAGAAGAAGAAAAAGATGAAGGAAAAAAATAAATGCAAACAGTTTTGTGCCCTTACATGTCATGCTTGCGCTTCGTTCGCAAAATACAAAAGATAGCAATAGCAACAACAAAAAAAAACAACCCTCCCCCCCCCCCCAAATATTTAGCAGATGACTATAACTAGAACAACAAGCAAAACAACCACTGAACACACACACAACGTGTGTGTGTGTGTGTGTGTATTATTGCTGTCACTACCACATTACTCTGATGGATTTTTACTTTATGCCATACACACACACACACACACACACACACACACACACATGGACAGAATTGAGAAGAAAATGAGAGAAAAGTGCAAGCATGACAATATCAAATATCTCTTGATGTATGTAGGTAAGTAGTAGTAGAACATCTCAAAGTGGTTCACAAACAAAAGAAATCCTTTTGCTTCCTTCATATTCGTCTAATATTACACACACACACACATTGAAATCATTTTGGCATGAGCAGCAGAATCAGCAGCTCAGTTTTTCATTTTCTTAAGTTGCTTACATTAATATACAAGTGCATATGATACACACATTTTATATGAACATACGTATGTGTATGTGTGTGTGTGTGTGTGTGTGTTCAGTTATCTTACAGTCTTTTGAATGGTCATCTTTGAATTGTGATAAGCAACTTTCAAGCTTCATGTGTGAGTGTGTGCGTGTATGTTGCATATCTTTCAAGTGCATTTAAGTTCCATCTTTAGCTTCTCTTGTATGCTGCTCATATAGAGTCATCTTTTGATTTCCTTTAATGCTCTTCGTCACAAGTTACATACATTCCCGTACATTACATTATAGAATTTCCTTGAATGAGTTTACATTTTATTATGAGAGAAACAAAAGTTAATTGTTTTCTAGCACACTCATTGTCAAAATCACAAATTCTTATAAAATTATTTTTATACATAGTAGATACCAAAAGAAATATCAGTGGTCTTTTGTGGAATAGTTGCTAAAATATTAAGTAAAGCTCTTTCGCCAATTTTAATACATACTGACTTTGTTAAGGACGTGATTTAAAGTAAAGAAACTTTAAAACCACAATGATTTATTAAAAAAACAAATCAAAATAAAAAGTTTCTAGATCAATAATCGCTGGTTTTTAATTCAAACATCGTAGTATGTAATTTCATGATGTCATTTTGATTAGTCGATGCATTCCGCATTTGTGACAGACTCCCTAAGACCTCCCATTGCCTCCGCTTGGGGCTGCGATAGCTTTTTAAAACTTTCGTAGTGCAGATAGTAAACGAACCACCTACAAACTACTAAAGCGTGTTCTGTAAAGTGAATTAGTTACAAATGAATTAAACGTAAACCTAAAAGTATGCAATACTATTTATGTGCTATAAACTAAACAAATTTGCTACAGCGTTCTATTCACTTTAAGTATTTTCAAATGTGGTGGCAGTCTTGTACGTACAAAAATTAGTAATTAATTTAACTCACTACTAAAGAGGAATTATACAAAATGATGTAAGTAATTTGATTCTAATCTAATTTACGCACATTTCAAAATAATAAAATACAAAATTCGCTTTCCAATCAACACACTCACACAGTAAAGTATACTTTCAGAGCTACGCTGAATTTAGTTGAAATATTTCTTCGGTGTAGATAATTTCTTTCGTAATACTTTACTTTTATTTCACATTTTATGATAATGCATGGAAATAATAATAAAAATACGTAAGATATGGTAAATATGTAGTTTTAAAAGATTATGACACAACAATGAATGAATATTAATGAATATTCAAAATGCAATTGCGCCTACAAGTATGCAGCTGCGATACTCCAGTAAAAAATATTAAAGACGACATAAACAAAATTGCAGCAGCAACAAAATATGGCAAGAAAACTTTTAGCGCCCGCAAAAGTGTTCGTGTTGTACTTACAAATAAAAACATACATACATAAGCACGCACACATACATGTATAAAACACACAAGTGCTTTCACATACAAAGTATTTGAAAATGGCATAAATGGTGGAACTACATGAAAACGTACCTACATATTTAAATTTCTGAACGTTAGTATGAATTTAAACTTTGACAATTCACACTCACACACACACACACACACACACACACACACATTTATACAAGGAGGCATTAAAAACGCATGCAGCTGTTACCATTTTAAAGCAGAAATTTAAACAAGCTGATGTTGTTTCTTCTCTCCTTTGCCTTCCATTTTGGCTACTTCTCCTTCTTCTTTGTTTTCAATTTTCAGCTAATATTGCATACCACTTTTATTGCAGCTGAAAAGTATGCTTTGCTTTTGTTGCCTTTCCTTTTACTGGCATCTGGTGCTGCTGCTTTCTGCTTTTTTATATGCTGTTATTTTTTTGTTGAGCATAAAATTGTATTAAAAAGACCTGCTAAATTATAAATGTTAAAGTAGATGTTCTCTGTGTGGTTCTCTTTTCTTTTTTTTTTTTTTTTGCTAACTACAATTCATAAAAAAATTTCGTGTTTCATTTATAGTTTTAGTTGTTCTAGTTACTTTTTTCTTTTTCGCCATCTTTTTCTTTTACAGCTATTCAACGAACACGACAAAAATCCCTATTGCTCACAATTTTACAATAAGTAAGCACATGTTGAAAAATAAAAAATATTATGAAGTAGAAACAAAAATATATGGCGGTAACAAAAAAGAAACAAAGTAAAATAAAATTCTCTGCACAAATAAAAGTAGGAAAATTGAAAAAACAAAATCCAGCAGCCAAAGTGAATAAAAATGCAATTGCTACAAAAAAATAAAAAGTACGTAAAATTGTAAAATAGAAGGTGGAAATATTCTTAAAAAAAAATTAAACCTCACTCACATAAAAAATACAAAATAGGATTTTCACTTGAATTTTGCATTTTGCACTTTTCTCAGTCCACATGAATTCGTGCATATAAAACTTACATTTTACGCTTTTTAACGTTCACAACTTGCGTTTTCCCCCGCATTTTCAGCATTTTCTCTACGCTTTCCGTTATTTGATGAAAAAATAAACTCATACCCCATACATAGTTTAAAAAAAAGGAACAAAAATGTGCTACTGGTAAGTACGCAATAAAAAAAATATTGCTACAGAAAGCGTGTGAGAGAGAGAGAGAGAGCGAGAGAGAGTAAGGGTGTGAGCGCTGAAGGGTGAACATAACTGTCATAGAAAAAGTTTTACATTAATGTGAGAGACTTGAAGAGCAAAGCAGAAGTTTTTAATGATACGCAATCACACACACACACATACACACACATACATTTATAAGTTTGTGTGCGTTTTCAAATCTTTATTAGGTTAGTTGGCTGACAATTTCATTTCGTTTCGTTTACGTGAGCGTGAGCGTGAGCGTGAGTCTCGCTGTGTGGGTGTATGCATGTACGGTTGCCAGCTGCAACCTTCCAGCGTAAAACATTAGTGTGGCGCATATTTAACAAAAAGAAAAACTAGCATGTTAAAAAAATTTAGTTGTTATAATTGTTGGCTAAAAAAAGGAAAAATGCTAAAAACAAGATTTAAATGATTTAGTTAATTTTTGATCATTACGTATGATTTTAGATTGCTTCCTTCTAAGTTTCGTGTGCTCACTCATCACTCTTTACTCGCTGTCTCTTCTTAAAGAGAGTATGATGATCGAGTATCAAGCAGTTGACGCCTTAATTTTTGTAATCACATTTATTAAGCAATTTTCCACATACTCGTACACAAGTAAAGCTACTAGTTTTTTCAGTAGTTTAAAGAAAAAAAATCTCAACGTTCGAAGAGCAAATTTCCACAAACCATACACTGTGTGATTTGTGGAATAAATTTACATATACTTTTACTTTACTCAAATGTATAAAAATGCTATGGTAAATACATTTTCATGTGGCACAATGACTGCTACTTTGCATTTAGACATGGGCGATACAAATATCATACATTCATTTTACATTTATGATATATAAATACAACCATAAATTGTTTTATCTAATCTTAAATCACAGATGATGATATGCTTTATATATGTATATATTTTTTTTTCAACTAACAACATCAAAATTCCAATAAAAAAATTTACATGTTTCTTTATCTTTTATGCTCGACAATAAAATTTTGATTATATAATTTTCATATAATTTTGTATAAGAGAAAGTAAGTCAGTCGATTACATATGCCATAAGCCAAAGAGATAAAAATATAAAGGGAGGGAGGTAGAAAGAGAGAAAGAGAGAAGAAAAGTTTCAATGAATTAGAAGGAAAATCCTCGGTAGATTTATTTTTATTCTTGGATATTTTACTCTCAATAAAGAAAGAAGAAAGGTTTTAAGTACATAATTTTGATTTTAAAATTTTTGAAGCACTTTTAATATTCGAGTATTGTTTATAGATTATTTGGAAATATATATGTTGCCTTTCTTCTTTTTGGTAGGCACTCAAACAACTCGTGGTCTGCGGTGTAGTGGTAGTGCGTTGGACTGCTACGCAGAGTGTCCGGGGTTGGAAACTCGTCAAAGGCAAAAAAAAAAAAATAATAATTTTTCTACACGGCACCACCTCTTGGCAGGCAATGGCAAACCTACAAGAGTAAAAATTGCTATGAAAAGCTTTTCACTTCGCCGTTCGGATTCGGCTTTAAACTGTAGGTCCCTTCCATTCATGTACAAATATAACACGCACAACATGAGTGGATGCGAAAAGCTCGGCCTAGGCCCTCCATGGGCTGTTGTGCCATTAAAAGTAAGTAAAGCAACTCAAACAAATTTACATACATAACCCATGGTAAATTGAAATGACCTTTCTCTTCGCTGCGCCAATAATGCTCTTCGTTTACACGCACATTGGAAGCACAATTTGATGTTAGGGCTTTTGTGAGTATGTATCTACATGAAATGAAACTGAGAGAGTGGACGCCGACGTCTCTGCTTGTATTGTATAGAAATTGCTTGTGTCCGTTGTTGCCCTTCGATTTTCTCAGAAATAAATTCATGCTCTTAAGGGCTAAGTTTCACCGACCAAGGGCAACACTCTCTTCTCGTTTTGTTTCTCTTTTTCGCTCTCTTACTAAAATAGCAAAACTTAATACTAATGTTCACCTTCAGCAATAATATGTTCTTTCAATATCTACCCATTTCAATATATTATAAGATGCTCTTCTACGCATCTATCAGAAAACACTGCAATTCAATCCAAATGATTATCTCCTTGCCCATGGGATACATACGAGTATATTCAAGTACGAGTGCTATATAGACATATGAATGTGCTTATATGATATTATTAAAGCTTAATTAAGGGTTTTTAGCTTACATAAAAATGCAAAAAGCATTGAAGACAAGCGCCATCGTAAAAATTTCATGGGCATGTATAAAATATAAAGAAATATGAAATAAATTCTCAAGCATGTATTTGTGCCGCCAGCTGTGCAAAATGCAAAGAAAATAAAATTTCATTTAAAATTAAAAGCTAAATAAGAATATAAAAGCGTTTACTAAAAGTGCTGGCTTCAATGATTTGCTTTAAAAAGAGATAACTAATTTAATTAAAATTTTATTATATACATAAGTATGAATGTATGTATGTATATCTCGGTAGGTAGATGGGTAGGGTGGGCACTAGTGTTTAGTAATAAACTGAATCTGCTGATTGCTACTTAAATTTTTTTCTGTTTACAAATAATAGCCACAAATTGCTACTTTAGTGTAAAACAAAAGATGAAAAGAAAGAAACGCACCATTTCCTTCTAGCAATTGCTTCGGCTTTGTTGTCGCTTCTACAACTAATGCACCTTTTGTTGTTTGTCACCATTGTTGTTGGTGCAAAATCGTTTCTCTCTTGCATTATTAAAATGCAGTTAGAGCATATACTTGATGTTGTTTTTTTGTGCTGACAACTTTAGCCTGGCACTGTGCACAAAAAGGAAGAGACTAAGCGGATAAAAGAGGTTGTTGTCGCTCTGTCATTCATCCAAAGTAGCAACAGTATTAGTACTAAGGTTCTGTTCTCTTCCTTTCTCTTCTCTCCGGTTCAACTTCCTCATCTCTTGGTGTCGTTTTATCTCTCACTGTTCCCTCATATGGTTTGTTTTTTTTTTTAAGTCAAAATGGCAACAATGTTTTTACAGCTTAGATCCACTATTGTTTGAACCTTACTCCTCGTATCATTTAGCCTCCTAACTCTCTCTTGGTATTACCTCACATGGTTTCTATTTAGTTTTTTGTATTTGTGACAACGAAGACTCACCGCTGAACATTTTCTTTGTTTCTAAATAGTTTCTAAGGTTCACTGGGTATAGCAGCAGTAGAAAATTCAGTAGAAAAACAGCAGTCTCCAGGAACAACAAATATAACATCAAAAAGAAGAAGAAGAAAAAGAAGTACACCAAAGCAGTCGTTGTGTTGCAATAATAATAGTAGGTAATCATAAAGTAGTGTGTACCCGTCGCTTCGTTCGCATGCACATAGCTTGAGAAGGAGAACAAGTATTTTCTTCATTTCGCTCTTAACTACTTTGCTGCACGTTCGTTACTTCCGTTTCCGATTTTATCCCTCTTGTTGTTGTTTCTTTCCGTCTTCATCGTCTGCGTCGTTATTTTCGTTGCCGTCACGGTGTCTGGACTGTGCTTTTCCGCTGCTATTATTCTTTTGTCTCATCTCATATTGCTACAGTGTTTTTTGTTTGTTTTTTGTTTTGCTACAACATGCAACTGACGCTTTCAGCATTTAAGTTTTTTGATGTGAAGCGCTGTGTTATGTTTTCAAGCAACGGCGCTGCATGCTATATTTTTGGCGAAGTCGTCAGTTTTTCCATGCATTTTTCGTTGCTTGCTTACTTACTGTGTTTTTGAGTGGTGGATGGTCTTTAACCTTTGCATTATTTGCACTGGTTGAAGCCATGTTGACAGCAAGTCGCTTTGAAATTAGTTTTTGGTCTACTTTGATATGCATTCACTTTAAATTTTGTAAATATTTTATAAAGAGTATATTTAATAATGTTCAAAGTACTAAAGTAAGCCTAACTAGTCTAAAAATTAGAGACACGCCAATAAGTTTTGAGAGGCTCCTATCAATATTCTATCGAAATGTGAATTGTTTCCTTTTTCACACTGAATCTTCCCGTCCTTTCTCTTCTCGGCTTTTATTTTCCTTTCACTTCCAAGACGATATTTTTGTTAAGCTTGTGATCCCTTACTTTTTTTCGCACATTGCTCACATAATCAGCATGGAGGAGATCTCATATTTGAACATGAAATGACCAAAAATGTTTAGCTCTCACTGTCGATTAAAGGCGAATTAGCCAACCGAGGACTCAATCTCCATGTTTCTGTTTTTACCATATATGAAGTTTTTCTACTCTCTCACTTATAATAAAAAAACAAAAACAAGTAAAACAAAAAGAAGAGAGGGCGAAACTCGGCCGGTGAATCCAAATTTATCGTAAACAGCTTAATTTTAGTCTCTCTCCCACACACAAACTTACTATATTATTTTCATTCCCTTTCTTCTCCCCTTTTTTCTTTCCTTTTAGTCTTCATATTGGCTTAATTGCATATATTTTTTTCACTCTCCCTCTCTTTTCTCGCAAAAGCACACTTCCTCGTCTTCCTTGTTCCATCTCTTCTTTACCTCCCTTCCGCTCCCTATTTGTTGTTATCGATCTTCACATTGATTGTGCTCCACTTTTCTTTCTCCATCCCTCTTTAATGAAATTTCTTCATTATTGCTCTTTATACAAAATTATTTAGCTATAACTCTCAATCGATCGGCTCAGGCTTTGTTTAAAGTTTATACTCTTATTTGAGAACAGTTAAATCAAATCAAATTCTCAATCAACTAACAATCAAGGTAAGTAAGACTCGTAAGTATTTAAGAATTACTTAATTTTGTATTATTGATAAATTTTGATATATACGAGTACTGTTAAATTATCACAATCAAGTAGCAAAAAAAAAAGGAAAGATAAAGTTTATATCTTTTCCCATAAGGCATATTAAGATGTTGTGAAATAAGCAAATTTTATTTATGCATGTGTTTTTATTCCACTTTTCCGCATTGCCATATCAATGTCGGTGAGAGTCAGAGGGAGCAAGTGAGGGAGTGAATGAGTGAGTGGGGCGGAGTAAACGAATACAGGCTTTTAATATTTTGTCATTGTTTCGATGATGTTCTCATTCGTGTAGCAAACAATGCTTCCTTTCTTTTTTTCATACAATACAATTACCAGTATAGTCTGGCATAATCTGGCTTAAATTTGATACCAAAAAAGATCAGATTTCTGAGAAGTGTTAACTCTTCCTCTCACTTCCTCTAGTATAAATAAAGGATGTCGGCAGTTTTTCACACTTTTTTGGTGACACTTTCAATGTTTTCGCAAAATGTTTAAGGTCGTTGGTATTTTTGCATAGCATTGCGATGCTGATTTGCCAATTTTGTGTTCTACTGATTACTTATGCTGAGAAACAATCCTATTTTTAAGAATAAAATCGTATTATTGTTTCTTTGTTCATATACTATATCATACTACAATGTACATATATTGATAAATGTTTTAAGATTCCATCGGAAATTTGAATGAAATAGCAAGAGAGACAAAGAGTGGAAAATTGGAGAAAGAATGAATTTAAATCAATTCTTCGTAAACGCTGGCAAAAAGAATTTGCCGTCACTGGCGACCGACCTCCAATAATAATTTCAAAAATATTCGTACGGATTGAAAGAGTAAAGAATTGAGAATAAAAAGCAAAGAGTAAAAATTGATGGCTGAAGAGTAGAGACTAAAAAGTTAGAGTTTTACTTCAAACTATACAACTCACGGAACAAAAAAAAAAAAAATAGAATTATGTAAGCTCTTACTCCTTTCTACCGCGTATTTTATTCTGTATATACCTACATAAGTACCAGAAGATTACTCAATTTTATATAAATATTTTAACACGAGTCATGTAGACAACCCGCACAAAAATGCCTTTGCAAGTAAATAAAAAAGCCAAAATTTTAAGCCGAAAAAAAATATAACAACTGTCGACAAAAAAATTTAAAGAAATACTACTACTTTTATTTAATAAATTTTGCCTCCTCATTGTTCCAATAAAATATTTTTAAAAAATAAATCTCACATTTAAATTAATTTAAACTAGGAACATAATCGGAAAAGAAAAAGAGATCACAGAAACATACTATATGTACATACTGCAGCACAAGTTCAAAGAGATTGACGTTTGGTCACTATCCAAAAGCGATAAGCAGCGCCTCTGAAAGCACCTGTAGCAGCATTTACTGATCGAGTTCCCCTTTTTCAAAATTAAGTTTGATGAGAAGACAATGGGCCAGCCTCAAGATTCTCCTTATATACTCTGAACCGTATTCATTCTCTCTCTCTCTCTTTGTCTTTCCTGGTATGGATACCGTTTTTGCTTCCAGAAGATCCATTGAAATGCAGTTTAATTGTCCTTGAGTAATTTTTGTGAGTTTCCAGGTATTGTAATTATAGAGTCTCATTTCGTTTACATGAACCTGCAACCTGCTAGTGATTCCTATCTACTTTTAAAAGAAACGCATTAAATACGCGCAACAAAGTCAAAGTACGTTAAAATTTACCGTAGGTTTTTTCTCTCACTCTCAGAATTATAGGAAGAATTTGAATTGCTCACAAATTTGTTCTCTTCACTTTTAAAAATTACGTACTTGTCATACTTACAAAAGCCAACGGTTTTTATTTGTTTATTTATTTTATTTTAGTATTGTATGTACACATAGAGCGCGTGAGAGAGTGAGAGAGAAAGAGAGGAAGAGAAGGTGGAGCAAGCATATAGTAGGCTTAAAACAATAATAAAAATAACAAAATAAGCAAACCTAAGGCAAGTAAAAAATATGTGGATGTCCTTTTTTTTGAGTAAGTAAGTAAGTAAGTAGGTGTGTGAGTGTAATTCTCAGTGTGTGCTTGGTACACATGCTTCCAGCCACCACCACAAAAGCGTAAAGCCTTACCGTAAATTCTTTTTTCAGATGCTTGCCGGGCATTTCTAGCTTTCGTTTCTCCCTCTTCCACTTTACTGCCGGTGCTTTACTTATTTTTAAATTTATTTATTTTTTCTGAATATTACAACGGAAGTAAACCAAAAAATAAAGCGGCCATAGTATCATTTCTACAACTAACTACCACTACCGCAATTTCTTTTAACATACCCACTCCGTTAGCTTTCTCTATGGTTTCTTCTTCTATTTCATGGTTTCAGTTTCAGTTTCAGTTTTTTTTTTTTTTTTGTACACATATTTATTAGTATTATTTTTTCTTTCTGAAGTCTAAAATTGTGCTTTATTCTAAGTTGACGTAGGCATATAAAAATTACTATGCCAGGGCGCATCGTTGTCGTTATTAGTGCTGGCAAGTAAAAAAACGAATGGAAAGAGATGGAGGGAGAAGGAAAGAGAAGCGTTGTACATGCTACAAAAAAAAAACGTGGAAGCATTTGAACAGACAGCTTGGCTATTTGTCCACAATTTCCAACTTTTTCCTGCTGCTTACTATTTTTTTCTGCCACGTTTGCCATTCATTGCCCTCTGTGTTCTTTGTAGTATTTCTATGCTATAGTATAAAGTGGTTTTGACTTTCCGGTTGAGGATTTTTTTTTGGTTTTGCTATTCTAGCCTTCATTTTTATAACTCAATTTACGTGAATGCGCAAAAAAAAAACTTTTTTACGCTTTTCTTTGTTGCTCCGTTTTTTTTTTTTGTCTCTGTTTTGTTCCGTCTTTTTAGTATCCTCTATATATTTTTGACTGTGATGGATTTCAAAATTAATTAATTTAAAAGGAATTTTTCAATTAGTCTTTTTTCCGCTTTTTTTTTTTTTTAATAAAGGTTGAGTAAGGATAATGAAATAAGTGCTTGGTAACAAGAAATAACTGAGCAGCAAACAAAAAAGTTGCATTTTTTATTTTTTTTAAGAGAAGTATTGCCGATATATAGCACCAATATCTTAAAATATTTAAATAGAAAAGCATTTTAAATTTGAGCGCAATTCAAGTGAAAGGGAAGTGAAGTGAAGTGAACATTTGAACTTATTTAACTAACGAATTATGGTATTTCATGTGCGTTATATAGCACCCATGCTATGACAGACAGGGTAGCTTTGATAAGGCTTGCATTTTCTGGTATCGTTGCCTCGTTTGATGCAAGACTGACGTAAATAAAAATAAAAATAAATAAAAAATTGAGTATAGGCCGAACTTTGTCTTATGTAAAAATATCATAGTTATATCTTCCCAATTGTATGGATTGATAGATGAATTGAGAAGTTTTAATGCGTTTTTCTCGATAATTATATGTTTTTGAGTTATAACAGTCTCGCAGCGAACGAGCGAGGAGGAAGAGAGGGGTCGGAATGATTTATTGTCCGTATTGTTGTTAGGCTGGTATACATATCTTCTCTCTCTCTCTCTCTGAACATTAAAAATGCACTCGATTGCGGTTCTGCAATTTTAGCAAGCAGCTCACCTAACGACTTATGCTCATTCATTTTCTCTCTCTGGATATTAAAATCGCACATGATTGTGTTGTTGCAATTTTAGCTAATTAATCTAACGACTCGCCGTTCGGGTTCGACATAAAACTGTTTGCCGTATGTATACTTATTTGTAAATTCATTTACAAATATAACACGTACAACATGAGGGGATGAGAAAAGCTCAGCCTAGACCCTTCATGGGCTGTTGTGCCATTTAAAGAAGAAGACTTAATGGTGAATTGCATGTGCATTTATACTCATAATTTTTTTGTTACACTTCTTGTCATCAATGCGACGATAATTTGGGAGATCATGGCTCATGACGATTTAGTACTTAGATAAAGAAAAAAGAGAGAAGTAAAGACAAGATCTTGCATGCAACTATATTTGTTGTATAGTATATATGTCGATAAACTGCAGTCATTGAGGTGAGATAAAGTTAAGAAACAGATATATTTAGTTGGGTAATAACTAGAAGGAAAGGAGCAAGCAATAAAACAGAATCGAAATACACAATGCTACAGAAAAGAATTGAAGAATCGCTGGGGAAATTTGATCAATAATCACCATGTTTAAACGCAGACTATGAACATCGAACAAGGTCATGCCCTCACATCCATACGCAAAAGTATGTGCCATCAGTGAACTAACTGCACCAATGATGGTCAAAGAGCGTGAGAAGAGAATGCTCGACATTGAATTACTATATGGCCAACGAACTTCGGTCTTCCCCTTAACCCCTTCTTCCTTTTGCCCCAATCCTTTCTCCCCTAACCACTTATCCTACTCCCCCATTCCTCATCTGTTTTACCACCCCTATCTCTGAACACAAATACCAGCTCAAGTCAATAATTAGTTTCACTTACTTAATAAAGTACCACATTTTTAATAAAAAAAATTCCTGCAACTCTTTGACTTTTACAAACACTTTCATTCTCATAACACTCCTGTGCTCGAAGCTTCATGCCTTGTATATGTTCTGGTTTTCTGTCAACTCATTCAATGGCCTTTCATTTATTCATTTCTAAAAATAGGCTAATATTTCTCAATTGCACTTAACACTTTCATGCATTGTGCTTTTTCTTAATTCTTACTTTTTTTGTTTTTTTTTTGTTTTTTGTTTTTCGTTTATTTTTTTCTGAGTGAAACTAGATTTTTTCCAACTATTTTTTTCAATGCCATTTTGTTGTTGTTGCTATTGTTGTTGGCTCTCTTGTCAGTTGCCATCGTTTCACTGTACACGTTCTACTATTTTAAGTCCTTCTTTTTACAATGTCAAACAATATGGCAACAACAACAAAACAAAAGCAACAGAAAAAACAACTATGTATGTACTTACAGACATAAATTGCACTTGGAAAAGAAAAGGCAAAAGTAGTAACAGAAGAAGCAGAAGGAGCACATAAAATGAAAACGTCTAAGCACTTAGTGTCACAATTAGTAGCAAAGAGAGAGAGAGAGAGAGAGAGAGAGAGATAGGGAGGGAGGAACAAAAGGACAGAAGCTGGTTGCAAAAAAATGTTGTGAAGAAAATTAGGAATGAGCATGACTTTCCTAGCTGATGGAGACGTTTTGTTGAGAAGAAAGTGCAAACAAACATAAATGCGTATTTTTATGACGACACTTATTCTTTGGCCATTGTTGCCAGCCAAAGTCAAAGTGTACTTGGCATATTTTATTCAAAAATTTTCTTCTTCTCGCATTCGCATTCGCACTCCCTCCCTCTCTCTCTCCCTCTCTCTCCCACTGTCCCTCTTTTCCTCAGTATTTGCAGCCAGTGTTGACACACTCTGTGTGTTTTTTGTTTTTGTTTTGTGTTTGAGAGTATTGCATGTGGATTTAAATTGTAGCACATGACAAGAATTTCAGGTTGAATTTTTTCTGTAGCGAGAAGAAGAGTAGAAAAACATGAAGATATAAAAGGATTTCAATTGTTGTTTATGTAGTACTGAAGTAACTACGAATATACACGCCACACGTGCATATATATGTTCATATGTAAGCATGTGTGAATATGAGTATGAATTGTGCTGATTAAGTTGTTGTCTTTGGAATTTTAACCAGTTTTGTTTTCTCAGAATAACGGTGTTCTTTTAATTTGATAGTTTTTTGTTTTTTTTTATGATCATAACTTTTTAATCAGCTTTGATAATAGACATTAGATGTTGTTAGCTTCTTATAGAATTACATATTTCTTTTCACTAAACAAAATTTAAAATAGTTGAGATGTTAACAAGGTATCTTATTCAGAGTCGTATCCTCTCAATTACCGTAATATCTCCCATTTCTCATACAAAATTTTCTGACTTTATGACAATATGAAAATAAGACAAGTATTTTAAACCAATTGTCTTCTCGTAATGAGTGATAATTTGCTGATTTAGAGTAGAGTACAAAACATATGGTTAAAGAATAACAAAAACAAAATATTTTAAATCGTTATTTACTCTCTACGATCTACAAAATACAGGGCACAACATTTTTTTGAGAATTTTTTCATTTTGCAATGCACTTTCTCCCAGTCAGTTTGCTAATTGGTACCAGCGCATAAGAATTAATTTATTTCCTATTGTGTTGAAAGTATTTAACGGAATTTTTCATTCTGCTCTCTTTTTGCCTCAAGAATTTCCTACCTACCACGAGGTAAAAAGTTTCGCATAAAAAAAAACTAAATTTCTCCCCACTATTCTAGAAATATTAATGAATTAATTTTGTTTAACATATAATTAAATTAAAATTTAATGAAAATGATATATTAATTCCAGGTAATAATAATTTGAAAATAGAAGAAAAAAATAAAACAAAAACGAGCATCACAAATAAGTAATACCTTATTAAGTCCGTCATTAAAATCGAAAAAGAAACAGAGGAACAAAAAGATTTAAAAAAAAAGTAAATGCTTACGAAGAAACCTGCCATGCAAAAACATTTAACAACAGCTTTAGCGCTTCCACACTATTAAATCCTAATTATGCTCTACATATACAAAAAAATAAAAAATTAGAAAAAGGAAATTAAAAAAATGTAAGAGAAAAGAAAAATCAAGAGAAAACTTAAAACTTAAGGCCAAGCGTCATTAAAATATACCCGAGACCATTCTCATAGCAAATAAAGAGAGTAGATGTAGAAGCTGGTACAAAACTTTTCACTAACTAAAAAATATCAAATGCATAATTAAAGGCAATTATGCTTGGTGAACACTTGAAGGGGCAGCCGCCGGGAAGTATTTAGGAGTATGTAGTTAGTATGTATATAGAGATGGGGTCGGTGTGGCGTAGTCGGTAGTGGCCTGCTACGCAGTGCCCCAGGTTGAAATCTTAGTAAAAATATAAAAAACTAATTAATGGCAAACATACAAGAGTAAAAATTGCCTATGAAAATCTTTTCACTTCGCTGTTCGAATTCGGCATAACACTGTAAGCCCTTTTTATTCAGGTACAAATAACATACACAACATGAGTGGATGGGAAAAAGCTCGGCCTAGGCCCTCAATGGGCTGTTGTGCCATTGAAAGAATAAGCTATAGAGATAACACATAGATAAAGAAAGGAAAACTTGATATACAAATGTTGAAATAAAGAAACCGTCAAAACACAAAAACTAATGATGACATTTTATGTGTAAAAACTTAAAAAAAAAAAAAAAAAAATATATACATATATATAATATAATGAAATTAAGGCTTAGTAAAATTAGGCAACAACAAAAAGAAAATCAATGAAAGAAGCAAGAAGAATAAGAAAAATAAGAAGTAATTTTAAATTTCAAATGCGGTATACGAACATGAGATAATTAGAAGAGAGAACAAAAAAAATATGTAGTCAGTGAAGAGATGCTGAGAAGACCATGTCCCCAGTAGGTACTCAACTAAGAATATGGTATTTACTCTAGTTGACTATAATATCCCCAGCGTGGTAGCAATGATAAAGGTGGTAAATTCCTATCGTACAATATAAAGTTAAGAATTATCGAAAGTCATTACAAACTTCCCACTCAACTGCCTCCTCCTACTATCCTATTATATATATTCCATGAATCTTTACATTTTTTCTGATGTTAACAATTTTCTTGTTACCTCACAAGTGTAGCTCATCCGAATGTCTCAATTACCTATGCCACTTCTCTATCTTACTCTCTCTCCATATCTTAGTCTCCTCCTCCTGCTCACTTTCCTCCTCTTTCCTCCTCTTTCTGCCATTAATACATTTTTACAAAGCATTAATGATGCCAAGTTAGTTAGTTAGTTATCGGGGGTATGCCACAGCATTAATGATGCCAAGCTTTTGAAGATAGAAAAGTAGAGGCAAAACAAAAGAGAGGGACTTTAAAAGAGAGTAAAGTAGTGTGGGTAAGGAAATAATTGTCCGCTAAAAGCGTAAGCGTAAATGACAAAAAATAAATTACATTTTAGCGACCTTTGGAGACCGTGTTTCTAAAGTTGTTTTTGTTATTTTTCTATTGCTGAAAACAATATATACATACATATCTAAATGAGATTTGATAGTGTGCGAGGGAAACAGGTAGAAAAGTAAGGTAGTGCGAAAAAGAGGCAAAACTTCTATCTCTCTCTTACTACCTTACTTTTCTGCATGTCTCTCACGCATAATCTTTCATGCTTGCACCAATTTAAACATTCACTAAAAAAATCATTTTCTTTTTCTATGAGTACTGAGGAACTCATAGAAATAAAAAAGACATGGGAAGGAGAGAGGAAAAGTTAGAGAGAGAGTGAGCAAATAAGCAAAAGCACCAAGAGTAATTATGAATATGTGCCTAAGGAGAATAATGAAGTAAAACTCAGGTCGCGTGTGAACGGGCATGTGAGTGTATGCAAAACATTCAAAATTAAGGTTGAAGTTTGAAAATTTTGTGCATTTTAAATGAATTTTATTTTGAGCTCACACAAGAATTTACTAAGACAAAAATGTTGGAGTTGGAGGTGCTATTATTTAGTTTTTCAATTTTTGCTTTTCCTTTCTTCTTTGAAAACAAAGAAAACTTAATGAATTCTCACTAAGATGTAATGACATAACAACTTGAAAAGCTTCCGTACTTTCTTGTTTCTTCTACTTATTATACAAATTCATAAACTCAAACACAAAGAAATTTGGAAAAAGTTTCTCAAAAATAAGATTGAGTTTAAAAAAACATGCAGAAGCATTTATAAATTTAAAAAAAAGTAGCTTCTGAAATATAAAGTTGTTCAGGAGAGAAGACGCAAAAGAAGATGAGTAGTCGAAATATGTAGCTACGTACTATGTAAACATATGTAAACTACCGCCAAGTTGTAGTCAGCTTCCCAGTTACCTATTATCTACTGTAAGGCGCATAATGCTACTGCTGTTGGTAATGCAACAAAACAAGCTGCCCCATAATGAACTTCCATGTTGGGTTGATTGCTTAAAGAGCACGCAAGAGTAAAGAGCAGATATACAGAGAGTGAAACAGAGAAGGAGAGTGTACTAGTGAATGTATTCGTGCTACTTTGTTGTTACTTAAGATAAGGTAACGGGGCTTTAGTATATTCTCTCCCACAATCACCTACGTATCAGACATCTTTTGAAAGGTACGATACCCACCACGCGAGAGCAGCAAAGCATAGTAAAATTCAAGCCTTATGTCATCCTTAATGAGTGCGAGAGAGAGAGAGAGAGGGCGGAAAGAACGAAAGACTGAAATTTTCTTAATATTTTTTACTTAAATTTGCAACACAACTTTGCGGGTCAATTAAAATTTTTTGAATTTTTTTCTGGTTCAATCTCTTGCCTAGCGACTCCTTTTCCATTGCAAGCAAGCAACATTTGCTGAAATATGTACAAGAGAAACAAAAACTTTTTCTGCAGCGCTCAAGTTTAAAAGCAACTACCAAGCAAATGAAAAAAGAAAACAAAACAAAAAAACAATTTACCATAAAAGCTTGAGTAAGAAGAGAAAAAACATTGTTGTAATTTACATTATAAATGGTGCACTTTTTTGCTGCTGTTACTGTTGGTTTTATGTTTCTTTTTCATGCTACATAGAGTAAATTGGTATAGGTCGGCAAAAGTTTGCGCGCGTTTGCATTGTTCAAAGTTTTATTCTTGTTTTTTGTTGAAAGTCGATGTGGCGATTTACGCGCGAGAGACAGAGTTGACGTTGTGGACGCGAATTTGCAACACAAAGGAATCAAACGATAAGATGGTTAGGCAGGGGTTGGAGATGGAGATGGAGAAAGAAGAAAATTGTTCAAAAAAGCGAATGCAGCAAAACGCCAGAGAACCACCTAAAGCTTAGTACTCTTACCACAAAGGAGAAAACTTGTGCTTTGCACTTGAGTACTTGCACTCTGTAGTTTTTATTCAATGAATATTCACAGCTTTTACATAGTAAAATTGAGAAACGATGCCTTCAGTTGAGGATAAACCCTGTTGTCACGAGAAACTATAGTTAAAACTACTTCAAACCTTGAGCTAAGTTAATGTGTTAAAGCGATTGCCTCTTTATTACCGGCTATTTCCAACAGCTTAGCCAAATAAGTTTTCATTGAATTAGCCAAACTTTGACATGAGCTCGAAGGTGAATATATTGGAGTTTTGACTCAAATTTCTAAATGCAATACTTGTTATTTAATCTCAAAAATTCAACCGAATTCTCCAAAATTTTGATGCAACTCATGCAAAATGTATGTATGTATGTACCTGAAATTCGCAAAATTTTTATGTTTTATGCTGAACTTAGGCGGGTTTGATATGTATAATCTCTTATAAGATAAAACTAAGAGAGGCCAAATGGCAATAGTTTGGCAAGCAGAGACTTCAACGTCGTCTCTCTCAGTTTTATCTCATGTGAGCTGCAGTATATACATACGAGTATGTATGTATGTATGATGCCAAGGAGAGACAGGCAAGCATTTGGCTGATTGCTCTCTTTTGCGCTCTCCATTTCTAGAATGCTCCAGTTAAAGCTCAGATAGTGATTTAAGAGTAATAAAAGTAATTAAAAACACTGATCATGAGTTGAGACATTTTTTTTTTTTGGAAAACTAAAAGATTTGTTTATATTATTTGATATAAGCACAAAAGTATTAAATTTATTTGAGCTGCTCTTTCGCTTGATGTGGGATTTTCAACTCCTACTACAACCTTTGAAATATGTAAAATACATAGCCCAACACAATGGAAAGGCACAAACCACAAAAACAAATGTCAGAATCGCTGAAATCGATATGCGAAATCATAAAACGCTAGCAGCTGTGAGCGTGTGTACATATGTATGTGTGCAAAATCATTTGGGTGTATTTGTAGAAATGTTATTAATGTACAAATGTTTTGAAACCCAAAGAAATATGTATATTGTTATTTATTCTACATATTCTACCTACGTAT